>CM076580.1:621862600-622462600 GCA_034641835.2 Pinus albicaulis | reverse complement strand
CACATGTTTAGAAAACTATAATGCATAAATGATGTCATTGGAAACACAGTTTCATTAATCAAAATATGTTATAATCTGAAAACAGAATACTCATAGTGTTCACACATTTACGAGCGTCAAATCAAAAAATGGGGTTAACAAATGCTTGTATTCGTACTCAAAAATGTGTAGTCCTTCTATACAATGCTTTGTATATCTTTGAGTCCCCTATCAAAATATCCTTACAATCTTCTCGAAGGAAGTTTTTATAGGCCAAAACTTTCCCTTTGGGCTTCCTAACTTTTCACCTTCCTAACCATTGGGCTGCCTTGCGACCTAAATGTAGGATGTGACCTACGACCAATCAAAAATTGTGACCTGCGACCCAGTTGAACATTGTGACCTACGACCCAGTTGAACAGTGCGACCTTCGACCTAAACATGGGAGTGTGCATGTGATTTTGAAGTCATGGGCATCAACTTGTTGCTGCTTGAGAAAATTCTGCCATGCGCGATAATCTGCAGTGACTGGGGAGATTAGGGGAACTTCTTCCCTTAACCAGTGGAGGCACTCTAAGGCATTTGGAATCAGAGTCTCTCTCTTAAGTGTGACTTGGTTGGCTAAGGAAGCCAGTTTAGTGTAGATCCAAACTGGTGTAACAATGAATTTAACCAAGTTCTCTTGCAATGCAGCAAGATCAGGAGTAGCAGCGACTTGCCTGATAGGTTGTAGAAATGTTTGAATCTCCTGATGTACCTCTCCCCATGTATTTTCCTTTCTTAGTGCAACCAAAGATGGAATGTGGTGTAGTTCATGCATTGAATCGATGCCACTGATCAAATTCTCGTATGCAGTCATTACCTTCTCTAGGTCTTTGGATAAATTTTCTTTGGATTGCATCTTGATACGGATTTGGACCTTGGCATCCTGGGTGTGAATCAAGTATTCCCTGGGAAATTTTTTCGAAGCCTGTGGATACTGGCCTATCCATTCTATCATTCTGTCCAAAGAGGCGGAGGCCTCTTTCAGTTGCTTACTCCTCTGTTTTGTCTCTACTTCGGCTCTTAGTAGGGGGGCGAATGTTTATTTTATAGTGAACATCTCCCCATAAACCTGCCTCATGGTGACCTCCCGTGTCACCAACTCTCTTTGGACGTTGAGCAATACTTCGTTAGTAGGAGTATTTTTGTCTTGAAGCTATTGGATTTCCTCCCTTAATGCTCTCTTTTCTTGCTCTGCCCTTGCTTCCCTTTCTTCAGAGTCTTGTAACCTATTTTTTATGGAAAGGATCTCTCTACTCATTCAGCTCACATTTTCTTCTGTGGTTTTGGAAAAAGTAGTGTCAGCTGATGCTATCATCACTAGGTTGATCCTAGTGTGAGCGGGGCGAAAGGGTTCCGTGCTAGACATCTCCTTTTCTCCTGTCAGATTTTGAAAGTTAACTGATCATAAGTGAGCCTTGTAAGGTTAAACACCTTCTCTTCCTGTCCTTCAGAGGAGCCTAGCTCAGAGAGTGAAAAATGTGTATTAATTACAGGTACTTCGATGGGCTACAACTTAGTTTGTAATTATGTGACTGGAGGAGATGTCTCGATGTCATTTGATCTTTGATCCTCCTCTTCCATTATTTTCCGTTCTTCCTCCTCTTTCTGAATCCGCTCCGCCTCTGCCTTGTCCTTTTCTGCTTTTCACCTACGCTATGCCTCTGCTTCTGCTTCATGTTCTTCCTTTCTCTTGCATTAGGCCTGCAGCTGATCTAATTCCCTTTTGAGCTGTCGTTCCACCTCTGCCTTTGCTTCTTGTTCTTCCTTTCCTTTCCGAGCATGTTCAGCCTGTTTCTTCTTTTGGTCTTCTTTCAGGTTCCCCCTATGCTTATCTTCATCTTCTTTTTCCTTCTTTCCAGCTTCCAGCTGAGATTTTTCTTCTTGTTCTTTATGCTGGGTGGTAGTGTTGTGACCCGTGCTGGTTCGAGGTTTCTTGGCCTGGGAAGAAGAGGTGCCTCCTGATCATACCATGCTCCCATGGCAAGTTCCCTATTTGTGTTATACTAGTTCCTTCTCTCATATTCATATGGGCGCTTAGTATGCTAGTAGCTCCATTTGAACTTGGCTTGTTTGCAGTGGTCAGGGACTATCGTCTCACGATCGTACATCTGACGATCCAAAGGCTCTAGGTAGAAACCTTTCATTTTTTCTACTTCTAGCTCTACCTCCCTGAAACCCTTAACCATGTAGGCACCAATGCTGAGCGACAGTGTAGGCCATGAATTTTTCTTACCTTTATTCAGGACCTTGGAGAAACTGGAAGTCATCTGATAACGTACTTCTTGAAGAAGCATCTTGTCCGTAAGGAATCAGGGCATAGCATGGAGAGTCTTGAATGAACCAAATACTTGAATACAAGTATAATCTACGAGTGGGAACCAATGGACCACCTTGAATAATGTCTCCATGGCTTTCCAGAACATGCATGGGGTATCTTGACCGAATAGTTTCCTGTAGAGCACAGGGATGAAACATTGTGAGATTGAATCTATATCCTATTTGTACTTGGAGTCCCAAAATACCTGAATTTCTATGTGAACTGGGCGTGCCTACTCTAGGTCCTAGTTGGGCGACCATCCCTCAAAGTGGCACCGGGAACAGACAACATCCAATAGGTAGGAAGCCATTTAAAATTCAGACAGATATCCCTCCTCTGGTGCTAGTGCTGAGGATATGTTTTTCTGGAGAGACGCCAATAGCATGTTGGCCCAATTGAAACGAGTGCCATACATAGTGACATAGTTCATCAGGGATACCCAAGTGCCACTGAAATTGGTGGCATCGGGATGACCGTATATCCTACAAAGCATAGTTTCCACCATCTTATATAACTTTCTGAGGCCTACCACTAGATCCTTTTGATCCTTCTTGACTTTGAACTTTTCGGGTTCCTCCCACCACCCCCTCAGGGTATCTGCTATGGCGACCGCATGGGTGGTGGCCCATTCTTCTGTGAAAGTTTGTTCTCATTCTGGCAGCGCGTAATAAAACTTAGCATTTGAGCCCTTTAAAGTTGCAAATGCTTTACCTTCATAGTCTTGAATTACCTAATTTTTGGGGTCAGTATTCTGTATAATCCATTCAATGACTTCAGCACATGGAAATATATCAAGGTGGGCACCTACATAGTGAAGCTTCGACCTCTTAACTTGTACATATATTTGTCGGTCAGAAAGGTCCTCTGGGAATTCTGGTTGTGCAAATTCCTGGTATACTTGATACAAATTCATTTTGTCTCCTTTGGAAAATGTACATGTAGTATCCCTATAGATCGGGGGAGGAGACATTGGTATTTCCATTTCTGTGTCTTCTATCTTTTGGCTCTTGTTTTTCTTACACACTGCCAGAGGTCCCATGTCGCTCGAGTCTGAAGAGATCAAGATGTACTCTAATTCTTCTTCGAACTCACTTGGCATGTTCATAAAATAATCACAGGATAATAAATATGCCATAATAATAAAAGCCTAGGTGCATCTTATTAAATTTACCCAACTAAAACCTAGGAAAGGGTGAAATAGCGACTTACGACTCGGTCGCTGGGTCGCTAGGGTCGCGAGGTTTAAGCTTTTAGAAGGTAGCAACCCTGCGACTAGGTGACCCTGTGAGAAGGTCGCCAGGTCGCTGGGTCACAAAGGTTTGACAGTTCATAAGGGTGTGATCCTGCAACTTGGAGACTGGGTCGCTGGTTCGGAAGGGTCACAAACATCAATTTCCAGTGCAATTGCGACCTGGCGACTCAATAACTAGGGTCGCTAGGTCACAGGGGTCGCAAAGTTGTAAAGGTCGGAGGTCGCATTAGGCCTGGCTGGGGGTTTTAAAAGGTGACACGGTCCTTTGCCATATAATAAATTTCATTTTTAACTTAAACAATGCAAGGATTAAGTGAGCAACCCAAAACATGGAGGTCAAGTGGTTCTAGGAGAAAAACAAACACAAGGGAGGCTGGGTGACTTCTGATTACAAAACTGTGCAATAAGGAGCAGTGTTTGGTTAATTTGGGCATCTCAAGCTCAAAATCATCAAAAAAGAGGAATGGTGGGTGGCTTAAAGAGGGCTATGGTGAAGGGAATAGGGCAGCAAAAGGAAAAAACGGGAACAACAGGAGGAAACAGAAACTTACCTGAGAAAAGCATGCTCCGGTTGGCCTGTCAGATGCATTTTTTCGCTCTCTGTCACGTGAACAAAATGTGACTTAGTGACCCTCCTATTTATAAATGGGTCGTGCATGTGAGCAATTAATGGGGTCGCTAGGTCGCAAATGTCTCGTGATTAAGAGAGGCGCGACTCGCGACCTTGCGACCTCGTAACCTAGAGGGTCGCAGGGTCGCAAGGTCATGGGGTCGTGATTTTTGAAAATTGAAAGAGATCTGTGACTTAGCGACTTAGTGACCTGAGAGGTCACATGGTCGCTAGGTCACAAATTTGAGAAAACAACCTATTCGGCGACTCAACGACTCTTAACTTTTCCTGAAAAAGAATTAAACTACAGATTTTGACTTAGCCTTTTCGATGCTCAGGGGCTCCAAAAATTTTAGAGGGTCAATTTTTTGGAGGGTGTTATAGAGACTACAAAAAATGGTGATTCACTGGTAGGGTACAGAATCTCTACTGATGATTTACCTTTGTGGGGGGAGGGGGGGGGGGCTTAGCAGGGTGTTCCTTTCACCCTTAGCTTTCCATGATTTTTTCCTTCGTACTTTGTAAGGTTAGTTTGCCTGCTTGCCTGTTTTAGGTGTCAGTTGACGTTTTTTCTTCTTGTTTCCGAACTCAAAGGGTCGGAGCACTTCAGGGATTTGGAGGATCCATTATAATTATTTCATCCTCATTGTGTTTCTCTGCTACCTGTGAACCTCGCGGTCCTGGCGGAGACACTGCCTAAGTGTCACGGATGTTGCTCTCCTTCCAGCAAGCCTGGTCAGTACCCTGGCGGAGTCATCGCATCGCCTCTCTACGCAGGAAGCCTTTCTCAATCATTTACCCTTTATTGGTGTGCTACTACACTTATTTTAAATGCGCTCAAGGAAATTATTTAGATGTACTCATGGCACTTATTTGAGAGAGGCAATTTTTCCTGGGCAGATGAGGGATCTTGACTTATTTTAATTGCAAGAGAGGTTTCTCCTGATCTATATGAGGACTTTAGGTTTTCTCAGATATCATTGTGTCACCCAAAGCTAGCCCTGTTCCCTTTCAATCCAGTTTCTGCTTTAACCAGCTTTCTTCTCACAGACACCCTTTCAAGCTTGCTAGGTGAGCTATCTGCGCTTAGTAGCCCGAACTAGGTCATGTGTTCCATTTGGGTGTCAATTATAGACAAGCTCCTGCCACCATTTGTGATTTTCAGGAAATAATTCTCATCAACACAGATCTTGGTGCAGTATGCCAATTCTGTGACTTCTACAAGGCCTTCTACCTTATTGAAGTTCTTAGAAGGATGCCTACAAAAATGAAAACTAACAGAAAACAACAAAATATGGTACAAGGGTGGGGACATCCCTCCTAGGGCTATTAAGTGAAGCAGTGCTTGAGGTCATGCCTGTTTACCTGGAGGATCTCGATTCTTCCCTCTAGATTTTGCAGTCTGAATGTGTGGGAACCTAGCTTCTCTTTAATCTAGAATGGACCTGTCTAAAGGGCCTGGAATTTGGAATGTTTCCCTTTCTATTCATGAGATTTATCCCATTTAATAATAAGGTCTCTTAATTCAAAAATTTTACTCCTAGAAAACATTTTATCAAACCATCTCTTAATCCGACTTTGGTGGATGGTTAATTTTTCGCAGGTTTTTTGCCTTTCCTCCTCCAGTTTAAATAATGTGTTGATTCGGGCCTGCAAGGTGGGGCATGGGGTGCCATGGATTTCTTGGGACAACTGGAAGGTAGGGAGAGATAGGTGGGGAGGAAGGATGGCATAATTTCCATATACAAGAAAAAATGGGGAGGTGCCCAGCGAAGATTTGGGTGTGACTCGATCAGCCCAAAGGGCGTTATGGAGGGCGTTATGCTAGTTTTGCTGGTGGGACAACAAGGTCTTTTTGATGATGTTGATAAGGTTCTTGTTGGTTGAATCAACTAACCCATTTCCTTGGGTGTAATAGTTTGCAGAGTGCTTAAGTACAATATCATTTTCCAAAGAAAATCATACTACTTAAAAGACGAAAAATAAGTTGCATTATAAAAAACAAGGGAGGTTGGAACGCCAAACGTGGTCATGATAGAATGAGTGAAAAAATATATTACCTCTTGATCGTTGATTTGGTGTAATGGTATCGCTTCAACCCACCTGGTAAAATTGTTGGTAGTGGTGACGATGTACCGGTGTTGCTTTGAGGAGTGTGGTAAGATTTCTCCAATCACGTCCAACCCCCATTGTTGAAAAGGTTCCTCTACTGCCACCGACTCTAATGGAGCGGTTGTTCGTGTTTCCCGATTGGCGAATTTCTAACATTGGACACACGTTCGGACATATGCCTGAGCATCCTTGAAGAGGGTTGGAAATAGTAGCCATCTCGCATGATTTTGTGGGCAGTGGTATTGCCTGCAAAATGTCCTCCATCTAGTCCATCATGTAGTTCAGTCAGGATGCTTTGTGCTTCATCGTGTTCTAGGCAATGTAGTAGAACTCCATTGTAATGTTTCTTGAAAAATTTTCCTTGTACTAATTGGTAGGATGCAGCCTTCAGCCTTATTGCACATTTCTGCTGAGCAGTCACAACATGATCCATTACACCGTGGGCCAAATATTTTAAAATGTCAGAGTACCAAGAAAGGTTTCCCTACTGAGGTGTGTCGTCAATCTCATACATGTCGATTTCTTGTTCACAACATTCTTCTTCACCCCCATGTGAGTTTGCATCCTTTGCAGCCATTTGGTAGAGTCCTTGCCCTTTGACAGTATGTGCCAGTTTGAACTCTAGGTCATACTATTGGAGACATGTCATCCAGTTTCCTCATCTCTCACCCAACTCTTACTGCACGAAAAGTGAGCGAACAGCTGGGTTGGGGAAAAACACTGTGACATGGTTCTTCAAGATGTATGGCCGGAAATTCTTGACCGCTTCATATACAGCGTAAGCCGGCTTGTCAATCTCGGGGTAATTCAATTCAACGCCTTGCAACCCAGTACTCATGAATGATATGGGTTTTTCATCATTTTTATCATCTTTCTATGTGAGGACAGCTACAAGTGATGAATCCTAGAGGAAGGTATACAAGTGAAACATTTTCTGAAGTCTGGGCTTTGGAGAGATGGTGCTTCTGCAATGGCCTGCTTGATTTTATTGAAAGCTTCCTTCTCAGGTGGATTCCATTTGAAAATCACATTCTTTTTACTCATCCCTTGCAAAGGCCTAACTATTTGGGAAAAATCTGATATTAATTTCCGTACAAAGTTGCTTTTCCCAAGAAAGGATTCCATGGCCCTTTTGCTACTAGGAGGTGGAATCTTGGCGATGACCTTCGCTCACTCGAGATCTACAACTATACCATTCATGGTTATGATATGGCCCAACAAATTCCCCTCTGACACAACGAAGACAATTTTCTTCGGGTTGAGTGAGATCCCATACTTCCTGCATCTTTCAAAAATCTGCCTGAGGTGACGTAAGTGATCGCCTCTATGTTTCGAAAACACGGTGACGTCGTCCAAGTATACTACCACACTTTGTCCTATTAGACCTCAGAAAGCTTTGTCCATAGCCCATTGGAAAGTTTCCCCAGCATTTATCAATCAGAAGGGCATGCGTCGGAAAGTAAAAGTTCCCCACTTAGTCCGAAACATAGTTTTTAATATGTCGGGTTCAGCTACTAGTACTTGGTTATACCCGGAAAAACCATCCAACAAGGATAACATCTCCGATATGGATATGGCCTGCAATATCTGTTCCATAGGGGGTAACAGGTAGTTATCTTTGTCTAAGGCTCTATTTAGATTTCGGAAATACATGCAGAAATGGATCTCGCCAGATTTTTTCCGTACCAGAACCAGATTTCATACCCAAGTGGAGTGTCGAACTTTGAAGATTATGCGTGCATACAAAATCTTTTTAAGTTATTTATGAATCATTGGTTCTAGTGTAGGATGCACTTTTCTTAGCTTTTGCTAGAAAGGCTTCACTCCTTCCTTCATAGGGATTACATGCTTAATAATTCGAGTGTCATAAGTATGCAGTTCATCATACGTCCAAGCGAAAATGTCTCAGTATTTCTGGAATAGTTCGATGAAAACTTGCCTCTCTTGATCGGAACAATCCTTCCCGAGGTTGACAAAATTTGGGTCCTTATCTGTCCCTAAGTTTACCTGTCGATGTGCTAGAGTGGAACTTTGTATTTTAGTGTTGGGGGGCCTGCGGAAACTGTTCTATAGATCAAACAATTTTTCAAGCAACACTATTCCCTTGGGCATGAGATTTTCCTTGTGTTTCTCTTGTTCTTCACGGAAGGCTTGATCATGGTCTGCTTATTCGATCAGTGCGTCTTTGAACACCTCGGTGCTGAGCATGAATTTAAGTATCTGTTGGTCATCATCAAAGATGCATAAATTAGTGATGTTATCTGGCACAGATGGTTTATACACTATTTCAATAGAAAAACCATCCCTTAGAGGGGTGAACCTAGCAGTGGCATTAGCCAGAGTGTCAGCTGCCGCATTATGCATTCTAAGCACAGATTTAATACCAAACACACCAAAAGTAGAAATTAGATGCCATACCTCTTGTTGGTAAGCTTTCAAGTGCGGAGACAAGAAATGGATGGTATTACGTACCTGACGAGTGATGATTTCGGAATCTTCCATAACCTTTAAGCATCTCACCTTTAGGTCCAACGTTTTTTTGAGTCCGAGGACTAAGGCCTCATATTCGGTGGTATTTTTGGTGCATTGAAATTCTAGCCAGCATGAGATCAAAAAATTGTTCTTTTGGGGGTCCAGCAGGATGCAGCCCACGCCTGGTCCGTCATGCGTCTTGGAGCCGTCATAATACAAGGTCCATATATCATCTCCTAGTTTCTCTGGAACAGTGGGTTGGGGAGAGATTTCAGTTTCATTTATGATGGGTATAGCTTGGTCTTAAGTGATGAGCGTTAGCTCTGATTGGACGTCTGGGCTTACCGGGGACTGAGGGGGGTAGTAACATTCGAAGATGGCCTCTAAGAAACACATGCCGAGCTCTTCTTGGGCAAAGCTGACAGGTTCATTGGTAGCATCCAAGTCAGTCATAGTATGTTTCATATAAAGTTCACTGTCAACTCTGATTTGGTTGTTCCGACCCTTGTAGAAAAGCCATAGGTGAGACCAATCGGTAGCGAAGTACCCTTCTAGCTTTCTGGACCAGTCCCTACTTAGCAAGAGACCATAGGCTTCTGGGATGTCTACGACTACTTTGTCTATGCATTGGTGGACTCTAGAGTCAGAAGATAGGTGGATGATGACATTATTTAGTTCACCTATAACGGGCACTTGCGATTTGTCAAGCTGAATAATCCTAGCATCATTTTCATCCAGGCGAATGTTTAACTTTTTAGAGACAGACAGGGGCATGACATTTGTGGATTTGCCAGAGTCAACCGTGCAATTATGAACGTTAAAGTTAAAGATTTCAGAAGACATGAGAAAGGGGGGAGTAGATCCCCTATATTTACATTTACGACATTCACAATAGATTGGAGGCTTGAACTAGCTTGGGCAAAGGTGTTGCTCACAGGTTTGGTTGTCGAGGTGTTGGCAAAGGCTTTGAGAATAATCTCCTATTGGTTGGTGATGCAGGCAAGCTCATAAAAGGAGATGTTGGCTCTAGTTTCCTTCATGTCCTCAACAATGTTTTAACCAGAGTCAGAGTGTGGACTAGTCTCGGCGGGGGTTTTTGGCGACCCTACCAGCAGTTTTCTCTTTTGGTTTACTTAGGTGTTGCTAGGAGTGGACTTCTCAGGAATAATGGCTTGGTGCTTATTCCATGGGGGTAAGATTTTCCTTAATAAGGCCCTCCTCTTCTCTTCGAAGGACTACTCAGGAACCGGTCCTTTTCTTCTTAGGCCATAATTTCGCAGAGGCTTGGATTTAGGATCATCGACCATGTTAATGTCAGTGATGGTATGGGTGCCTTCCCCGCAGATCACATCAAACGCAAGGATGGTAGACCCTAGTTCTTCATCTTAGGGTAGATCTTCTTCATCGTCAGAGAAATCATCTTCGCCTATGTCCCCTGGGGTTTGATCATCTAGGAGTTGATTTAATACTACATTCATGCTGCCAATTCATTGGGGGTTTGTACTCTCGGAGTGGGTGGCCCGGTGGAAAGAACAAAATTTTTATTTTCCAATTTCTTCTACGTTAAGAACAACGTTTGTGTTTAATGGAGGTCGGCCGATTGTGGGGGTATTCTTTCTAAAAAAAGGCTTTTTCATCTTGGTGCCAGTAACTTCATTGGCTAATAACTTAAGGGAATTTTCTATACCTTCGAAGTCAAAAGTATCTTTTTCCTTATCCCCGGTTTTGGATGTGGAAGACTGGTTCTTCTTCGAGGTGGTTTTGTGATCATCTCGACCTTCAGGGTCGATGACCCCTATGGAAAGCATGTCCATTTCTATGGCAAGGGTAGTGGCATAATTTGATACAAGGGTAACCTTAGCCTCGCACTTTACAAATACGGTGATGTCTCTGGGAAGAGCCTTTGTGTAGTATTCTATGGAGATGGAGTCATCCAATGCCAAGTTGGGGGGGAATTTGTTTAATATGGTGGCAAAACACTGATTAAAATCTCTAACCTTCTCTTTTTTTTGCCACTTGAGGGTACTCAACTCTGTGAGGAGCATGGAGGGGGTCTTGTCCTCCGAAAAATTCTATAAGAAAGTGTTATGAAATTGATCCCATGAAGTTATGGAAGCACTTGGGAGAGAGCAATACCAGGTGGCCGCTTTGTTCTGAAGGGTATGGGGAAAAAATGGCAGGCGACATCATCTGTTTGAACTCTCATTATTTGCAGTGAAAGGTAGAAGTTGCTTATGTGGCCTTCGGCCAGTGTGCCTTTCTCAGGGTCAAACTTGGGAAGGTGTTTTTCTGGGTGCCTAGACATGTCATGGAGGGGGCCCAGGAGATCTAATGGAGATTGAGCCATCCAATAAAGTTGTTGCACCAGCCTGGCATGTTCGTGGTGCCTGATTTCTGATTTAGATTCACTTCCTGCACCCGACGTGGATGCTTCCCCTTCATGGTGAGAGTACTCATCATGACGTCCCTCGTGGTTTGCCATATTTCTAAGGTATCTCCAATTGTAGATAGGGGCTCTATTTTGGTTTTTCTCGTGGTGGGTAGCATGGTTACATTGGCCACGGCGTCTATCTCGCTGACCTCTATTCCCTCGACCTCTATTTCGTTTGGCCCCCTTTGGTGGACGGTGGACCTGGTTGTTGTTATTTTGGGTCTGGTTAGGCTGAGGGCCAGGATGGGGTCCATTCATGTCGGGATATCCCTCTTATGCTCCTTGGGGCTCCATAATAGGTTCATTATTCTCAACTATCGTTGTGATGCCTTCAACCATTAAATTTATCAACTGGGGCAGGGAATTTACAGGGGTATAGTTGCGAGTGAGGTTCGCAGTAGGGGTCCTAGTATGGGTCAGAAAACTCATGACTGAAGTGAATTTCAAATATCTGATGAGGTTGCAGGCCACTAGGTGCAAAAATCTTAACTGATCCCTGGTAACCTCATAATAAGGAGCTTCCTCCCCTTGGGCATATTCTAAAGGGGGAGGATTGGTGTCATCGTTTATGGCCTCCCTTTGGGGAGTTTGTAACAGAATATTACTCGTGTGCTGGGAGGATGCCATTCAGGTTGTCCTTCTAGCGCTAATTCTATTGATGGGAAAATTTGTCCGAGCAGGAGCAGGGGACCTCCCCGATAAAAATTCCAAACTAGACTCTAAATTGTTTGGAATAGGGACCCCGTCCGAGGTGTGGGTCTGGCTACCGCTTAATTCTCTTTTCATTAGGTCTCGATAGGACTTCAATGAACCTGTGAACACACATGCTTATTCGGATGATACAATACACATGATTGATGACTTAAATGAGCATATAACACTATGTGTAGCAAGCTGAATAATAAAGCATGGGGCCAAAGGAAATGCTGTCAACAACATATCATTAGGGTCATGCTTGTATGTTGTTCTAACCACAAAAGAAACAATTATTTATTGCAGAACACCCTTCACTTCCTTAGATGGTTTTGGTGATAATGTAAATGTCAGTAAACAAAGTTATTAACATTCATTGAGAAAGTGAAATAAACTTATCACCATTAGCACATGTTTAGAAAACTATAATGCATAAATGATGTCATTGGAAACACAGTTTCATTAATCAAGAGATCTTAGAAACTGAAAACAGAATACTCATAGTGTTCACACATTTACCAACATCAGATCCAAAAATGGAGTTAAAAAATTCTTGTATTCATAATAAAAAATGTTTAGTCCTTCTATACAATGCTCTATATCTCTTTGAGTCCCCTACCAAAAGATCCTTACAATCTTCTTGAAGAAATTTTTTATAGGCCAAAACTTGCCCTTTGGGCTTCTTGACTTTTCGCCTTCCTAACCATTGGGTTTCCTTGCGACCTGAATGGAGGATGCGACCTGTGACCAGTCAAAAACTGTAACCTATGACCTAGTTGAACAGTACAACCTTCGACCCAGTTGAACAGTGCGACCTGCGACCTGATCATGGAAGTGTGTGCGTGACTGCGAGGTCAGGCGCATCAACTTGTTGCTCCTTGAGAAAATTCTACCATGCGCGATAATCTGCAACGACTTGGGAGATTTGGGGAACTTCTTCCCTTAACCGGTGCAGGCACTCTAAGGAATTTAGAATCAGAGTCTCTCTCTTGAGTGTGACCTAGTTGGCTAAAGAGGCTAGTTTAGTGTAGATCCAAACTGGTGTAATGATGAATTTAACCAAGTTCTTTTGCGATGCGGCAAGATCAGGAGTAGCAGCGGCTTGCCTGATACGTTGTATAAATGTTTGAATCTCATGATCTACCTTTCCCTACGTCTTTTCCTCACTCAGTGCACCCAGAGATGGAATGTGGTGTATTTCATGCATTGAATCGATGCCACTGATCAAATTCTCGTATGCGGTCATTACCTTTTCTAGGTCTTTGGATAAATTTTCCTTGGATTGCATCTTGATATGGATTTGTACCTTGGCATCCTGGGTGTCAATCTAGTCTTTCCTGGGAAAGTTTTCCAGAGCCTGTGGGTACAGGCCTGTCCATTCTATCATCCTCTCTAAAGCGGTAGAGGCCTCTTTCAGTTTCTTTCTCTTCTGTTTTGTCTCTACTTAGGCTCTTAGTAGGGGGGCAACTCTTTTTTTATAGTGAACATCTCCCCATAAACCTGCCTCATGGTGACCTCCAGTGTCGCCAACTCTCTTTGGATGGTGAGTGGTACTTCGTCAGTAGGAGTATTTTTGTCTTGAAGCTGTTGGATTTCCTCCCTTAATGCTCTCTTTTCTTGCTCTGCCCTTGCTTCCCTTTGTTCAGAGTCATGTAACCTATTTTGTAGGGAAAGGCTATCTCTACTGATTCGGCACAAATTTTCTTCTGTTGCTGCGGAAAAAGCAGTGCCAGCCAATGCTATCATCACTGGGTTGGTCCTAGTGTCTAGGACTATATCTTTTTCTGTCGTGGCTGTGAGCGGGGCTGAAGGGTTCTGTGCTAGACATCTCCTTTTCTACTGTTAGATTTTGAAAGTGAACTAATCATAAGTGAGCCTTGTAAGGTTAAACACCTCCTCTTCCTGTCCTTCAAAGGAGCTTGGCTCGGAGAGTGCAAAATGCATATTAATTAAAAATACTTCGATGGAATACAACTCAGTTTGTAATTATATTACTGGAGGATATGACTTGATGTCCTTTGATCTTTGATGCTCCTCTTCCTCTCTTTTCCGTGCTTCCTCCTCTTTCTGAAGCCACTCTATCTCTGCCTTGTCCTGTTTTGCTTTCCATCTGCGCTCTGCTTCTGCTTCTGCTTCCTATTCTTACTTTCTCTTACATTCGGCCTCCACCTGATCTAATTCCCTTTTGAGCTGTCGTTCTGCCTCCGCCTTTGCTTCTTGTTATTCCTTTCTTTTTCTGGCATCTTCAGCCTGTTTCCTCCTTTGTTCTACTTTCAGGTTCCTCCTATGCTTATCTTCATCTTATTTTTCCTTCTTTTCAGCTTCTAGCTGAGCTTTTGCTTCTTGTTCTTTCTATTGGGTGGTAGTGTTGTGACCTGTCTTGGTTCAAGGTTTCTTGGCCTGGGAAGAAGAGGCACCTCCCATCTCGCGGGCTCTTTCTTCCAAAGTATGATTATTGGGGTCTTCCTGATTGGACCGTGCTCCTGGGGAAAGTTCCCTATCTGCGTTATACCAATTCCTTCTCTCATTTTGATATGGGTGCTCAGTATGCTGGTAGCTCCATTTGAACTTGGCCCGTTTGTAGTGGTCAAGGAATATCCTCTTAGGATCGTACGTCCGACGATCCAAAGGCCCTAGGTAGAAACCTTTCATTTGTTCTTCTTCTGCCTCTACCTCCCTGAAATCCTTAATGATGTAGGAACCAATGGTGAGCGACAGTGTAGGCCATGGCTTTTTCTTACCTTTAGTCAGGACCTTAGAGAAACTGGAAGTCATCTGATAACATACTTCTTGAAGAAGCATATTGTCCGTAACGAATTGGGGCATAGCATGGGGAGTTTTGAATGAACCAAAGACTCGAATAAAAGTATAATTTGTGAGTGGGAACCAATGGGCCACCTCGACTAATGTCTCCATGGCTCATTAGGACATGCATGGGGTATCTCGACTGAACAATTTTATGTAGAGTGCAGGGATGAAAAATTACGATATTGACTCTTTATCATGTTTGTACTTGGAGTCCTAGAATACCTGCATTTCTATGTGAGCTAGGCATGCCTGATCCAAGTCCCAGATGTGTGACCATCCCTTAAAGTGGCACCGGGAACAAACAACATCCAATAGGTATGAAGCCATGTAAAATTCAGATGGATATCCCTCCTCTTGTGCTAGTGCCGAGGATATGTTTGTCTGGAGAGATGTCATTAGCATGTTGGCCCAATTGAAACGAGTTCCATACACAGTGACATAGTTCATCAGGGATACCCAAGTGCCACTGAAAGTGGTGGCATTAGGATGACCGTATATCCTACAAAGCATAGCTGCCACCAGCTTATATACCTTTCTGAGGCCTGCAACTGGATACTCCTGATCCTTCTTGACTTTGAACTTTTCGGGTTCCTCCCACCACCCCCTCAGGGTATCTGCTATGGCGACCGCATGGGTGCTGGCCCATTCTTCTGTGAAATTTTGTTCTCATTCCGACAGTGTGTAATAAAACTTAGCGTCCGAGCCCTTTAAATTTGTAAAATATTTTCCTTCATAGCCTCGAATTACGCACTTTTTGGGGTCAGTATTCTGTATAATCCATTCAATTACTTTGGTGCATGGGAATATAGCAGGGTGGGCACCTGGATAGTGAAGCTTCGACCTCTTAACTTGTACACATATTTGTTGGTTGGGGAGGTCCTCTGGGAATTCTGGTCTTGTGAATTCCTGGTATACTTGATACCAAATCATGCTATCTCCTTTGGAAAATGTACATGCGGTATCCCTATAGATCGGGGGAGGAGAAATTGGTATTTCCATTTCTATGTCTTCTTTCTCTAGTTTCTTGTTTTTCTTGCACACTGCTAGAGGTCCCATGTCGCTCAAGTCCGAAGAGATGGAGGCGCACTCTAATTCTACTTCTAACTCACCTGGCATGTTCATAAAAGAATCCCAATATAATAAAGATGCCATAATAAGAAAATCCTAGGTGCATCTCATTAACTTTACCCAAGTGAAACCTAGGAAAGGGCGAAATAGTGACTTGTGACTGGGTCGCTGGGTCGCTAGGGTCGCGAGGTTTAAACTTTTAGAAGGTAGTGACCCTGTGACTAGGCAACCCTGTGACAAGGTCGCAAGGTCATTGGGTCACCAAGGTTTGACAGTTTGTAAGGGTGCGATCCTGCGACTTTGTGTCCGAGTCGCTGGGTCGCAAGGGTCGCAAACATCAATTTCGAGTGCAACTGCAACCTGGCGACTCAATAACTGGGGTCGCTGGGTCGCAAGGGTCACAAAGTCGCAAAGGTAAATGGTTGCATTAGCGCTGGCCGGGGGTTTTAAAAGGTGACGTGCTCCTTTGCCATATAATAAATTTCCTTTTTAACTTAAACAATGCAAGGACTAAGTGAGTAACCGAAAACATGGAGGTGAAGTGGTTCTAGGAGAAAAACAAACACAAGGGAGGCTGGGTGACTTCTGATTACAAAACTTTGCAAGAAGGAGGAGTGTCTGGATAATTTGGGCATCTCAAGCTCTAAAGGATCATAAAATAAGAATGGTGGGTGGCTTAAAAAGGGCTGAGGTGAAGGGAATAGGGCAACAAAAGGAAAAAATGGAAACCGCAGGAGGAAATGGCAACTTACTCGAGAAAATCACACTCCAGTTAGCTTGTCAGAAGAATTTTTTTGCTCTCTGTCGCATGAATAAAACGCGACTTAGCGACCCTTTATTTATAAAGGGGTCACGCGTGTGAGCAATTAATGGGGTTGCTAGGTAGAAAATGTTCTGTTATTAAGAGAGGCATGATCTCGTGACCTTGCAACCTCGCGACCTGGAGGGTCACGGGATCACAAGGTCACGGGGTCATGATTTTTGAAGATTGAAAGAGATCTGCAACTTAGAAACTTAGCGACCTGAGAGGTCGCAGCGTCGCTAGGTCACAGATTTGGGAAAAAAACCTATTCTGCGACTCAACAACTCTTAACTTTTCCTAAAAAAGAATTAAACTACAGATTTTGACTTAACCCTTTCGATGCTCAGGGGCTCCAAAAATTTTAGAGGGTGAATTTTTTGGAGGGTTTTGTAGAGGCTACAACAATCTGTTAACTAGAAATTGATGTTGTAGCATGTCTTTTTTGTGGCTAGACCCACTCTAGGGCTAGTGGGATCGTCTCTATCCACAGAGGGGATTTACCTCACCAACAGAATCCCAAATTGAATTAATTCTTCAATTCAAGTAAAGTCGACAATCGAATTGAACCTATAAAATCCGGCGAAATGCAAGAAGATATTCGATGAGATGGAATCAACGCATTTTGATTTTCTCAAAAGAAACTATTTTGGAAAGATGGGTTGTGCGCTTAGATTCAAACAACATTTATGGGAATTCATATTTCACTTAGTTATTTTTATAACGATAGATTGGATGTTCAAGGAATGTCATGTAAATTTCTCACACTCACCTTTTTTTTTTCCCTACCAATAGTACCATATTACATTTCCATTTAATTCTAAAAACAGAAATCCCTCCACTATGATCGTGAATTTATTCTTCATGCAAGGAATATCATACACAGATAAATGCAGTAGAAAATTAGGCCAATAATGCACAACATGCTTTTGTGCACCATTGAAATTCATATCTCGTATTTGCTACAGGGACACAGAGCATAGAACTAATAAACTATTAGATAATGTTTTCAATTTTGCAAAAAATATTCTTCAAATTTTTTCCTCTCCAATATTAAAAAATATGTTCTTTTGTATCAACTCAGAGACAATTCTCCTTATATTTTTGGATGCAGGTATAAAATCTTACAGATGTTTCTATATCTCTTAATCAAGACCAGCGATTCATATTAGCTTTGGCCTCTTATGACAACAAATTTACCTACAAGAAGTCCTGGAACACTTTGTGGGCATTGACGAGCATCACTTTCTTGTCATAAAATGTCCCGAAGAAATAAGAGATTTGAAATTCCATGCACTGAACCCAACAACAACCTTCAAGTTGTCTAGGGCAACCTACAAGGAACAACACTTGGAATTGGAAGTTTCAAGTTCCAAGCTACAATGCTTGGAATTGGAGGTTTCAAGTTCCAGCTCCACCTGCTTCATGAGATAATCAAACTTCTCAAGGGCAGAGACGCTCCTACTCACGAGGGTCGTGAGTGCGATGTCCAAACAACCAATGGAGGCTATCAAATGGAAATTCTTGAGAGAAGATAATTAATGTATTCTATCCAAAAAAAAACTAAAATATTTCTCAAGATCGAATTCTAAATGGTACTAAAACTATGCTTTTCACATCAAAATCTTAAAAAACTACTACAACTAACAGAAAGCTACGAGATAGATCTAACAATTTCTTAGACTATTGAACACCATATATAATCAGGGAGTTTAAATTGCGATGATGAGATGAATTTTTTTTATTTATGTTTCCTCCTATCATCCTGTAGTGAGAGTGTAGTCTTGAAATCTATTTTTGGACATAGACGTATGATCTCATAGACGTTACTATAGCTCTTAATCAAGACCAATGACACATGGCCCCTTTGGCCTCCTATGACGACAAATTTACCTAGAACACTTTGTATGAGCCGACGAGAATCCCCTTCTTTGCATAACACGTCTCAAAGAAATAAAGAGCTTTTAGATTCCATGCATTGAACTAAACAATGAACTTCAAGTTGTCTAGGGCGACCTACCAGACACGACGCTTATAATTAGAGGTTTCAAGTTCAAGGCAACAATGCTTCGAATTGGAGGTTAAGTTCTAGCTCCACCCGCCTGATGAGATAATCAAACTTTTCAGGCACAGAGAGGCTCTTGCTCATGGGGGTTGTGAGTGAAACACATAGGCAACGATGGTGGTTGTCGAATGGAATCTCATGTGAGAAGAAAAATAATGTATTCTATAATAAAAAAATACCAGAAGATTTCTCCAGATCAAATTCTAAATCGTATTAAAACTACGTTGTGCACAAAGAAACCTTAAAAGAACACAACAAGGAATGGAAAATTGTGAGATAGATCTAATAAATTCTTAGTCTCTTGGACACGAGATCTAATTAGAGAGTCGAAATTGCATCGATGCGATGAATTCTTGTTCTATTTATTTCCTCGTGTCAACCTCTAATGAGAGTGTAGGTTGGGAAGATATATTTTTAGAGGTTAGAGAGTTAGTTAGGTAGTAAGCTTAAATGAAGGAGGTTGTAGATGAATCACCTAAAACATTTCAACCGTGATCTGGCTGTGTAGAGAAGTACACCATGGCACCTAGGGGAGTTTGTTTCAAAAAGGGAAGTTGTTTTCAGGAGTTGTTTTGAAAGAGGGGAGTTGTTTTCAAAGAGGGGAATTATTTTCGGGAGTTATTTTCAAAGAGGAAAATTTCAAATAGGGGAGTTTTTTTCATAGAGGAACTTCTTACGATGTAATAATTATAAGTAAAAAAAAATTTAACCTTCCACTTTGCAAAATTATTTGAGCACAAGATTTAAATTATTTATATTGATATCAACTTTACATATACAAAAAATATTAAAAGAAAATATTTCAATATTTTATATAGCGTTACTCATTCAATTATTCATTTCTTAATATAAAAATAATATGGGGCATTTAAAAATATTCATAATAATAAAAAAATTCAAATTGGATCATCAATGAAATACTTTAATATGCAGGATTAAGTAATACTAATGTATACTTAAAAATATATTAATAACAAAAAAAAATATTTAAATGTTGACAATGGGTTCCACCACATAAATGCACATGTTATTTAAAATATTTTTATTTCAAATATGTCTATATTGATAGTTTGAAGGTTTATGTGGTGTGAGTTTTGAGAAGATGAATTCAGAATCTCCACAGTATCTCCCCATTCGCTCTTGCTTGTATTTATCTCACTAATCATTCTCCCTTCTTGGAAAGATTTGTCCTGATGATGAGTCTTGGTTAGACTCCAAAAGTAGACTTAAATATGTCTATATAATTATATATGTCATATAAAATAAATGAAAAAAAATAAATTTATATTGTTAAAATGTTTGAAGTAACTATATTTTTTTAAATTTTGGTCATTTTAGGTATATTATTTTTGGTATTTTTAGGTATATTATTTTTTCCTATTCTTCTTAAATGTAATGATATTTTGAACTTACAAATATAAGTTATGTATTCTATATAACTTTCAAAAATAAAATTTAAAAGTGAAAAAATAAACATTATATATAAAACAATGAAAAATTACAATAAAACATATATATTAAATAATAAAAATCATATATATGTATATATATATTAAATAAATAAATAATTACACATTAAATGTTTTTAAAATGGAAATGGAAAATTACATGTAAATCTAATGGATTCTGAAATTGGTCTCACTCTATTCTAATCAAGTCAAAGTTTGCAGTGAAATATTTGTTTGTTTAATGTATACATTTTTGTAGTGATTTTTTGGATTATGTGTTTTTTAAATCTCATTACACTTCCGTGTTCAACCTCTCGATGTTTCCAAATGTATTCTATTCTAATTTTCACTAAAAGTAACACAGAGAAATCATAGATTTTGGTGGGATTACAGGACATCTTTTAAACGTTTTATTTTGTGATTTTTTTAAAATTAAGGAATATTTTGTAGATTCTATCAAAGTTTTGATTTGGTTTACAATGCAGTGAGATAAATTCAAAATAACGTAAAATACTTTGGATTTATACCAATGAGCCACTCTATGAACATTAATGAAAATACTAGTGTAATATTATATATATATTTAGGTAGGTAAATAAGAGTTGCAGTGATGGAAACTTAATGATTGCAAGTCATCATAGTTTCTTTTTGTTTTATGGGCAATTTACATTCAAATAAAATTATTTATATCTTATAGTAAAAATATTCTAAAATATTTTAATAGGTTAAATTTTTACTATTTATTTAATAAATATTAATGCTTAAATTAAATTTTAATAATATAACATGTTTTAAAGTAAATATGCTTGAAACATAATTGTAATAATAAAAATTATTAAAAAAATAAATTAGAACTCTGAAAAAAGAAATAAATTTATATAAAAAAAATGTGTATATAGATATCGTAGATAACATGAAAATTATAAATAAATATTTACAACTATAAAGAGTGGGCTTGTTTATGATCAGCACACAAACCTATAAATTATTGATTATTCGCTCTATTTGTATTTGCAGAACCCTTCAACATAGAATTTATCATAGTCCCGAACTTTAATTGATAAAGTTGAGATTTTTATTTTATTCAAAATCAAAAATGGTTATTCATTGAAAATGGAAGCAGAAAGGGAAGATCGAGAGGAGTGCTCAACATGGTGGTCTTAATTGCTTAGCAATTTCAAGGATAACCCATTGGCATGGTTTCCTGCTGAAAATTTATGTAGATACTGCGGTGTGTGTAAATAGTGGAATTCCCTCCTTTCATCTGCACCGTTTATCGATAATGATTGGGTTATGGGACCACCCAACAAGAAATCACGACTTATGTTGTTGAATGAGATCCCTTTGAGCTATATGGCTTATTGCTTCTTCACAAACACCTAGAAAATATTGTCCTTTGCCTTCTTACTGGAAGATTATTACATGAAGGGGTTACATATCAACGGACTAGGATCATGCCTTTTATTGGTGTCCATTGCATTCAAATCTATTGGTATGCCATGTTTTTGGTAGCGCTAGTAATGTGGCACTCAATTTTTGGCCTTGGTAATAATGAACAACTACTTTTTCCATGAATGGTATAAATTGTAAGAAAACTCTGTTTTACTACTGGCAAATTAAGGAGAAAAACAAGTACAACAATGTGACTGTTGGATTAAGTGCCAACTAATGGTTATGTTATGTTTGTTAAGACACTAAGACATTTATTTGTTCTTTTTTGAGAAATATTACTTTATGAGAAGAAATTATTTTTTAATTAAATAAAATTAGTTATGGAAGAGATTTCTATAAAAAAAATAAAAGACTAATGGTAAAATTATTCCAAGGACTGAGAGCTAGTATAACAAATAGTTACCCCATCCTCTGAGGATAAAGGCATATCCAAGTGAGGAAGAGGGGTTCTATTCGGTAACTCGAAAAAGGAAATTGACAGAAGAATTCTCGAGCTAGAGGTGACCTGTGGAATTACTCATAATCCTCATATTTTCTGGAATAGAGGACTAGACTGGGATGTCAGAATGTCCCTTCCCGAACCTCTGTCAACTAACATAGCTCAGGAGTGGAGGACGGGGGATAGACGAGGACGTAATTTTCTTTCTCAAGGTAAGGAGAACATCATCAGCCAATATTTGGAAGACAGATAAGTTTATCTGCCATTGGGAATATAAGTTTGTTTTATGAATGATAATATCATTTTGTACGTTATACTCTGTAAATGTTACAATATTTTACTATGATACGAGAAACTTCTATGTATTCTTTTAAAATAAATAAGTTGACCATTTAGACTTTGTTAATATACTTAAGACAGGAGATAAACAAGGTATGAGTAGTGATAAGCAAAACCCAGATACAGAAATGAAGTTAAGAATTATTTCACTACTAGCAAGTATAAGCCAAAGAACTATTAACACAGAGCCCTCGAGATGAAGGCTCCGTGTTGGTTTTTCTCTGCAACTATGATAAACATGAAAATAATGGTCCGACCATTTTATGTTAGAAACAGAAAGAAAAGTAAATTATGGAACCTTAAATCATAGAAAATAAGTTTATCTAGTTAACATTAGAGCAAGATAAAGACTTATATATTCAACATTAGATAACATGATGTTGTAAAGAGCATCGTACAAAGAACATAGTTATAGTAATACAGAAATGCAAATGATTCACGTAAAATCAAGAACTGAAACTAATGATAACCATTCCTAAAGCTGTAAAATATGTATCTATCAATAGATTATTGGAAAGAAGACTAAACCACTCTATGGAAAAATTAATAATATGTTGTAATTCTAACTCTCTATTTGAAATGGTAGAATCCAGTAATCTCTATTCTATTCTTGAGAACAACAAAAGTACTTTAATATCAACGAAACTAATGAACATAAATTCGAACAAAGAATTAGAGTTCTTCTGTATTTTTCATTCCTACAGTTTGGAAGTAACATATTATAGTATTGAAAACCTCTAGTTGACCAAAGCAATAGAAGAATTATAGAAAACATAAACAAGCGCTGGAAGTAACCAAGACTTCACTTAAATTATGCACAATAGAAATTATGGAACAAGTAAGTTCACCGTAGATGAAGATATTTAACATTATTTATACAAACCAAGACTTCAGATCAAACTATTCAACCATAAACATGATGCATATCGAGTGAGCCTCACAGAGTGAGGAATTGAGTTGGAGACTCGTTAACAAGCCATAGTCAAAACTCTGAGATGTTGAGGGCATAATCCAAGAAAACAAACTTAAATTACACATGAATGTGAATAAAAAAAAACATAATTGTAATACATTTTCCTATGGCATGCCCATTTTGGGTAAGCGTGTAGAATGAAATTTAAGACCTAAAGAAACCGGAACAAGGCGATAAACACCATAGTTAGTCGAACCTCTTGCAAATTCAGGATTCCGTGACAAAATCATTAGCGGAGAAGAGTACCTGATGGAGTAGATATTAGGAATTTAGATTAAAGACACAAGATGAGCATAACAAAGGGTGGTCACCACAATGCCAAGCCAAGAAATTTACCTACATGAATAGAGCAAACAATGTCAAAGAGCCGGGGGACGCAACCAAAAAAATGCTAAAAGAAGAAGTTTAAACAATAATATGTTATCCTTACCTTTTTGAACACTTCATGGAAACCAGAAGGTTGAACTGCAAGTAAAACAACATGAAAAAATGGGTCAATGTGTTTGCAGACATTTGGGGAAAACAGGTTACACAAACTCAAATTATCAACTCTGCAATAAGACATTCTTACCTCTGAATTTCGCCTATGGGTAGCTTGGAGGCTAAGGAGCTCCATGCGGAGGAAGGTTTCAAACCATCCTTGTGGCCAAAGAGAAAATGATGACAAAACCTAGATGCAAGTAAGAATGGGATACAAAGTAGATTGGAAAACATAAAAAAAAATTGCGATAACATAAACTGTGCTACCTTTTGATTAAAGCGAAACCATTTCACTAAAAATAGATTCCAGGATTTCATGGAAAAATGCAGGTTTACTCACAGAATGGATTGAAGGAGAAACCAGACTGGTGCTGAGAAGAATCCTGATGAAGGTTAGATCTAGAGGCAACAAGACTCTCTCGCAGAGATCTGCGGCATAATGCTCGAATTACTAAGAAATAGTCAGGGTTAGGGTAGTCAACACCCAAATGAGTTAAAACCCTAAACGATTGCAACCTTTGTATTTTGGGCATGAACAGATCAATGGTGGGAGGGACAGTATAGGTGTCCACTTTAAGTGAGTTTTCCAGCATGGAGCAAGTTTTCTAATAAACAAAATCATTTTCAAGATTTTTCAATAATGTCATAGCTCAGCGATAAGATAAAGTTAATTAAACTGATAATAAGTGCCATGAATACAACGTACATGGTAACCAAATCCGAGAGGAAGGAAAACCTCATTTAAGCCATGTAAGATATGCTGACAGGTAATCTCCTCGAGAAGTGGAGAACACGATGTTAAATCTTAGGTTTTAATACTTTAATTTGTATATACTTTAACCCAAAGTGAAAAACAACTATATATAACATGTAGTTTATATTTCATATAAGTATTAAGTGAAAAATGGTTACACACAAGTGTAAAAATTGAATATAATTGAACGTAAAAAAGAAGAAGTTAATTTTTTTTTTTATGAGTATATAGTAGTATGTTACTAATGGTATCAGAACAATGTTCACATGCTGGGACCCTATGGGTCACCTATTATGACAAATTGAGTGTAAATGATGCACAACTAAGAATGCATAGCAGGAGACGATATGAGAAGGGGGTCAACATAACAACCACCCTAGAACATAGGGGAGCCTATACCCCAACCATGATCAGAAATGAACCCTAAGATGTGGATTCAGATGAGTGTGGATCAACACCAGAAAACTAGTAGACTCCTGGAGGAACAACAACACCAGACTAGCATTCTGCTAAACATAGTGTAGAAGTTACAAGAATAAATGGTTCAGGTGAGGACTAGCAATGAATGCTTAATGTAGGAGCAATAAAGGATACTCAAGATCCTTTTTGACAAACAGAATCAGGGTGTGGTACAACCCAGTCCTCAGAGAGATATGAAAGAAGGAAATGAACAACAAGCAATGGATCAAACCACTGACAAAATGGAAGGAAGTCACTCACAGCGAAGCAATACAAATATAAATTTCAATGGGGTTGAGTCAGGTAATGTGTCAGAACAACACAAAATTAAGAAACAGAAAGTAGAACTACAAGGTGACTTTCGGAAAATAAAACCACCCACATTGGACGGAGAAGCAGAGGAGGTGGTTGAAGCATGGTTAATAAATATGAATAATTATTTTCAAGTCTATGAGTATAACAACAATCCCAAAGCCAGACTAGCCATCTACCAGGTCAGGGAGAAGGCCACATTATTGTGGGAGGAGGTTAATAATGTTCGTAGCATAGAATATCAAGATGTATCTTCGGATGCGTTCCAACAATTATTTAAAGAGAAGTAACTAACTGAGAATTTCTATGAAAAAAATTCTAGAGAGTTTCAAGATTTAAAATTGGGTCAATTGATGATGGATGAGTACATAACCAAGTTCACATCCTTACTCTGTTACGTTCCTTATCTAAGGGATAAAAAGGTTAAAGTTCAGTGGTTCCTAAGTAGTCTGTTGAATCACATGAAGAAATGAATTAAGTTTGTGAATCCAAGAACCATGGTTGAGGAAATTCGGAAGGTAAGAATGTGTTATCAGCAATCCATTGCAAAAGGAGAGTTGGGTAAAAATTGGAAATCAAAGAAAGAACATAAAAGCCACTCAAATTTCAAGAAAAGTAGAACTAGTAATTTTAGGAATGCTGCAAGGAGTTCTGTAAGTAAACAGTTTGGCAGAGACCATCAAAGAACCCAGTGGCCTACTAAAGATAAACCCATAGAGGTTTCTAGCATGCCAGACCAAGGAAAAAATCAGAAACCACCTCTACAGTGCTAGGGGTGTGGTGAGTCTCATTATTATAGGAACTGTCCACAATGGGGTTGCTAATTTACAAGAAACTTCTATAGTGGGAGATGTAGCCAGAAATATACCCAAAATTAACGCAGCATTGGAAGTTCATTAGGCATATTATCAACTAACGATGATATAGTTGGAAGGTAAGCTACTTTCACAATTTGTTTCTATTTTGGTTTACCTACGTGCATGTTTAAGTTATGTAAATCCAAAAATAGTAGAAAAATGCAAGTTACCTGTGAGAAATTAAAGAATCCATGGTTGGTACAGTTAGCCACTGGAGCAAAGAGAAAAGTTTGTGCAAATATTCCAAACTATACACTGGAAATTAATGAACAACAGCTAACTGCGGAGCTGAATATATTACCCTTGGGATCCTATGATGGGCTACTGGGCATGGATTGGTTTGGAAAGCACTGGACATTGGTGGATTGTAAGGAAAAAGTTATATACTATAGAATGACAGATGGGACTCGTAAGGAGATTCAAGGAATAAAGAAACCCCTATAGTTGCATCCTATTACAGCCTCTCAAATGAGTAAGTGCATGCGGAAGGGATGTCAGATATAAGCCATTCAAGTGGGTTTTACTAATTTGAAATAAAATACTCCAATGATGGAAAATATTCCGGTAGTACAAGATTTTATGGATGTGTTTCCAAAGGAAGTACCGAGTTTGCCACCTAGAAGGAACATTGATTTTACTATAGAGTTAATGCCTGGATCATCACCGATTTCAAGGGAACTGTACTAGATGAGCATACCATAATTGACCATATTGAATATGAAGCTACAAGAACTGTTGGATAAATGCTATATCCGACCAAGTGTATCCCCTTGGGGAGTACCAGTGTTATTTGTAAAGAAGAAGGGTGGAACCATGTGAATATGCATGGACTGTCGATAGCACAATAAGTTGACAATAAAAAATAAATACCCTCTACCACAGATTGATGAGCTGTTTGATCAGATAAAGGGGGCTACTATATTTTCAAAGATAGACCTAAGGTCCGATACAATCAGATTCAGATAAAAGACGAAGACATATATAAAATTGAATTTCGTACCAGATACGGGCACTACAAGTTTTTGGTGTTACCATTGAGATTGAATAATGCACTAGTAACATTTATGAGGCTGATGCACGGTATATTTGACCCTTTTCTGGAAAATTTTGTGTTGGTATTTTTTGACGACATCTTAATTTATTCCAAGAATGTGGAAGAGCATAAAGAGCACTTAAAGATAATGCTAGAGATGCTACGGAAACATCAATTGTATGCCAAGTTTAGTAAGTGTGAGTTTGTCATGGAATAACTTCAGTAGCTTGGTCACGTTGTTTCTGCTGAGAGAATCGCAGTTGACCCGAAGAAAATTAAGATGATTAAGGAATGGAGGGTATGCCAAAATGTGGCAGACATCCAATCCTTTATGGTTTGGGCTAGTTATTATCGACGGTTCATTGAAGGATTCTCAAAGATTGCTTTTCCAATTACCTCCTTACAAAGGAAGGGAAAAATATTGAAATGGAGAAAGGAATGTCAAAATAGTTTTGAAAGGTTAAAAATTTTATTGGCTACAACTCTAGTGTTGAGAGTAGTTGATCCCAATAAAGAGTTCGAAGTTTGCACGAACGCGTGTAAAGAAGGAGTTGGGGCAATTTTGTCGCAAGAAGCTAAAGTAGTTTCCTATGAATCACAGAAGTTAAAAGATCATGAGAAATGATACTCAGCTTATGATTTGGAGCTGAGAGCAATAGTAAATCCATTCTAAGTATGGAGGCACTACTTGCTTGGAAAGATATTTGTACTCAAAACTGATCGTAGCAGCTTAACCAGTTATTTTAAGCAAGATAATCTTAATTCTTGCCAGGCAAGATAGAATGCCTTCCTAAGCGAGTTTGACATTGATATACAACATGTGAAGGGTAAGGAAAATAGAGTAGCATATGTATTAAGTAGAAAGTTGCATCGTGTTTATGAATTTTACTACAATCAGTTTGAAAGCAAGTTTTTGGAACAAATAAAAATGGAAGCTAAGAAGGATCTTCAATACCAATTTATGTGGCAGCAAGCAGAGGAGGCTAGAAAACAAGAAAAATCTACTGATTATGGATTTTTCAAGGATCAATTACTAACTTTCAAGGAGAGAATTCATGTTCCAAATCACATGGAATTGAAGGAGTTGATCTTGAACGAAAACCACTGGAGTAAGTAATCCGCGCATCCCAGGTATCAGAAAATGCTAACAGCAATTAGGAAGAATTACTTATGGCCAGGTATGCAAAGAGATATTATAGAATATTTGAACGGATGTTTGGAGTGCCAGTAAGTAAAGGTGGAGCATTGACATCCAGCTGGATTGATGCATCCTATGCCAGTACCTAAGTGGAAATGGGAGGTAATATACTTAGAATTCATTACTGGTTTACCAAAGTTAAATAAGCACAATGACTCCATTATGGTGGTGCTTTATCGATTAAGTAAAGCAAGCACATTTCATACCGTTACAATCCACTTATAAAACGATGCAAATAGCAGATATATTTATGCGATAAATTTTTAGATTGCACGATATTCTAAAGAGTGTCATATCTGACAGGGATGTGAAGTTTACTTCAAAATTCTGGAAAACGTTGTTTATGAGTTTGGGAACACAAATTAATGTTAGCACTGCCTACCACCCACAGACAGATGGACAAACTGAGAGGGTGAATCGGATCTTGGAGGATATGTTATGCATGTACATAATGCAATAGTGAACAAGGTCGGAATAATATCTACACTTAGTAGAATTTGTGTACAATAACGGTTATCATGAATCTCTTAAGATGAGTTTGTTCGAAGCATTATATGGACGACAATGTCGTACTCTATTAATTGGAGTATATATGAAACCAAATTGATGCTTGGTCTAGAAATGCTAGCTGAGATGGAGTAAGAAGTAAGAAAGATCAGGAAAAATTTGAAGGTAGCTTAGGATCGACAAAAAGTGTATGCATATAAGAAAAGGACTTATCGTGAACTTGAAGTGGGAGATAATGTATATATAACGATCAAACCAAAGTAGAGCACATTAAGGTGGGCCTCTTGTGTCAAGTTGGATCCCAGGTTTTGTGGGCCTTTCCAAATATTGAAGAGGGTGGGAGCAATGGCTTATTGGTTGGCCCTGCCTAGCCATATCGGTGTACACAGTGTATTTCATGTATCGTAACTAAAGTGATACGTACATGACCCAAAGCATGTAATCCACTAGCAAAGCATTCAGGTAGGCTATGAATACATAACCTAACTTGAAATATTAAATTTTATGAGAAATTAACTCAGAGTTTTCTGACTGCAAGTCAAACTAGATGGCAAGTTTCTGGTCGAGCCTCAACGTATAATCGATCAGAGAGAAATCATGCTCCGGAGGTGAGCCATCACCCAAGTTAAACTGCAGTGGAAGCACTTCGGCCTAGATGAGGCTACCTGGGAGGCTGAAGGATTTGTTCGGGATGCTTATCTAGAATTGTTTGCTGAATTAGAATGAAACACCAAGGAAGGTGTTCACTTCTGGGGGGTGAAGATGTGACAGCTGGATTAAGTGCCAACTAATGGTTATGTTATGTTTGTTAAGACACTGAGATATTTATTTGTTTTTTTTTGAGAAATATTACTTTATGAGCAGAAATTAAATTTTGATTAAATAAAATTAGTTATGGAAATGAATTCCATAATAAAAAAATATGGATGGTAAAATTATTCCAAGAACTGAGAGGTAGTTCAACAGAAACAATTCAAATAGTTACCCCATCCGCTGAGGATAAATGCATATCCCAGTGGGGAAGAGGGGTTGTGTTTGATAACTGGAAAAAAGAAATTGAGAGGAGAATTCCTGAGCTGGTGGTGATGAGTGGAATTAATCGGAATCCTTATATTTTATAGAATAGAGGATTGAACTAAGATGTCCCAAGGTCCCTTCTAGAGCCTTTTTCAACTCACATATTTCAGGAGTGGAGCACGAGGAAGAGACACAGATGTAATTTCCTCTCTCAAGGTAGGGAGGAAAATATCAGTCAGTAGTTGGAAGGGAGATAAGTTTATCTGCAATTGGGAATCTGAGTTTGATTTATGAATGATAATATCAGTTTGTACGTTATACTCTGTAGATGTTATAGTATTTTACTATGATACGAGAAACTTATATGTATGCTTTTAAAATAAATAAGACGACTAGTTAGACTTTGTTAGTACACTCAAGACAAGAGATAAACAAGGTATGACTGGTGATAAACAAAACCTAGATACCGAAATGAAGTTAAGAATTAAGTCACTGATAGGAAGTATAAGACAGAGAAATTTTAACACAGATCCCTCGAGATAAAGGCTCCGTGCTAGTTGGTCTTTGCAATTATGATAAACATGGAAAGAATGCTCTGGCCATTTTATTGATAGAAATAGAAAGAAAATTAAATAATTGAACCTTAAATCACAGAAAAAAAGTTTCTGTAGTTAACAGTAGAGCAAGCTAAAGACTTATATATCGAACATTAGATAATAGGATGTTGTAGAGAGCATCGTACAGAGAACATAGTTACAGTAATAGAGACATGCAAATGATTCAGGTAAAATCAAGAACTGAAACTAATGATAGCCATCCCTAAAACTGTAAAATGTGTATCTCTCAATAGAGTATTGGAAAGAAGACTAAACCATCATATGGGAAAATTAACAATATGTTGTAATTCTAACTCTGTACTTGAAATGGTAGAATCAAGTAACCTCTATTCTATTCTTGATAACATCAAAAGTATTATAATATTAGCGAAAGAACTGAACATCAATTCAAATATAGAATTAGAGTTCTTCTTTATTTTGCATTCCTGAAGTTCGAAAGTAACATATTATAGTTTTGAAAACCTCTAGTTGACCAAAGAAATGGAAGCATGATAGAAAATATAAACAAGCACTGGAAGTAACCAAGCCTTCACTTCAGTTTCACACAACAAAAATTATGGAACAAGTAAGTTCACCATAGATGAGGAATATTTAACATTATTTATAAAAATAAGGACTTCAGATCAAATTTTCCTCCATAAACATGAGGCATATTGAGTGCGCCTCACACAGTGAGTAATTGAGTCAAAGACTCATTAAAAAGCCATATTTAAAACTCATAGACGCTAAGGGCATAAGCCAAGAAAACAAATTTAAATTACGCATGAATGCGATTCAACAAACCATAACTGTATTACATTTGCCTACAGAATGCCCAATTTGGTTAAGGCCTATAGAATGAAATTTAAGAACTAAAGAAACTAGAACAAGGTGTTAAGCTCCATAGTGAGCTGAACCTCTTGCAAATTTGGGATTCCATGAAAAAATAATTAGAAGAGAAGAGTACTTGATGGAGCAGGTAGTAGGAATTTATAATAAATACCAATGCCGATCATAACAAAGGGTAGTCGCCACAATGCCAGGCCGAGAAATTTACCTGCTTTAATAGAGGGAAGAATTTCAAAGAGTTGGGGGAGGTAACCACCCGAATGCTAAAAGAAGGAGTTTAAACAGTAATATGGGAGCCTTACCTTTGTGAACTGTTCGGGGAAGCTAGAAGGTTGAACTACAAGTAAACCAACATGAAATAATGGGTCAATATGTTTGCCTACATTTGGGGAAAGCAGGTTACACAAACTCAATTTATTGACTCTGCAATAAGACATTATTACTTGTGAATTTCGCCTATGGGTAGCTTGGAGGCTGAGGATATCCATCTAGAGGAAGGGTTCGAACCATCGCTATGGCCAAAGACAAAATGATAGCAAAACTTAGATGGAAGTAAGAATGGGATACATAGTAGATTGGAAAAAATTAAAAAAATTGTAGTAACAGAAACTGTGCTCCCGGTTGATTAAAGAGAAACCATTTCACTAAAAATAGATACCAGGATTTCATGACAAACTATAGTTTTACTCACCGAATGGATTGAAGGAGAAACCAGACTAGCGTCGAGAAGAATCCCGATGAAGGTTAGATGCGGAGGCAGCAAGATTCTCTTGCAGAGCTTTGCGGCAAAACACTCTAAAGACTAAGAAATGGTTACGGTTAGGGTAGTCAATACCTAGATGAGTTAAAACCTTAAATGATTACAACCTTTGGATTCGAGGTGTGCATAGATCAACGATGGGAGGGGAAGTATAGGTGTCCACCGTAAGTGAGTTTGCCAGCACGGAGCAGATTTTCCAATAAATAAAATCATTTGCAATATTTTACAATAATGGCATAGTTGAGTGATAGGATAAAGTTAATTAAACTGATAATAAGTTCCATGAATACAATGTACATGGTAACGAAATCCGAGAGGACAAAAAATCTCATTTAAACCAAGTAATATATGCTGACATGTAATCTTCTCAAGAAGTGGAGAACACGATGTTAAACCTTATGTTTTAATACTTTAATGTGTATATAGTTTAACCCAAAGTGAAAAACAAATATATATAACATGTGGTGTATATTTTGTATAAGTGTTAAGTTAAAACTGGTTACATGCAAGTGTACAAATTGAATATAATTGAATGTAAAAATGAAGAACTTAAATTTTTTTTTATGAGTATATAGTTGTATGTTACAAACAACTTCCTTAGAAAAAGACAAATAAAAACCATATAAAATATGCATTTCAGACAAATTAAACTAAAAAGTGTCAAAACCAAAAAAATACAGAGGTAATGGAATTTGACCCCTCGTCTACGTAAACATTATTTTGACCGAAACCCATACAAAAACTCTTCATCGTCACTCTAGAGATAACATAATTGTGACTTGGAATTTTTCCTCCCAAACTTGAACTATTTCTTATTTGACTGCCTCACTCTCTTCCATGAACTGACTCTCTATGTAATCATGCCCACTCCATTCGTTTTATGTGCCATCGTGCCAACCGTGCCCAATCCATTCGATTTATATGAAATCTGCATCATCGTTCCCACTCCATTTGTTTTATGCACCATCGTGCCCACCATGCCCACTCCATTCGATTTATATGCAACCTATTAATGTGTCCCTTAGATCTAACAATCTCTTAGACTCTTAGACACTAGATATAATTAGAAAGTGGAAACTATGCTAATGAGATGAATGTTTGTTCTTTCTATTTTGTCATATCATCATTAGAGTGTAGAGTGTAGTTTGGGAAGAGATATTCGTAGAGGTTTAGAAAGTTAGTTAAGTAGTTATCTTAAATGAAGATGGTTTTCAATTAATAGCCTAAAACACTTCAACCATCTAATATTTCATTTAATGATGAAAAAAAGAGTACCGTGGCAATGAAGAAAGTTATTAAAAAAAAAAACACCTTATGGCAAAATTATATTTTTAAACTCAACTCTAATTATATTTTTTATATTATATCTTTCAATATTTTATTCAATCTCAACCAATTATAAACAAAATAAAAGTTGTTTTCTTTTGGAAATATTCTTTTTTCTATGTTTTATTTTCTGTAAAAAAAATTCAATAATAAAAATAATAAAATTCCATATTCTAAATAAATTATTCAAAACCCAAGTTCAAGTTTATTAAATTGTGATACTTTTCTTGTTTTTTAAAATGTAACCTTGTTCAAAACCATTTGTTTAATGAAGTTATCTTTAATCTCAGTATTTTAAAATATATATAAAAATGTTAAAACAATCACTCATTTATTTTTAATATTTTTTTAATAATAACTTATTTAATTTGAACTAATTTTGTTAATATGGAGGTATTTCTATGGGAATATATTTATATAACAAAATATATTAAAATTGTATATAAACTAGAAATTGTACTACATCCTATTGTAAAGGAAATAAATGTTACATCATCTAACTGTAAATGTAGTTAAGTTTGAGTGAAAAAGAAATTATTGTTCTTTTTGGGTAATTTTTTAAAATTGGGACCTTTGTCTTAAATTAATCCACAAAATTGAATTCATTAAAGTTTCATATATAAATCTACAAAAACAACTCCAGTCTTAAAAACTCCAGGTTAAATTATCAAAAAAATTATGTCTCTGGTTCAGTGCAACGAAACACTAGAGAAAAGTAGGACAACTAAACACTAGAGAAAAGTAGGTTAAAGAAATATGGTGTCTAATAAAATGGCTGAACAAGTTAGGTTGAATAGAAAAAATAAAGAAAGATATCTTACACAACATAAATAAATTTCCCTAGCGACTAATTCAATTCAATACATGTTAAAATTAAATTAATATTTGATTAAGATTCATTAAAAATTTACAAACACTAAGAACTTCACAAATAAACCTCAAAATTATTAATCAAAGTTGTTAATGTTATTGAACCTATAATCATTTCACAAGAAAACCCTGAAAATTTTAATGAAATGTGTTAATTTGGATGACACCCCAATCACATCACATGGGAACAATAAAAAATAAAATAAAAGTGATCAGATAATGACAAGTAAGATTTCATTATCCATGGCACAAAAGGAACACATCAAATGTAAAGACAAATTCTTAGAAAATGGGACATTTCCAAACCACCAATGTAATCAATTAATATATTATATCCAAAAATTTTCATTAGAAGATCATATCCTAAATTTTTCAATAGAGGTTCTGAATAATATTGTATATGAACATTAATTTCATATATTCATCTAGAAATTTGGAAGACAATTACTGTTGAAGGTATCTCAAAAGTGTGGGAATACAATATTTAAAGTCCACAACAACAATCAAATATTTTAACTTTTGAATGTTAATTTGAAAGAAAATTGCTCTTAAAAATCTAGATGGAAACATTCCATGAAGCTAAAATATGTGCTAGATAAAAATTCTACCAACCCCAAAATTATTAATCAAATGTGTTAATGTTGATGACCCTGTAATTACTTCATAAACAAACCACTAAATTGTTAATGAAATCTGTTAATATTGATGACCCTACAATCATATCACATGGGAGAATCAAAACAAAAATAAAATGTCACATGATAATGAAAAGAATCAAAATAAAATAAAAACAACTTGAAAATGAGACATTTCCAAACCACCAATGCTCACAATTAATATATTATATCCTAAATTTATCACTAAAGGCTCTCAATAATCTCACATATGAACATTAAATCAATATATTCTGCAATGAATCATATCTTAATAATGGAAAGAGAATTACACTTGAAATTGTCTTAAAAGTGTTGGAATACAATATTTAAAGTCCACAACAACAACTAAACATTGTAATATTTGAACGCTAATTTGAAAAAAAATAACTCTTAAAAATTTGGATGGGAAACTTCCATCTAACTAAAAGATGTGATATATAAAAAATCATTTTGAATATGATCTCTACTCATAAAATATATTGAGTGTAAATGAATTTTTAATGTTAAATTATATTGATAGATACAAATATTTTTTTCTTGTTAGTATATATAAAAAATTTTGAGAAATGTGTGTTCACATTTTATGACAAATCAGAAACCAGAAAAATGGTAAAAGGTTGGCTAAAAATAAAGTTTCATAATTAGAAAAAGTAATTAACAAGTTATGAAAAATCATAAACAACACAATTTGCTAGAAGTTTGTTGAATCAAACATAAATTTTCATAATGAGAAGGAATGATTAGCATGTTATATTGATAATGGGAAATAAATTTAATAATGTTTTATTCATTCAATATACTAGTGATACTTACAATGTTCTAAAAAAGTATAGATGTTCTGAAGAAAGACTCCACTGGACTACTTGTATTAAAACTCTTGTCTTCGCAAATGTTCTCTTTCATATTATTGTCGTCGAAACACTCGATTCAGAAGTTAAATTCAATTAAATTTACATTCAAAAAAACGAAAAAATTACTATAAACCTTATCGTTAATTCCACATTGTTCTCATGTTGAGGGGATGAATTGAATCGTGAAGATGATAGATAATCATTTTCTTATTTTCCTAAAACAATTATAATGGAACTATGTATTTAACAAATTAGTGTATTTTCTTATTTTCTTAAAATAATTATAATGGAACTATGTATATAACAAATTAGTGTAGTTTAGAAAATTTACAAATTAGCTTAGAAAATAATGGAAATTTTTGTAAAATTATGACAATAAAAATCTTAATTATAAATGTTAAAATTAAGTATTTTTGGCATTTAACTAGTGTTTAATGGTGATAAATCCAATTCCACCATTAAAAAAAAGATTTAAGAACTGCAACAGTTTGATTTTTTGAATTTTTTTTTTATAAAATTTCATCAATAAAATTTCCTTCCAGGTAAATTTGTGGCGTTGGTCAACAATGCCTAACTAATTCTAGATTTTACATTAAGTTGCATACAATTTGTTTGTAAACAGAATACAAATACATGTAGTTGGTTTGAGTGGTTATATTGTCCGCTTTCGTTTGCTTGGCCTGTATTTACTACGTTTAGTGTTCACAGTTGGCCTACATTAATTGTGTTTACAGTCAGACGCAGGAAAGAATACCTTGTATAAACCGAAATTCTCGTTCCAAACGCTAGACTGATGACTTGTATGTACAAGAAAAAAAAGGAAGAACGTAGTAGGAAATGGAAAATTTCTCAGCACAGACTTCAAACTTGGTAAGAAATTGTTGTTAAATCTTCTTTTCTTGGTTCTTCCTCCTCCTCTCGATAATATTCATCATCATGAGTGTGAGTGTTCATCCAATCATTAATGGGCATGATATTCATTTTGTTTCATGTAGTTCTAGTCAACCTTGTCCAATGCTAGGTTTATAAATTGGAATATTCTTCTTATTCATACTTTGTATCATGCATGGGGATTTATTTATGAACCATTCTAGTTTTTCATGAATGTGTTTCATATTTTAGGATTATATTCTTAATTTTATATTCTAAACTATTCTTTTTTTACTTTATATTGTGGTTGGTTTCTTGTTACGTAATGAGATGGCTAGTGTATTTGTTCATCATTTTATTATAAATTTGCCTTTTTTGAAATATTAGTGTATTATTTTTTGTATCAGGTTGATATTTTTTTCCATATGTCAAAGTCTGATACAAAATTTCAAAATTTCTATATTCTCACCATTTTTAATTATAATCTGTATTTTACACTTGCTACAATTACTATAATCACTATACTAATCCACTTAAACATAATTATATTTTATATTATATAAGTTATAAAATATAATTGCTACCCAAATATTCAATATCAATGGATATTGCTTGACATTTGCAGTAAACTTGTATTCACGACCTTAAATAGATATTAAGATTTCCTATTCACGACCTTAAATAGATATTAAGATTTCCTAAACACCTAGCCATTTTTAATAGAGGCTTAGAGGTGATGTCTACCATCATAGTATCCTTGAGCTATTGTTGAACTCTGTTTGGTTGTGTTTTTTTCTTCAAAATATATTTTATTATTTAATCTTATCTTTTGTATTATCTATGATGTTTGATTTTTTAAAATTATATTTATTGTGTTATGTTGAAAATGTATAGCTACAAAGTTTAAGTGGTACTTTGATTTTTGTATAGTGAATAGCCCAACAATGTTATAGTATATGTAATAGAAAGAATATTTTTGGCATGTTTAAGCAATAAAAAAAGTTTAAGTATAGGTAAAAATTGTTTAAAAGATTTAACTATAGGTGAGAAAGTCATGGATGACCATTATCTTAGTATAGTCAACATAACAAGGAGAAATATTCCTAACATCATTAACGAGCAAAAAAGCTTAACAATATGTACAAAAAATAGGGGGATATATATCTTAATGTAATCAACATTGAAATCATGCAAATTTTATGTCATGGGACAAATATTTTTAGCATCATTAAGAAACAATTTGATTTTAGATTTAGTTTAGAGAGATACCTTATTAAATGATTAATTTTATTATTGATTTGAAATAATAGAATGGAATAGATTACATGTTCATGTCCTATGTCTTTTTCCTAACTTACTTAAAATGCATGTGAATCTCTTTTCCATTAGTTCTTATTTTCATATTATGATTTTAGGATTTTATTCCATATAAAGATTTTGTCCATTTTATCCATTTTTCTTTAATATTATCCATTTATTATACAGATATAAAACATTGTTTCCAATACTAATAAAAAAAAAAAAATTATAAAATGAGTATGCTCGCAACACTTGAATTCACCAATAAATATGGGAACAACTACATAAAGTGGTTGGAAAACCTAGGCAAAGTTATTGGTCAAATAAAATGAAATATTAATTTAATTTTGTTAGTTATCATACCATCAATGGACGAAAAAAGATACCTGAGCTTACATCCACCCACTTTGATGTTTCAATATAAAAAACACAAAAAATCAAGATTGGTAATTGCAATATACCTTAAAAAAATCTAATTTATATGTGAATATGTAAGCATCCCTTAAAGTTTAATTATAATATGTGGAAATTACTTCAGAATTAACTATATGGAAGGATATTTCTTAAACAAAATGTGTTGATCCCTTAGTTAAACTGAGAGGGCGAGGGGGGGGGGGGGTGGTGAATCAATTTAACACATTCATGGACTTTTAAAACTGTTCATTAAAACTTATTTACACCTTCATTTCATGTCCAACTTAATATGTGAGTAATCTTAGAATGTGAGCAGCAAGTATTAATATATTATAACATTAGACTTAATATGAGAGCAGAAGGTATTAAGCAGATGATATAAATCAGATCAACACATAAACATCATGCACAGAGACACTAGATATAAGTGGAAACCCATAAAGGGAGAAAACCACATCTTATTATTGTTGTGATGTAAAGGCAAGCTCCAACTCCCTCTCACCTTCAATTTTCTGCAGGCACCAACCTACAGGAGGCTCCAACCTCAATTCTACAAGCTACAACTTGCAAGGAAGCACCAACTCCCTTCAATTTTCTGTAGGCACCAACCTATAGGAGGCTCCAACCTCAGTCAGCTACAACTGATGGCTATCAAGCTGCAACTTGATAGGGAAGCTCCAACTTCCTCAATTTATCAAACTTGATGTTTGCTGATTTACCTCAGATATCAACTTTCTTCTATAGCATCTCTTTCTGCTCTTCCTTTCTTAATCTTCTCTGCCTCACTCTTCTATATTTTGCATTCTCTATATTTACTCTCTCTAACCTCTTTAATGCATATCCAATTGATATTATATATAGAGTTCCTCACATGAATGTTTGTATTCCTCTAGGAATTCAAAATGGATAGTCATACCTCTTGGTCTTCAGCCTTCTCATTTCTTTTCAGCTCACTCAGAAAAATGTAACTGTAGGTGCTTATTTTAACATTACAGTGGGATATTTTCTCTCTTCCAGAGACTTGCCAATGCATCACAAGAATATAAATCAATTAAAAACATTTACATTCAATTACAATGAAAATTCCAGCTCAACTCATTCAGCCTTTTGGATTGTTGCGCATTTGCCTTTTCTTTGACTGTGTCTTTGTCCCTTTTGGCTCTGTTTGTTTCCTTATTCTCTGTCGCAGGGTAATGGCCATATGCCATACATTTTTAACTGTGCTTTTTATATCAGCGCCTTATATATATATATATATATATATATATATATATATATATATATATATATATATATATATATATATGCAACTGCTGACTTTAAATCTGGGCACGTTCCAACCCTTTACACACAGTAAGTGTCTTGTTGATGTGGTGAGTTACGCAAGCGGAACATACATACACCACGGCTTTTGTTTTTATGGCCCGATGCGATTGCACACATTGCAATTGTTTTACATTAACAATCACCCTCCACCTTAAGCCGAGGCCCATGGGTCCACAGACCATGTGGTACATTTTAATACAATCGCAACAATGTTATATATATAACAACGCTTTTTATATATATAACCCAATTTCATTTCTCAGCATAATTATACAGAGTTTAATCATACAAAGTGCCTTCTAATACGCCTTAAATCAACTCTCAGCGTAAATAATAAAACTTGTTTAAACATATAAAAACCCCTTCTGGGCCCACCTGCCATGCTTTCCGATGCGATCTGTTTCTCCTCCAGAGGTTTTCGATTGCGATTGATCGCAATCGCAAGCTACCTTGCTCCGATGCGATTGATACCCTCCACAGATTTCCGATTGCGATTGATCGCAATCGCAAGTTTCATTAACCTATTCCGCTGTGCTTAAATTTTTCGATGCGATGAAACATTGTTCATTTGGATGTGCCGATGCGATGCGTCTGATGCGATTAATCTGTGCACTCAATTTTTTCGATGCGATGAATGATTTTCTTTGACGTGGAACTTAAGCCTGTATAAATCATAGTTTATAGGTCCATCAGGTCCAAACTTCAATCGCAATCGCAACTTCCTGTTTGCATGTTCCGCTACTTTGTTTTTCTCCGATGTGATTTGGTCCCACCTTATGGTACTTTGGTTATTTGTTTATCATAAAGCGCTCCACTTATAAATATATATATATATATATATATATATATATATATATATATATATATATATATTTATGCTTTGAACCTTTGTTTATATGATCCAGGCTTCATCGCAATCGCAATTTCTTTGTTTATATATGTTCTGACACATATCAATTACGGTTTATAAACCCATCGGGTCCGAGCTTCATCGCAATTGCAACCTGTTGTTAACCTGTTCTGCTACCCTTATATTCTCCGATGCGATTGGGTGAGGGTCCCACCTTATGATACTTTGATTCTTTGTTAAAAGGGCGCTCCATATAGATTAATATATATGCTTTGGACCTTTGTGCATAAAGCGAAATATATGTAATGCGCTGCATATATACTCCAGCGTGGGTAACGATTCCCGGAATGAGGTTTATATATATATATATATATATATATATATATATATATATATATAGATATATATATATATATATATACTTTGCTGCTCCAATCTTTAGTGTATCTTCCAGCGGGGAAGGTGATTCTTGGAATTTGTTTGTATATATATATATATATACTTGCTGCTTGGGTTATACGATTCCCAGAAGTGTGTTTATGTATCCTCCAGATGGGGTAGCGAATCTCGGAATTAAAAATGGCTCTGCCTCTGCTTGTGATAATGGCTCTGCCTCTGCCTCTGCCTTAGCTGCTTCTACAACTCGACCTTTGCCTATGCCTTCGCTGTACATATTACCTGCTGCTGTTCTTTGCCTATCTTTGAATCTGCTGCCTTCTTTGTCTATCTCTGTCTTTACTGCCTCCATTTCCATCAATGACAATATTTCCAACAGTCTCCCCCTTTGGCATTGATGGCAATACACTTTCTCTGTTTGCCTGCTCTTCCTCCTGTTGCTTGCTCTTCCTCCCCCTTTGACATCAATGGAAATGGGTTTGAATTCTTAGTGTAGCTTCTATTCTTTAATCCTATGATTTTATCCTTTTTCAATATTTCATGCATTTTCTCTCTCTGGAATTTTCTGATTTTGTACGCTGCTTCTTCAACCCTTGGATTAGATTCACATCGGGTTCACTACTCTTCCATGTTCAGTTCACGTTGGGTTCACCACTCTTCTGCTGCACCACTGACCCTTTTGCCTTTTTATTGATTCTCTTAAGCTGAATGTATTCTTTCCATAATCCTTTTGATCCTGAGGACCTGTTTTCATGCTTCCCTTGCTGGTTGATCTCCCCCTGGGAATGACATTTTCATTTCTGTTCTCCCCCTGAAACTGTGCTTTCTCTTCATATTAGAGAGTAGCATCTACGGATACTACCCCTAATCTGTCTCTCAAATATTCAAATGGTTCTCTGGGAAGCGGTTTAGTAAATATATATGTTTTATGTTCTTTTGTTGGTACATACTCCAGTTTTACTATCTTCTGAGCCACTTGTTCTCGGAGAAAATGATACTTGATTGGGATATGTTTAGTTTTTGAGTGAACCACAGGATTTTTTGATATACTTATAGCACTTGTATTATCACATTTGATTGAGATAGGTTCATCAATGCTTACCTTCATGTCTTGGAGGGTTTGCTTCATCCAAATGAGTTGTGTACAACATTCTGCTGCTGCTATATATTCTTCTTCTGTTGTAGACAGAGAGATAAATGTTTGTTTCTTGCTTAACCATGCCACCAGACTTTCTCCTGGATAGAAAGCACCTCCACTTGTGCTTTTGCTGTCATCCACATAGCTGGCCCAATCTGCATCTATGTATGCTGTCAACGTGAAGCTTTTTATTTTAGGATACCAAATCCCATACTGTGTTGTCCCTTGTAGATATCAGAATATTCTTTTGACTGCAAGAAGGTGGTTTTGTTTAGGTGTTGTTTGATATCTAGACACTAGTCCTACTACTATCATGATGTCTGGTCTTGATGCTTTCAGATACAACACACTTCCTATCATGGATCTGTAGTGTTTTTGATCTATATCTGTAGACCCATCATCAGCACATAGCTTGCATCCAGTGATCATGGGAGTTGACACAGGTTTGCAGTCCTCCATTTTGAATTTTTTCAACATTTCTTTTAAGTATTTTTCCTGTGAAATGAATGTACCTGTGTTCTTTTGCTGAATTTGAAGTCCTAAGTAGAAACTGAGCTCTCCAATCATAGACATCTCAAACTCTATTTTCATCTCATCAGCAAACCCTTTTGCTAGTTCTTCTATGTTGCTTCCAAAAATAATGTCATCAACATATACTACAATAATCAGGAGTTCATTTTCATGGGCTTTTATGCATAGATTGCTGTCTACTCCACCTCTCTTAAAGCCTTTTTTTTGCAAATATTTATCTAGTCTTGAGTACGAAGCACGAGGAGCCTGTTTCAGTCCATAAAGAGCCTTCTTCAGTTTGCATACATAGTCTTCTTTGTCTGCTAATGAGAAGCCTTCTGGTTGTTTGATGTAGACTTCTTCTTCTAAGTCTCCATTCAGAAATTCACATTTTACATCTGTTTTATATACCTCGAAGTTTTGATAGCATGCAAATGCCAGGAACATTCTGATAGCTTCCATTCTGGCTACAGGGGAAAATGTTTCATCGTAATCAAGTCCTTCAATTTGTGAGTATCCTTTGCAGACAAGTCTGGCTTTATTCCTGATTACCTGTCCTTCTTCATTCATTTTATTTTTGAATACCCATTTTGAGCCTATGACATTTTTCTCAGTGGGTCTAGGAACTAGTTCCTAGGTATTGTTCTTCTCAATTTGGTCCAATTCTTCATTCATAGCATTCACCCAATACTTGTCCTTACTGGCTTCTTCAAATCTCTTTGATTCTATTTGTGACAACATGGCTATGTATACCTCTTCAGTTTGTTCTATTAGCTGCCTTCTTGTTTGGACCCCTACTCTCTTATCTCCAATGATCTGATCTTCAGGATGGTTCTTCTCAGTATATCCTGAGGGAGCTTTAGAACTCAGCTCTGTATCTTCTGTTGTCTTGCTTGTTTCCTCATCATCTTGGTTTTCTTCTTCATGGTTGTCTGATGGACTGTAGTTGTCTGTATCTGTTGTATTCTTTGGAAGTTCTTCATCAAATCTCACATCAATTCTTTCTACTATTTTTCGAAGAGTCTTGTTGTAGCACCTGTACCCTTTACTTTTGGATGCATATCCTAGAAATATCCATTCATCTGCTCTTGCATCAAATTTTCCAAGATTTTCATCATTATTATTTATGTAACTCTTGCTTCCAAAGATTTTGAAATGTTTGATTGAAGCTGGCTTTTCATGCCATAGTTCATAGGGATTCTTGTCACTTCTTGGCCTTAAGTGAGCTTTATTAAGGATATGTACTGCTGTGTGCACCGCTTCTTCCCAGAAGGTTTGAGGAATATTATTCTCTTTCATAATGGCTCTGGCAATTTGTTGAACATATTTTTTTTGTCTCTCTGCTACTCCATTCTACTGAGGTGTCCCTGCAATAGTAAATTGTTGTTTTATGCCATGTTCCTTGCATAGGTCAGCAAAGTCATAATCTGTGAATTCACCTCCTCTGTCTGATCTGATGCATTTCAGCTTGCATCCTGTCTGGTTTTCTGCTAAAGCTTTGAATATTTTGAATTTTTCTAGAGCTTCCGATTTATTCTTGAGAAATGCAACCCATGTCATTCTGGAGAAATCATCTATTATCAGCATGAAGTATGATTCTCCACTTGGTGTTTTAGTTCTTGCAGGTCCAGACAAGTCCATATGCACAAGTTATATAGGTCTTCTTGTTGATAACTCATCGTTGGCCTTGAAGGATGTGTGAGTCTGTTTTCCTAATTGACGTGATTTTCATATGGTATTAGAAGGCCTCTTTACTTCTGGCATGTCTTTGACAACTTTCTTCTTGCTTAGTCTGATGATGTGATCGAAGCTGAGATGTCCCAATCTTTTATGCCATAACCATGACTCCTCAAGTTTGCTAAGATGACATGCTTCATCTTCCTCTTTCACAATGTAAACATTACTCTCTGTTCGAACTCCTTTGAGCAAAGTCTTACCTGTGGTGCTTGATCTGAATTCACAATCTTGTGCTCTGAAAAGGACTTCAGAGTCTTTGTCACACATTTAACTAACACTTAGTAAATTTGCTTTCAGCCCATCTACAAATAGTACATCTTGGGCCTTTCCTCTGCCATTGTCTATACTGACTGAGCCTTTTCCTTATATTTTTCCTGATTTATCATTGCCAAAGGTAACATTGCCAGATTTCTTTTCATCAAGAGTTATAAACTTGCTTCTGTCTCCAGTCATGTGTTTTGAGCAGCCACTATCCAAATACCACTGGATTTTCAGGCTTGAGCAGTTAGAGCCAAGTCACATTTATTCACCTTCTTCATCCACTAGAGGCACCCTTTTGCTTGGTATATTTTGTGAGGTGATGAACTACATCTTCTGAGAGAACATTTGGAAGGCATATGTCAAACTTGATTGCATACACAACATTTGATCATAATTTTTGCAGAATTGTGAGTATGAACAAAATTTCTTTGATTCATAAACCTCCTTGAGGTGTTGAACATCAATCTTTGTCCATACTTTCTACACTCAATGATTTTATGGCCAAATTCCTTACAATAAAAAAAATAACCATAGACACTATTTGCAGACCTAATGTAAGGTTGTCTTTTCCATTTGTTTGCTTGAGGCAGTCTCTTCAATGTTTGCATATTTTTTTGGTTTAAATTACTCCTCCTTGCAAGACAATATGCAACAATGTTTCCCAACTTGTGGGAGACATAACAGGTGGCATTCTTCATAAGAGGGAAGAATCTCCTTTTATGGCTTCCAAATTTGACATACTCAGGGGCATATGATATTTTTTTCTGTTGTCTTAGTGTTTACATCATTCTTTGTTATAGGAGGTTTCTTCTGATCTCTGTCTTCCTCATTACATTTTTCTTCTTTTGTAGGAATTGTTTGAGCTACGTCATCATCCTTCTTTGCTTTTACAAAAATAATCTCTCTGTTTTCCTTTTCTTTGCTTTTACTTGATTCTCCGTCATAGCCTATTCCAGTTTTTATCATAGGAGATCTTTGAGCAACCAGAATTTCATTCAACTTACTAGAGCTTGTTGTTTGAGAAGAATTTATAGCCACTTTCCTTTGAGCATTTTCTAATTTCTTCTTGAGACACACTACTTCTTCTTCCAACTTCTCTTGTTCCTAAGTTTTCTCCTTCATTTGCTTAAGTAACATGTCCTCTATATTCTCGGCTTCTTCAAGCTCTATCTTTAGCTGCATAAGGACTTCTGAATTATGTTCTTCTCGTACATACTTGAGGAGAATGTCCTTTTGTTTTCTGCATTTCAGCTTGAGTCTATCAATCTCTTCCAGAGCACTTCTTAGCTCCCCCTCAAGGTCGACTTCACCTTCTTCTTCTCCATCCTCTAGCAGGAGACCTTCAAGTTCTTCTATGGCCATCAATAAAAATTCAGAGGTTCCTTCTTCACTTGAAGGTTCATCTGAGTCTTCGAATGTACTATTGTCTTGTTGAGCATAGAAGGATTTTCTGCTGAACTTCTTTCCTTTCTGCCAGTTCTTTGATGTATTTTTCTCTGATTCTTGAGCCTAATTCTTTACTTTCTTGTGAGGACACTTAGCAGCATAGTGTCCAACTCTTCGACAGTTAAAGCATTTGAAAGGAAGTTTACCTTTGTATTTACCTGAACCTCTATCCAGTTTCTTGGCAAAATTTTCCTCTTCTTGATCTGAACAAGACGATGTCTTCCTCTTCTTCTTTATTCTTTTCTATTTTAAAGGCTGTCTCCCTTGTACTTGGCTTCTTCTATGGGAGCCTCATCTCATATGCTGTTAAATTTCCAAGTAGTTGGTTCATGGTCAAGGTTTCCCAATCAGTTGTTTCTTCTATTGCAGACACCTTAGGATTAAACCTGGATGGAAGAGATCTTAGAATCTTTTGCACAATTATTCTTTCTGTCATGGTTTCTCCAAGAGCTTTCATATTGTTAACAATTTCTACCACTTTTAGGAAGAAACTGTCAATGTCTTCATCATCATTCATTTTTAAGTTCTCAAACTGGGCTCTATAGATTTGAAGTTTGGTTGTATTTACTTTCTTGTCTCCCTCATGGATGTTCTCCAGAGTATCCCACATCTCTTTGGCAGTGTCTTTGTGCATTAATTCGATAAACTCTGCTTCACACAATCCACTCAAGATGGCATTAATGGCTTTTGCGTTAGCTACAAAATCTTGTTTGGATTCTTTCTCTGAGTTAGTTTCCTTTGGGGCATATCCTAATTCCACAGCACCACAAACGTCTATTCCTAGAGACATTATGTATGTCCTCATTCTAATTTTCCAGAAGGCATAATTTGCACTTGTAAAGAAAGGGGTTTTATTGGTTGAGCATCCTTCTTTACTAGCCATCCTGAGAACCTAGAATCTCCTTTCAGTTGTTAAACTGGTACAAAGGAACCTGCTCTGATACCAATTGTTGATGGCTTAGTTAAACTGAGAGGGGGGGGTGAATCAGTTTAACACATTCATGGAATTTTAAAAATATTCATTAAAACTTATTTACACCTTCATTTCATGTCAAACTTAATATGTGAGTAATCTTAGAATGTGAGCAGCAATTATTAATATAATATAACAGTAGACTTAATATGAGAGCAGCAGGTATTAAGAAGATTATATAAATAAGTTCAACACATAAACATCATGCACATAGACACCAAATATAAGTGCAAACCCATAAAGGGAGAAAACCACATCTTATTATTGTTGTGATACAAAGGCAAGCTCCAACTCCCTCTCACCACTATTTTTCTGTAGGCACCAACCTGCAGGAGGCTCCAACCTCAATTCTGCAAGCTACAACTTGCAAGGAAGCACCAACTCCCTTCAATTTTCTGTAGGCACCAACCTACAGGAGGCTCCAACCTCAGTCAGCTACAACTGACGACTATCAAGCTGCAACTTGATAGGGAAGCTCCAACTTCCTCAATTTATCAAACTTAATGTTTGCTGATTTACCTCAGATATCAGCTCTGTTCTGTAACATCTCTTTCCGCTCTTCTTTTCTTAATCTTCTCTGCCTCACTCTTCTATATTCTGCATTCTCTATATTTACTCTCTCTAACCTCTCTTATGCATATCCAGTTGATACTATATATAGAGTTCCTCACATGATTGTTTGTATTCCTCTAGGAATTCGAAATGGATAGTCATACCTCTTGGTCTTTGGCCTTCTCATTTCTTTTCAGCTCACTCAGAAAAATGTAACTGTAGGTGCTTATTTTAACATTACAGTGGGATATTTGCTCTCTTCCGGAGACTTGCCAATGCATCACAAAAATATAAATCAATTAAAAACATTTACATTCAATTACAATGAAAATTCTAGCTCAACTCATTTAGCCTTTTGGATTGTTGCGCATTTTTCTTTTCTTTGACTGTGTCTTTGTCCCTTTCGGCTCTGTTTGTTTCCTTATTCTCTGTCGCAGGGTAATGGCCATATGCCATACGTTTGTAACTTTGCTTTTTATATCAGCGCCTTATATATATATATATATATATATACAACTGCTGACTTTAAATCTGGGCACGTTCCAACCCTTTACACACAGTAAGTGTCTTGTTGATGTGGTGAGTTCCTGCAAGCGGAATATACACACACCACGGCTTTTGTTTTTATGGCCTGATGCGATTGCACAGATCGCAATCATTTTACATTAACAATCTCCCTCCACCTTAAGCCGAGGCCCGTGGGTCCACAGACCACGCGGCACATTTCAATACAATCGCAACAACGTTTTATATATATAACAACGCCTTTTATATATATAACCCAATTTCATTTCTCAGCATAATTATACAGAGTTTAATCATACAAACTAGCTTTTAATACGCCTTAAATCAACTCTCATTGTAAATAATAAAACTTGTTTAAACATATAAAAACCCCTTTCGGGCCCACCTTCCACGCATTCCGATGCGATCTATTTCTCCTCCAGAGGTTTCCGATTACGATTGATCACAATCGGAAGCTACCTTGCTCCGATGCGATTGATACCCCCCACAGATTTCCGATTGCGATTGATCGCAATCGCAAGTTTCATTAACCTGTTCCGTTGTGCTTAAATTTTCCGATGCGATGAAACACTTTTCATTTGGATGTGCCGATGTGATGGGTCCGATGCAATTAATCACTGTTCACTCAATTTTTTCGATGCGATGAATGATTTGCTTTGATGCGGAGCTTAAGCCTGTATAAATCATAGTTTATAAGTCCATCGGGTCCAAACTTCAATCGCAATCGCAACTTCCTGTTTGCATGTTCCGCTACTTTGTTTTTCTCCGATGTGATTTGGTCCCACCTTATGGTACTTTGGTTATTTGTTTATCATAAAGCACTCCACTTATAAATATATATATTTATGCTTTGAACCTTTTTTTATATGATCTGGTCTTCATCACAATCGCAATTTCTTTGTTTATATATGTTCCGACACATATCAATTACGGTTTATAAACCCATCGGGTCCGGGCTTCATCACAATCGCAAGCTGTTGTTAACCTGTTCCGCTACCCTTATATTCTCCGATGTGATTGGGTGAGGGTCCCAGCTTATAATACTTTGATTCTTTGTTAAAAGGGAGCTCCATATAGATTAATATATATGTTTTGGACCTTTGTGCATAAGGCACAATATATGTAATGCGCTGCATATATACTCGAGCGTGGGTAACGATTCCCGAAATGAGGTTTATATATATATATATACTTTGTTGCTCCAATCTTTAGTGTATCCTCCAACGGGGGAGGTGATTCTCGAAATTTGTTTGTACGATTCCTGGAATTGTATTTATGTATCCTCCAGCTAGGGTAGCGAATCTCGGAATTAAAAATGGCTCTACCTCTGTTTGTGATAACGGCTCTGCCTCTGCCTCTGCTTTTGATATAACGGCTCTGCATCTATATTCATTGTCTCTGCCTCTGCCTTAGCTGCTTCTGTTGCACGACCTCTGCCTCTGCCTTCGTTGTACATATTACGTGCTGCTGTTCTTTGCCTATCTTTGCATCTGCTGCCTGCTTTGTCTATCTCTGTCTTTACTGCTTCCATTGCCATCAATGACAATATTTCCAACAAAATGATGTTTGTTTTATATATATATAAAATTAAAAAGTATGATTATAAAAAACACAGAATTTTCTCATATATATACTAGGTTATTAATTTAATTTCATATTTATTAAAATATGAGATATGATCCTAACAATACATTCCCGGTCAAATAGTCCTAAAGAAACAGATATACGAGTGAGAATACTTAGCTTTGCAATTCAATTATAGTTAATATATTAACCGACTGTGGAGTGAATACCATGGAAAGGGTGACATTAATGTCGGCATGCTTATTGTCCCATCCAAATTCATTTATGTCGTCATGAGCTCCGAGTCTTTTCCCATTGCCTTGAATGCACTACATATAGGATTTAGTGGTCGATGTTTTTTTGCATTCATGCAGCAACCCATAGCAATTCATCCTGATATCCTCATCATAAACTGAAGATTTAGCTTTGGTTTTTTTAATGGAACTTGTCATGCTGGGAAATAAAGAGAAATAGAAAACTTTCTTGGTATCCATCAAATTCCCAGTAAAATGAAATTATAAACCGTATTAGGTAAAAGTGAAAAATATGTTCGCAACAACTTCATTATCACCCATCACCACATACACTAATATGCACCTACTATGTGTCCCATTTCTTAATTTTTGTACCTACTATGTGACACGTTGCTTGATTTAAAAAGTACGCTCCACATCCAATTTTGTTCAATTTTAAACTATATATTTTTCCATACGTTTTTCATATAAATATTTAGTTTGTAATTTCCACTCCATCTGACCTAGATATTTAGTTTGTAATTTCCACTCCAACTGACCTAGAAATTGTGGGAAGCCTTGTTTTAATCATCTTCTCTTTACATGGTCAAACTCCTTGTCATCAAAATCTCATATACGGAGAATGTACTATGAAGTAGATATTATCAAGTTAAGATATTATAAGTCACTATTGAGACATTAAATACCCTAGACATTCACCAATGAAAATGGTGGAATTAAATAATTGGGATTCCCATCTCTAGTCACCTTACAATTTTATTTGTAACGAATTAAGAAACTATATATAATATGTTGAAAGATAAAAGTATGGTTGGGTATACATAGTGTGTTTCAATGCATCAGGAAGATGTTGGGCTCGTGTTTTGTTGCGTTTTCTAATACTTCATTTAACCTTTTTACTTTTTATGTTTTATACTCATAACTATATATTGCCTTCTTATTGTACATTCTTAATCCTTTGAATCCGAAACTCTTTTGACATGAACAACGATGTAAATTTTCTTATAATCATTAATTATTATCTCTAACATATTAAATCATACATGAACATTGGCATTGAAGAAGGTTTACAACTATTGCTTGAACGATGGAGGATGGTTGCTCGCTAGGAACATGTTGAAAAAGGAGATTGCGTAGCTGGGCTCACTAAGATCACTTATCTTCTTGGCTTGCATTGTTTAGATGGGTCGAGCTTGCTGAGGCCACTGGGATTGATGGAAAAACTGGGGATGCAAGGACACAATAGAGGGATGCAGGGAAGGAATGATGCTACGTGGCGGCCATAGCCTAGTATCTCACCGCTTAGAAGGTTTTTCTTGCTTATACTAGCTTGCCTTATTGCAAAGGACAGAATACGCACCAAGGTTTCAAAACAGAGTCTCTCATCATACAAACACTTTTCTAAATAAGTTATGAACATAGACTATGAAGGTCTATGGGGGATTACAAAGATTGGGTGAAGACATCGTTGCGTGGAGGGTTGGGGTCGACAGAATCCACGTAGGCAGTACAACGAATTCGACAAGAACTCACCCTAAGAGCATTAGCACTGTGAAATTCGAAGCATAGACTCACACACCAGCACTTTGAAGCATTCACCTGTGAAATTTAGACACTGAACTCTCACCCAAAGCGACAAAGTGAATTCAACTTTAGAGGACGATTGCAACCAAAAATGACAGGAAATCAATAGAGGGGTAAATTGGAAATTCAACTTGCAATCACCATTGTCCCACAATCACGCCATAATTTCCTTCATCAGATCAGGGGTGGATGGGGAAAAACATCATAATAATGAGTGCATTCACAAAGTCCTCTCCCAAATTTAGTGGGCGGGTAATCTGACACCGTCATTGGCGTAAATATGGGCAAATTCCATTCGAATCACTCTCCAAACCCAATAAGGGGCGAAGGAAACCCAATCCAACCTCCAAAGGAGTTGAATCCAGCCTTTCAAGGTTTATGTGCATTAATTTAATTGAACTAAAACATAATAATTTTGAGACTAAGGTTTTATATAAAAAATTTGCTCTTCAAATCTAAATCCCTTAAATTTTGCCCTTAGATTAAAATTCACCACTAAAATTTCCCTTGGGCAAGGCATATTCACTTCCTAACGATACACAGGACCTTTGGATTTTTATGTGGAGTGGAAAGCACATTTCCTTCCTATGGCCGTTTTTTGTGACTAATTACGTAAATCCTTTGAAGACATCCGGTGAAGCTTAAAATAGATTGCTGTCGTCTTAATTTAAAGAAATCAATTGTAAATGCATTAGACCTTTATTTAAGAGGTTAAAAGTTGTCATGGCATGAGAGAAGATTTATATTGTTTTTTATTCAAGTGTCTATCAAATGTCATATTAAAAAAATTGTAATAAATAAAATGAGATACTTATTATGTAAGAATAAAACAAAAAGCATATTTTTAATACACTTTCGTATTTAAGAGTCTATCAAATATAGTGTTAAAATATCTACAATAAATAAAATGAGATACTTATTATGTAAGAATAAATCATAAAGCATATTTTTAATACAGTTTTATATTTAAGTGTCTATTAAATACAATTAATTATGTAAGAATAAATCATAAAGCATATTTTTAATACAATTACGAAACTAATATATATGTATGTTAATTTTTAATCGATTTTCAATAACGTTTGTGTTGATGATTGATATTTATTATTCAAAAATATGGTTTATCAAACATTTAGAAATTAGGAGTTTTCTCTAACCCAAATACAGTTAGTTACTCGTTCATCCCTCCAAGTAAAGTAAAGAAATATATTTGATCAACTAGTTCTTCACTCTAGTAACGAAATATCTTTTTGACTTGATAAATCTGGATGGAATAACACACTAGGGCAAATTATAGCTCGCAGGTCAGCCATGAAGAAACTAAATATCATTGAATCCCTCCTAGTTATGTCTTGGAAACTTATTGGTAGCCACGCTAAAGCATCATCTACATTTACAAGTAAATCTACATGTCCTAGCTGGAAAATAATCTAGATCCATAGTTTTCCTCAGGTTTGAACATCATTTATTACGTGGAAAAGATTCTAGATCCATTGTTGTACTGAGGGATGGATATCGATTAGGGCATGTACTAATCATACACATACACAAACTTCTCCATGGGTGATAGCCCAGCCCTCCAACTGTGCGTAATATTAATTCAATGCTTGTTGGTAACCGTGATAGGTTACAGGTCCCACTTATCTTTTCAACTATGTTTTAATACACATGTTAATGGATTTATGAACATTACGATTGTTGTGTTGTTATATTAAATATGTTTCAAAGGTCCGTGGATTGGATCCACTTTGCAATCTCTATGCAATTATTACCGTCCTTTTCGCCGATCATTGGGTGCCACGTGTCGATCTTCTCGATCCGGTCACCTCCCGCCTTTCGACAAACCCTACCCTCGTTCTATTGTCATTTTCATTTGTTCACTTGTGCTGCGGGCTCTCCGTTCTGCTCTGCCGAGGTTATGTTGATGCCTCTCGGTTTTTCCTGTTCTGTGCGATGAGATTTTCACTGAGAACGACAACCCTATCGATTTCCTCTTCTGTGCTTATGGTATGACTGTTTTTGTAGTCGAACTAGGTCGACCCTGTTGCTCTGGACTGTAATGGGTTTATAGGTTCGCTTACTCTGGTTTCGTAACTGTTCTTTTGGTTGTGACGGGACGGTCCTTCGGCTCCACGCTCATGGCTCGGTTCATTCGACCTTTTTCGCATCCGAGGTAAATTAATGTTCCATGCTATAACTTACTCTGGACTTTTCTCAGGTTCTTATGTACTCTGCTCCTTGTTATCAGGTTCTGGCTGTCAGTTTTCGGCCTTCTCTCGCAACGCCGCCTCTTCAATCACAGGTAAACGTTAATATGTTTGTGATTTTGTTTCTATTTCAGTGTTTCCTTGTCTTCTCCTTCCTGTTTCCGGCACTTCCAACTTCTAACCCGCTTTCTCCTCTGTTTGTGCAGATTACCCAAGGTTGCTGGTCACCAAGGGTTCGTTCTCTGCAATTTTCAGGAAGCAAAACAAAACCGGCCCGATTCAAACAACCGGGTAGGGTCGTTCCGACCACGAATCTGTCATTAGCTTCGTAATAGGGTTTTGTTGTTCCTGGTTCCCGCTCTTTTTGTGGTTACAGTCTCATGGGTCGTTGCTTGGCCCAAACTTTGCTCTGTCACTCCATGGCACGAATATTCCTTTGTATGTTCTATTTTAGTTAGAAAGGGTTTAACAGTTAGCCGTCATATGAGAACTGTCTGCCCGGCTCAGAAACCCTTCTATGCACTCTTTGTTTGTAATGGACAGTGGATTTACAGTTTAATTGAATAAAACGTTTCTTGTTTGCTTTAAAGAAACTCGTATTCTTTTCAAATCATTCTATGGAATTGTATGCTTTACCTGGAAATTCGTTGGTGACTGTTTATAATGATGACTGGATGTCCTTTACTCTTTCGCTGGAAGTTTGTTCCTTGTGTGCTGTGTCCTTCGCTCTCGGCTTGCGCAAACTCTGTCTTCATCCTAGACAGCTGTGGCTTCTCCTTAAACTGAAAAATGCTTTCTGACTGCGAGGGTTTCAACCTCTTGTCTTGAGTTTACAATACATAATTGTCTGGAATGAATTCAGTTCGCTATTATATCGGTTACAAATGCATTTCTACTTGTAATGGTTTCAACTCTTAGCTATTTCCGATTACAATGTACACCAGTAAATAATTATGAAACGAACACAGGAATTCAATGCATAAAATAGTTTGCTGTGGATTTAAGTTGGCAAGTAATCTTTTTCATTACAGAAAAACTGTCATTCTACTTGTCTTCTCTGGCTGGAGATTCGAACCCTACAACTTATTTTCTCTCTGTTTAAATGCTTGCAAGGTGTAACAGTTTCTTGCTTTCGGTTGAACTGTTCAACCAGAATCTGTCTAACTGTTTAGCCAGTTCTTTTAAAAGGAAAATAACCAACTGCTAACTAATTACTAAACTAAAACAGTTCATAACCTTAATCCTACTGTCTTTAACTTATTTCTGGAAAATGAAGAAAATAACAATAAAAAAATAACAAGTTTAATAACCTGTCCAATAATACGTGAAATTTTCGGTTTTCTTCGAGACAGTCAACCACCTTCTGTCTCCTCGGAGCTGGATGCTCCTCCATCAGGCTCCCGGGGTGGCAAAAAGTCATGGCTCCGTTCCATGAGGTCGTTGACAGAATAACATGTTTTCTGTATCTGCGTTGCGTCGAGCCACGAACTGTCCTCAATCAGACGGTTCTTCCACTTGAATAAGTACCGCAGATATTCCTTCCTGCGTGTGCGCCTGGCTACCTGTGTGTCGAGGATCCTCTCGATCTCAAGGGGCTCTGCCATTGGCATCTGTCTCATCCACGAACTTTCCTCACAACTGGTGTCCCGTGGTGGCTTCTCTGCTGCGCTATCTTCTGGATCAGCGACATAAGGGAACAGATCTGCCACGTTAAAGATGGGAGAAATACCTATCCCTGGTGGCAACTGTAGCTCATAGGCATTTGCAGAAAACTTGCGAATGATTTTGCAGGGACCGATCTTTTTATACTTCAGCTTGTTATATTCCCGTTTTGGAAATCGTTCCTTGCGTAAATGTGCAAGGACTTCATCTCCAACGTTAAAATGAACTTCTCGTCACTTTGAATCAACTCGCTGCTTATACTTTTGACTGTTGTCCTGCAACTTCATCTTTACCTGCTCATGTAAGTCGCTCATTGCTTGGGTGAAATCTTCCCCATCAACACTTCGTTTTTCGAGTTTTCCCAAATCTCGCAATTCATGCACTCCACGTGGATGCATGCCGTATAAGATCTGGAAGGGACTATAACCGGTGCTGCGATTAGGTGAATCGTTATATACGAATTCCGCCTGATAAAGTACGCGGTTCCACATCCGTGAATTTTCGCCTATTAGGCTCCGTAGCAGATTTCCCAGACTCCTGTTCACCACTTCAGTTTGCCCATCGGTCTGCGGGTGGTAAGCGGAGCTGAACTGTAACTGAGTGTCCAACTTCTTCCATAGGGTTCGCCAAAAATGTCCGGTGAACTTCACGTCCCTGTCGGAGATGATGGACCTTGGTAGACCATGCAGTCTGACGATCTCTGTAAAAAACAAATGTGCTACATGAGTAGCATCACTGGTTTTCTTGCAAGGTATAAAGTGTGCCATCTTTGAAAACCGATCTACCACTACCATTACTGAATCAAAACCCCGCTGTGTCTTAGGCAAACCCAAAACAAAATCCAAGCTGACGGAGTCCCACGGTCTGCTCGGAATGGATAATGGCAAATAGAGACCTGTATTTTTACTGTGACCCTTTGCCAGTTGACATATCTTGCACCTGCTTACGTACCTTTGTACGTCCCATCGCAACTTTGGCCAAAAATAAAAATGCTCAACCTGTGAAAATGTCTTGTCTATACCGAAATGTCCGGCTAGACCCCCACTGTGCTTTTCCCGAATAATGTTCTCTCTCATAGAAAAGTCGGGAATACATAATTGTCCTCCCTTAAATAGTAATCCTTCCTGTAAATTGTAGTCCAACCATGGACTATTATTTCTCAACAGAGGGTTTTGGCAGGCCTCATAGGCCTCCTTAAAATCTGCATCTATTTGGTACAGTTCCCTCAGGTGCTCAAAGCCTAAAACTTGCATTGTACTTTCCTGTAAGAGTAGGGTCCTCCTACTCAGCGCATCTGCCACCTTGTTCGCCTGCCCACTGATATGTTTCAACACAAACGTGAAACTCTGAAGATACTCAACCCATTCTACATGCTTATGGTTCAATTTATGTTGCTGCATAATGTACTGTAATGCAGAATTATCTGAAAATAAAACAAACTCATTACCTAACAGGTAATGTCTCCAATGATTTAACGCTTGTATAATTGCGTAGAACTCCTTGTCATAAGTTGAGTACTTTTGTCTACTCTCGTTCAACTTTTCACTGAAATACGTGACTGGTCTATCCTCCTGACTAAGCACCGCCCCAATGGCTGTACCACTGGCATCACAACGAACTTGAAAATTTTTGTTGAAGTCAGGTAGCCTCAATATCGACCTTTCGGTGATCTTCCTTTTCAAATTCTGAAAACTGTTTTCCACTGCTTCGGTCCAGTGAAAAGGCTGATTTGCCTTCTTGATTGTATACAGCATGGGTGCGTAGATTTCACTGAAATTCCTGATGAATTTCCTGTAAAAACTTGCTAGTCCGTGAAAACTTCGGACTTCAAATAAACTCTTTGGAGAAGGCCAGCTAACTATAACTGCCACTTTTTCTGGGTCCATCTTCAGTTCATTCTCTGCAATTATAAAACCCAGGTACACTAACTCCCGCTGAAAAAGGTACACTTTTTCAGATTTATCAACAACTTATTTTGCTGCAGCTTCCTCAACACACTTCGAACATGCCCCAAATGTTCTTCCTTGGTTTTACTGAAAATCAGTATGTCATCTAAGTAAACAATTACAAACTTCCCAATGAATTCTTTCAGTACTTCTTTCATCAAGCGCATGAAAGTACTGGAAGCATTAGTCAGCCCAAATGGCATCACCAGCCACTCATACAGCCCTTCATTTGTCTTGAAAGCTGTCTTCCACTCATCTCCTTCCCGAATTCGGATCTGGTGATATCCACTCTTCAAATCAATCTTTGAAAAATAAACCGCCCCACTCAAACAGTCCATCATATCGTCCATTCTCGGCAATGGAAATCTGTAGCTGATAGTAATTTTATTAATGGCTTTGGAATCCGTGCACATTCGCCACTCTCCTCCTTTCTTTGGAGCCAAAACTGTCGGAACTGCACAAGGGCTCATGCTCTCTCTAATCAACCCCTTATCCAACAACTCCTGAACCTGCTTCCTAATTTCTTCGTGGTCCTTAGGACTCATGCGATAAGCTGCTTTATTTGGCAGACTAGCCCCTGATATAAAGTCAATACAATGACTGATACCTCTCCTGGGGGGTAGTTCATCCGGAAGATCGTCCACCACGATATCTCCAAATTCCTGCAACATATTTTGGATTTCCTCGGGTAAGTCTGAAATCTGTGTGTGCAATATCACTGTTTTTGGTCTTCTTACGACAAAAAAATTTACATCATTGTCTTCAATCTGTTTTAGAAATTCTTTTCCGCCCATCAGTAGTGCTTTTACTCCACTGGTCTCTGCTGCACTTTCCTCTTTAATGGGTACAAGTGTGTGCTTGATCCCAGCTTTGACAAACTTATAACACTTTGTTTTCCCATCATGAACTGCGCTTCTGTCAAACTGCCAGGGCCGTCCTAGCAGTATATGATAGACATCCATTGGCATAACATCGCAGATAATTTTTTCCTTATACCTGCCTATCTGGAACTCCACCTCACACTATTCATAAACTAACAGTTGATGTCCTTTCTGCAACCATGACACTTTCTAGGGAGTGGGATGCTTCAGCTTTTTCAATCCCAATTTCTCCACCATCTCCATAGCCACCAAATTGTCAGTACTTCCGCTGTCAATGATCATCTTGCAGCACTTACCCTTTGACTTGCAAACTGTTCGGAACAAAGCCTTCCACTGGTCAGGTTCTGCAATTTCTTTTGCTGGTTTCAACAACACCTTATTCAACACCAAAGCTTCACCTGTCTCTGGTGCGTTCTCCACTTCCTGAGGCAATGCCTTAGCTTCCTCCGACTGGGCAACATAAGCTCCTCTCCCACCTGCTGGTTCACCTTCAGGACAGTCATACGACTTGTGCCCCCACTTGTGGCACCGATAGCACTGGAGAGATCCTCTGCCCCGACCATTTCCTCTCCCTCGCTGGGCTGGTTGTCCTCCTCTAGTGCTATTGTCCTTTTCTGCTGTTCCTGCAGATTTGGAACTGCCGCCTTCTTCACTTGAACCTGTACCTCTGCCTCTGCCAAAGGCCTTTCCCTTTCCTCTGCCAGTTCCACCTCCTCTCCTGGAATTCTATTTCCTGTTTATTTTCTCCTCTGCCTTTAGAGCAAACTGGTATGCTTCATCTAAAGTTCTGGGTGAGAGGATACTGATTTCATCCAGTATTTCCCCTCTCAACCGATTCACGAATCTGGCTGTCTTTTCTGGGTTATCTTCCATATACCCTGCCCGCAGATTCAGCTTATAAACTCTTCTGTATATTCTTTAACAGTCATTCCTCTTTGCTTCAAGTTCTGTACCTGCCTATACAACATGATCTGATAGTCTTTCAGTAGAAACTTCTCCTTCAGTTTTGCTTCCATCCTGGTCCACTTCTTTATAGGATGTTTGTGTAGCCTTTTCCTTTCCACCTGAACGCTGTCCCACCACAAGGACGCATGTCCTTTCAACTTTGTGGCAGCGAACTTCACCTGCTTGTCCTCACTGGTTTCCTCAAACTCAAAATACTTGTTTACTTCACTCAACCAGTCCAGTAATACATCTGCAGACAAACTTCTGTCATAAGTGGAAAGCTCGTGCTTTGGCTTATGACTAGATAGAAAAATTGATTTTAATAACCTGAGTTCAGGTGTCACCCCTTCAAACTCGTCTTCTAATTCGGCCACATCTTCATCACTATCATCTGCTGGGTCTCTCCTTCCCCCAGCTTCTACTGCTGTCAATCTTTCACGCAAAATTCAAATCTCCTCACGCAGTCCCTCTTCTGCTACCCTTCGAACTCCTCTTCCTCTTCCTCTTCCTCTTCTGCCAACCTCCATTTTTTTTCTATTCAGCAAACCCGCTCCGATACCACTTTTGATAGCCCAGCCCTCCAACTGTGCGTAATATTAATTCAACGCTTGTTGGTAACCGTGATAGGTTACACGTCCCACTTATCTTTTCAACTATGGTTTAATACACATGTTAATGGATTTATGAACATTACGGTTGCTGTGTTGTTATATTAAATATGTTTCAAAGGTCCGTGGATTGGATCCACTTTGCAATCTCTATGCAATTATTACCGTCCTTTTCGCCGGTCATTGGGTGGCACCTGTCGATCTTCTTGATCCGGTCACCTCCTGCCTTTCAACAAACCCTACCCTTGTTCTACTGTCATTTTCATTTGTTCACTTGTGTTGCGGGCTCTCCGTTCTGCTCTGCCGAGGTTATGTTGATGCCTCCCGGTTTTTCCTGTTCTGTGCGATGAGATTTTCACTGAGAACGACAACCCTGTCGATTTCCTGTTATGTGCTTATGGTATGACTGTTTTTGTAGTCGAACTAAGTCGACCCTGTTGCTCTGGACTGTAATGGGTTTATAGGTTCGCTTACTCTGGTTTCGTAACTGTTCTTTTGGTTGTGACAGGACGGTCCTTCGGCTCCACGCTCATGGCTCGGTTCATTCGACCTTTTTCGCATCCGAGGTAAATTAATGTTCCATGCTATAACTTACTCTGCACTTTTCTCAGGTTCTTATGTACTCTGCTCCTTGTTATCAGGTTCTGGCTGTCAGTTTTTGGCCTTCTCTCGCAACGCCGCCTCTTCAATCACATGTAAACGTTAATATGTTTGTGATTTCGTTTCTATTTCAGTGTTTCCTTGTCTTCTCCTTCCTATTTCCGGCACTTCCAACTTCTAACCCGCTTTCTCCTCTGTTTGTGCAGATTACCCAAGGTTGCTGGTCACCAAGGGTTCGTTCTCTGCAATTTTCAGGGAGCAAAACAAAACCGGCCCGATTCAAACAACCGGGTAGGGTCGTTCCGACCACGAATCTGTCATTAGCTTCGTAATAGGGTTTTGTTGTTCCTAGTTCCCGCTCTTTTTTGTGGTTATAGTCTCATGGGTCATTGTTTGGCCCAAACTTTGCTCTGTCACTCCATGGCACAAATATTCCTTTCTATGTTCTATTTTAGTTAGAAAGGGTTTAACAGTTAGCCATCATATGAGCACTGTCTGCCCAGCTCAGAAACCCTTCTGTGCACTCTTTGTTTGTAATGGACAGTGGATTTACAGTTTAATTGAATAAAACGTTTCTTGTTTGCTTTAAAGAAACTCGTATTCTTTTCAAATGACTCTATGGAATTGTATGCTTTACCTGGAAATTCGTTGGTGACTGTTTATAATGATGACTGGATGTCCTTTACCCTTTCGCTGGAAGTTTGTTCCTTGTGTGCTGTGTCCTTCGCTCTTGGCTTGCGCAAACTCTGTCTTCGTCCTAGACAGTTATGGCTTCTCCTTAAACTGAAAAATGCTTTCTGACTGTGAGGGTTTCAACCTCTGGTCTTGAGTTTACAATACATAATTGTCTGGAATGAATTCAGTTCGGTATTCTATCGGTTACAAATTCATTTCTACTTGTAATGGTTTCAACTCTTAGCTATTTCCGATTACAATGTACACCAGTAAATAATTATGAAACGAACACAGGAATTCAATGCATAAAATAGTTTGCTGTGGATTTAAGTTGGCAAGTAATCTTTTTCATTACAGAAAAAATGTCATTCTGCTTGTCTTCTCTGGCTGGAGATTCGAACCCTACAACTTATTTTCTCTCTGTTTAAATGCTTGCAAGGTGTAACAGTTTCTTGCTTTCGTTGAACTATTCAACCAGAATCTGTCTAACTGTTTAGCCAGTTCTTTTAAAAGGAAAATAACCAACTGCTAACTAATTACTAAACTAAAACAGTTCATAACCTTAATCCTACTTTCTTTAACTGATTTCTGGAAAATGAAGAAAATAACAATAAAAAAATAACAAGTTTAATAACCTGTCCAATAATACGTGAAATTTTTTGTTTTCTTCGAGACAGTCAACCACCTTTTGTGTCCTCGGAGCTGGATGCTCCTGCATCAATGGGGGGAAACATTTTTAGTAACATTCCTAGTTATATGAGAGTGATAAGGCATGTGTCATTGGGGAATCGGTGCATATAACACTTTGCCATACAATCTATTTTTATAATAAATTCTTAGAAGTCATTTTTACTACCTCAGTTTAGGGTTTTATCTAATTAGGTGTATTAATTCATTTTCACATATTTACGATAGTTATGACTTTTTATTTAGAGTATTTATATTTAGAGTATGATTAGTTGATGACATTTACTTAAATATTCCATGACAAGAGCTAGTAATGTAATCTTACAGTATTTATGAAAATATAGAATTATCAGATAACTTAGAGAAGAGATAAGTCAAATTTGAAATAAAAATAATAAGAAATGTTTGACAATGAATTTAGATAATTTGAATTAAAATTTAAGAAGAAATAGACAATACTATATTAGTGTTAGTTACAACTCTACAAAGTAAAAGTAAATGAAAACTATATTAAAAAAATTGGAAAAAGAAAGTCAAGAAAAAATGCATGGAAGAAAAATTAATAAGAAACATCAGATTAAAGAATTACAAGTAAAAGTAAATAATAGAATACAAATGAATAAATGAAATGTGAAATTCCATATCGAACCCATTAATGAGGAAATGAAGAAGATTATAGACATAGATTACGAGTGCAATAGAATATTGAATACAATATGTTTTATTTTAACAGAATAAAAAAACAATGACACGAAAGTAGGATTTTTATAAAATAAATTATACTTGAAACAACCTATTTTATATAAGATAGTAAAAGTTTGATAATAACTGGAAGTATTTATAATTGAATATCTTTTTCCAAGTGACTTTATTCATAATAACTTGTTGAATTAAAGGGAAAACAGATTAGAAACTAAAAAATGGAAACTCACTAGGAATATAAAAAGAATTATTAGGAGTATTAATGAACAAGATAATAATAGATAGGATTTTGGGACATTGTGAATTTTCTTTTGGAATTGTGACGTGTTTCCTTGAAACAAAACAAAAGACGTATTTAAAGTTCAATATTTAGGGAAATTGATATTATATAGCTTGCTAAAAGTTGGGAGTGTAATCAATCTAGGGTCTATAACGGAGAATGATTTATTTTTAGGTTCATTTGGATCAAGAAATTTCATGTTAGAAGGATTTACTTATTTGAAAAATATTTCTTTGTATAAAAAAAATTATTTTCAAACAATACATGTGCATGAATATTTGAGAAATTTATACTAATAATATTTATATAGAAATATTTTACTTTTTGCCTAATATTCTTCATTGTATAGTAAGAATTATCTACGTGAATATGTCTTCACAATTTATTAGAATATGATATTTATTATTTAGGAAATTAAGGCAATATTCTTTTACTTGGATACTTTATTTCTAGAACAATAACTAATTAGGGTGAAAACATGAAGATGGGTTAAACTTTTGGGCCAAATGTGACAATCAAACTTTAATTTTTTCCTCTTTTATAGAATTGAAGTCGTCAAAATTCATATAAGTCTTGTGAATTTTGATTTGGAGGAAAAAAACAAGTTATGGAGAATTATGTTCTTGTAGTAATGATATATTTTATAAAATTATTTAGTGTTGAATAATATGTCAATTTTTCATTAAATAAAATATCTGTCCTTTCAAATTTTCAATAATCTTAAGAGCAATGCATGTGTTCACTTCGAATAACCTAGCCTAAATGTGTGATTAAAAAAAAAACATATATATGAAAATCATATACACCGAGAGTGGTAATTTTTTCATATTAAAAAATTAAGTTTTTATGCAAAAATATATTTTTTATTATTTTTCAAAATTGGTGAAGTAATATTTCAATTGCATGGTATTTTTTGAGAGAAGTTAGTGGTATATTTAGAGATTTTTTTGTTGAGCATATTTTAGGATATTGTTTTTTTTTTCAACTTCTTTGAAATAGATCAAAAAAAGTTCAAGCATTATATTGTTTTTTTTCAACATCTTTAAACTAGATGAAAAACTTTAAAATAGATCAAAAAAAGTTCAAGCATTACGTTTAAATAAATTACATGAAAAATATCATATGAACTTGAAAATTTCAAACTCATATATCATTAGATAGAAAATTTCTTCATGAATCCCACTTGATCAATTCAACTACCTCAGGACAAATTTATCCCTAAGTCATCTATGGTACAAAATGGAGTTGCAAATTTTTTTTCTAGAAATCGGTGATTTTAGGAGTTAAGAGGTTCGACATAAATTTGAAATATAAATAGCTCGATCAAGGATTTTGTAAACCGTTGATCGATCTATTTGTGTGGTTAATGGGAGCTCGGTTGAGTTATTTTGCTTGATCAAGACTCTATAATTTTATTTTTAATAATATAAAATTAATTTTTTCCCTCATTTTAAAATTCCAATTATTATTAAATTTTTTTGTTATAATGTTGCGTAAAAAATTTATTAAATCTAATATTAATATTAAAAGAGTAATATTTTTATTATTAAATTAAATAATGAAATGATATTAATATTAAAAAAATAAATATTAATATATTTTAATGTTAATATTAATTTTATTAATTTGGGATTAATATAATATTATTAACTTTAATATAATATAAAATTGTGGATATTATAATATATACTGACACAACCACATTAATAAATATGGTTGATATACTTCATAGGCATCGACCAAAGATTCATTAACAAAAAAAGAGTCATACAATCTCACTCAATATATATGTTACAAATAATTTTCCATTTGCATTTTAATATGTATTATATAAAAAATTAAAATGTTGTACTACATAAAATAAAATAAGAATATCTAAACATAATATTTTAGTTCTCAAAGTATCTTAAAATTTTGGAAATATAGAATGAGGGAGAGAGAGAGAGAGAGAGAGAGAGAGAGAGAGAGAGAGATAGATTATGTTTGGGGGTGATTTATAAGTACAACAGAGGACTCTAGATGGAGATATAATGAGAGAGGGAGGGAGATAGTCAACATAGTTGCAGGACAAAGCTTGAGAGATAGAGAGAGAGAGAGAGTGGGAAAGTGAGTGTCTTGGGGATAGAAAGAGGGAGGTGGGAGAGAAAGGAAGAGAGAGATAGAGAGAGAGAGAGAGAGAGAGAGAGAGAGATTGGGTTGGAGGGGGAGAGAGGGAGGTAATAAGAAAAAAATATAGAGAGATAAAGGGGGAGAGAGAGAGAGGGTGTGGCAAGGAAGAGAGAGAGAGAGAGAGAGAGAGAGACGGAGTGACAAGATAGATGGAGAGAGAGGGAGTGAGGAGAGTATAATTGAATACAGAGGGAGAGAAGGGGAAGAGAGATAGAGGGATGGAATGGGAAGAGAGAGATATGTTGGCATTATGACTAATTTGTTGTCCTTGATGGAAACCTACTTGATGAAGATGTCAACATGATGATAATATGATGTATATACAAGAAGGTACACGTGTAACAGAGAGTTTAGAAAAAGGCATAGAAATAAGGAGATAAAAAAATAATGAAGGTTATGTTTTGAGAAGCACATGGGGGTTCTATGAAGAAAAGTCACACAGATACGTAGGTATAAAGAAGAAAAATCATGTATGGTTTCTACACCATGGTATTCAAAATTCCAAGGATCTTTACCATGGTATTAGCCCACAATATTTAGCGTATTAACAACTATTTGATCCCGTCAAAAAATACCATCGACATTAGTATGGTTTTGGCCTATGGTGTTGGCTATGCCCTAAGCTATATAAGGAGATGAAGATCAAATTCTTTAAATGTGCAAGTGATTGGTATTTGATGAATAATTTGATCTCAATAAAGTGTGGATGGTACTGGTTGTTGATGATTGTTTGATTTGGAAAAAGTATGCACTCGATAATATGATGATAGATCAAATCGAATGAATATGAAATGACCATAAATTGATAATTTTCTTATGTCCTGGTTTGATATTTGATATTAATTTTTGACACGTGTTCTATTATGTATGCGAATATATGAGTTATTTTATGAACACCTGATATGCAATGAATGTATAATTCAATAATTGAAGATATGTATGTGGGTTCGATAAGTTGAAAGGAACATGCATACAATATTGTATCACTGAAATGTGCTTGCATACAATATTGTATCTGGTAAGTCTCATGTTGATTCTGTAGTTTGGATAGATCTATATATGGGTATTTTTCCTATACACGTGAAGTGTTTTTAGGAAAGAACACATAAAAGCTAGGGTTTTGCTGAATATGATTTTTTATTATTCTAATTAGTTTTGATGAGGTTCATGATCTCTGTCAATGAAGCCTTACTTGATGATATGGGTTTAGCAGTTATGACTGAAGTTGAATTCATTGATTGAAGAGGGACGATGCTACTAGTTGTTTGTGACTGAAGATATGTGATGGTTTTGTGATTATTTTAGAATGATTCAATGGTTTTGTCTGAAACTCAAAGTTTAATTCATAATTACAGTGACTTAGTGTCAAGGTTTGATTATTTGAGATCTGTATGCAAGTATCCTTCAAGAAAGTTGGATATACACACAGATATGATAAAGGATAACTATTTATATATTTTGAAATTTTGTTTATAAGGGTTTTCAGTTGGTTTAGTGATTTTATGCAGTCTTTGGGTTCAATATTGGTATTTTATGGGTCCAATGTGATGTTTTGAATAAGGGGGTTGTAGCTCCCTTAAAGTGGTTGTTGGAGAACGAGAGAAGGCTGGATCCGTCTGTAGGTGTGTGCCTACGTGCTAGTATGAGTTTGTGCAAGTACAATATTGTAATAATTATTTCATCATAATAAAAGCCAGACATAGGTGGTAACAACGGTGCTTTTCTCCCAAATTAGGTTTCCACCTAAAATTCATCGTGTTCATATGTGTTTCTTATGTGTGATGTTTTATTCCATTATTAACGCACATGTTTACTATCTATCTAATGTTGATGAAGTACTAGCATAGTCGTTCAATATAGAAAAATGTTGAATTAACTAAAAAAATAAGTTGACTGGATATACGCTAGTTGTCTGCTTGGAAGTGGCATAGATACGCATGTTTACTCTAGAAGAGTTGCATATGGAAATCATATAAAAAAATTTAAAAGGAGTTTTAAAATTGTAATTCACATCGCTTCTCAGTATTTATCCTTAAAAATTCATATCATAGCAAGTCCTTCAAATGAAGCTTGATCATTTCAAGGAAGATTCATTAAGATGAGAAATCAAGAGGGAAAAACATCTATCAGGCGACCATTCTTCAATGGAACTAGTCTAGTTTTATGGAAGGTAGGAAAAAGATCCTACTTACAGTCACTTGGAGTAGATGTACGGGAAATCATTGTAGGATTCTATCAATATCCATCCTCTATTCCTACAGATAAAGCAAAAAATAAGAAATATGATACCAATTAAAAGGTTGTCGATGCCTTGTAAGGAATCTTGGCATAATCATAATTTGTCAAACTCATGTTGCTGAATATGGAAAAGGTGATATGGGACAAGGTCATATATATACATGAAGGTGAGACCAAGGTAAAAATTTGCAAACTTCAAACTCTTAAAATTCAATATGAAACTCTCATAATGCACAATGATCAAAGTATCATAATTTTATTTCTCAGGAAAGATAAGATTGTGAATTCTATGAGAAATATTGGTGAAGAAATAAGATAATTATCACTAGTTCAAAAAATATTAAGGTCTCTAACTCCAAAATTTGATTCAAAAGTTTCTGTCATAGAAGAAATTTAGGACTTGAACAATCTTAATATTGAACAACTTCATGGGATTTTAACATCCTATGAAATGAGAAAATTGGGTCCCTTATATATGAGACAAGTTACATTCAAACCTACTACAAAAGGAAAATAAAAGGAAGAACTACGTTACATATCAGAAGAACAAGGGGAAAACTTCATAAAGAAAATCCAAGTGGGCACTAGAAGATTCAAGGGTAAGGTTCCCCTCAAGTGTTTTTCTTGTGGTAGAGTTGGTCATTACACTGCTAAGTGTCCCTATAAAGAAAACCATGAGAAAGGGAAAGAAGCTGCAAAAATAAATAGGAGAAAGTTTGAAAATAAGAGAATTTTTATACACATTAAGATAGTGATGGCTTTTCAAATGGTGAAGAAGGTGTGTGTGATCAATAATATCAAATACTTAATTCATTTGAAGATAAAAGTATTAATGAGTTTGATGATTAGTTCATGGATTCCCTAGAAGTAAAGGATATTGTTATTGAAGAAATAACTTAGCTTTTAATTTGTTTAGAAAAAAATAAATTCACAGAAGAAACTTTGAAGAAAAAAATCATAGAAAAGGAAAAACATAATCAAAAGACAGAATGTGAAATTGTTAGTGTCAGTAAATAACTTCAGAAAGAAAAAAGTATTAATCTTAGATTTGCTAAGGGATCAAAAACCTTATATTAAATCATCAAATTACATCTCTCTCATATTTTAAAGGCATGTCTTGGATACAATGAAGAAATATCAAAATTTGTAAAATATTCTACATGAACAAGAAGTTTTCTCAATGCAGTAAAAGGAAGCAGTAAAAAAATCTCTAGCCTCCGACAAAGGAATAAAGGACGAAAGAATTCCAAGGTAAATTCTTCTTCGTATAATAAAAAGGGAAACAACAGTAGAATTTAATATACTCCCAAAAATTTATACTTGAGTGGAAAATGTTTCCCTTGTCACAATCTTGGTCATAAGGATTCTCAATCTGTTTCTTACAAAATGATCATGACTACAGAAGAAATAAAACAAAAGAATGAGAGTGTGGAAAAGAAATACTCTTACAATATATTCTCACCTCTTTAATATGAAACTGAATGCTCTTTTTTCAATAAATTTGGTCATAAATAATTTTAATGTAGGAGCAAAGGGAAATGAACAACTTAGAATGAGTAAATGGCAACAACATCTAAGGTATGGAAAAATAAGACCTTCGAATCTGAGAAATTTGGTATATCTTTAGATACATGAGATCAAGAAAACATGTGTTACATTGACAGTGAATGCTCAAAGCACATGACAAGTGATAAAGATATATTTATGTATTTTAATCAAATGAAGAAGAAAATAATGTAACCTTTTGAAATAATTCACCTGTTGCTATCAAAGAAAAAGGAATATTTTTTCTAAAAGAAAAAGTTAAAGTTGAAAATATTTTTGTTGTTGATAGATTGAATCATGATTCATAACTTGTTATGTGTTAGCGAGATGTGTGACCAAGGGAATTGGATTATTTTCATATCAAAGAATTATGTAGTTCAGAATCTCGATACAAGAAAAATTGTAATAAAAGGAACATGAATTTAAGGTAATATTTATGTCTTACAAGACGATATAGAACAATGTTACTTAAGAAAATAAAAAGAAATTGGGTTGTGGCACAAAATATTTGGACATCTAAGCTTCACCCAAATACATAAGTTAAGAAACCTAGGTGCATTTTGTTACTTGCCCAACATCTCTCTACTAGAAAGTAGTATATGAAAATCATGTTAATTCAGTAATAAAACTAGGGTAAAATTGAATGCAATTGAAGGTTCTATAAGTAAGCCACTTGAAATTATTCATACTGATTTATGTGATCCAATGAGGAAAAATCCACCTATAGGTGAACAATATTTCATCTGATTTATCGATGACTTTACTAGAATGTGTTGGATTGGCTTATTAAATCATAATTATGAAGCACTTTATAAATTTAATGTATTCAAAGCTTTAGTAGAGAATGAGTTGGACTTAAAAATAAAATGTCTCAGATCTCACAAGGGAGCAAAATTCATATCAAATGATCTTTTCAACTTTTTTAAAGAGCATGACATCAAGAGGTAGTTCTCGATAGCTAAAAATATTCGATAAAATGGGGTAGTAGAATGAATGAAAAAAAAAAATCAACAAATGGCATGTGTCATGCCTAATGAGTCTTGAACACCTCATTCCTTTTAGGGAAAAGTAGCACATAGAGAGGTAACTATTGACAAAAAAACTCATGTCCATGTAAATAGTGATAAAACTCCCCATGAACATTGGCTCGGTAAGCCTCCAACTATCAAGAATTTTAGAGTCTTAGGAAGTGAATTTTAAATAAAGAATAATAATGAAAAGCTTCAAAGTTTGAAGCTAGAGCATATGAACGAATTCTACTTAGTTACTCCTCTAAAATTAGAGGATACAAATGCTACAATAAAAAAACTTCAAAATTTTGTTGAATGAATTGATGTTGTAATCAATGAAGCATGCACATGTTCTAAAATGGAAACACCAAAAAGTCATGAATATATTTCCACAACAAGCCAAAAGGAAGTAAGGGAAGAAATTAGTGAAGGATGAGAAAAAGGAATTAACAATACATAAGCATGATAAAATAATCCAACCAGGTATGCTCATAAAAATCATCTAGAATCTCAAATTATAGGTAAAAATGAAGTTAGAGTACAAAATGGAAGAGCCCTTGTTGTAACTCATAGTTATATAGTTGTAATATCCAAAATTGAACCATAAAATGTAATTCAGTCAAGCAAAAATGAATGTTGGGTTAAGACTATGAATGAAGAACATCACCAAATAGAAAAGGATCATACATGGGAATTAGTACCTATAACTCATGATAAGAATGTTATTGGGACAAAATGGGTATTCAAAAATAAATTGAAGGAGAATGGAGAAGTAATTAGAAATAAAGAAAGAATCGTTCACAAATGTTATGGTCAAAAAATATGGAATAGACGTTGAAGAAACATTTGTACCTATAGCTACAAATGAATCCATATGAATGTTTCTCACCTTTTAAATCATTCATCATTTCAAATTCTATCAGATGGATGTTGATTTTTTTTTTAATGGGGACCTGGAATAAAAAGTCTATGTTGAACAACGTGAAGGGTTCATTGTATGAAATCATGAAAAACATGTTTTCAAAGTCAATAAGTCATTATATGGGCTAAAAAAAGCCTCTCATTCATTATATTATCAACTTGAAATGTATCCTCAACAACAAGGCTTCACTAAGAGGTATACATATAGAAAACTATACACAAATATGGACTATGGTAAAATTTTAATTGTTGTTTCTTATGTGGATGACATCATCTTTGGAATAAATGAAGAGTCCATGAGTCAAAGGCTTTCTTTTTTCATGCAGCAAGAATTTGGAATGTCGTTACTTGGTGAAATAACATACTTTCTTGGTTTACAAGTAAAGAGAGAAGAGAATGGAATATTTCTCTCACAAACAAATTACCTCAGGGAGATTCTAAAGAAATATGAGATGGAAGATTGAAAACCGATATGAACACCAATGGTGACAGGATGCAGTCTCAGTTTTCATGATGATTCTCTTGTATTCAACCAACCAAAATACAGATCCATGATCAGAAGTCTACTTTATATTATAGGCGCAACACCATATATCATGCATGCAGTTGGTATTGTTGGAAGATTCCAAGCCAATCCAAAATAAACTCATATCCAGGAAGTCAATATAATATTCTAATATCTACAAGGAAATAAAGAATTTGGTTTATGGTATCCCAAAGATGTAGATATTACTCTTCGCGATTACATAGATGCAGAATCGGTAGGAAATGTTCAGGAAAGAAAAGCACTGGTGGAGGAGTATTCTACATGGAGCCCTGCTTGGTAACATGGTTTAGCAAAAAAAAAAAAATTCCATTAGTTTATCTATTGCAAAAGGATAATATGTTGTTGTTGGACCTTGTTGTGCTTAAATTTTTTGGATGATGTAAACATTGTAGGATTTTGAAATCAATTGTTATCCACACATTTCCATTTTATGTGATAATACAAGACCAAGAATACTCCAATTAAATATGAGTTTCTAAGAGAACATGTGCCTGAAGAAAAGGTAAAATTGGAATATTTTCCCTCTAAAGAGAAAGTATATGATATATTTACAAAACTTCATCCACATTATTCACTTGAATATCTAAAAAAAAAATTAGGAATTGTCCCGCCTTCATTGCCTGCTAATTATTCTGAATAATGCTTCAATTTTAGGGGCCAATGTATATTTTTTCTTGATGACGATTTCCATAATTGTTTGATATCCTTTATTTTTATTACTGATAGTGCATCTGGTATATGCACAGTGAACAGGTACATAAAGTATAGGCTCAAGGGGAGTGATAGTCATGAAGTTTCAGTTATTTACGTTTTGTACGCAAATCCTATGAAGAAAATTCACGCACGTACACAAGTTCTTATTTAAGCAGTCACGTGTGCTTTTGTAGGATGAATAAATAAGCTCAATAAAATCTCTCATTTTTCTTGTTCATTCTGGAATTGGTTGGTTACGGTTTGATAATGTTTCTTTGATGCAACTACTTTGATTACTTATCTCTTGTATGAATAAACTATTGGCACCAACTCAAGGGGAGCATTTGAAATGCTAGCATTATATTTTCTTATGACTATATTGGTGCATAATGATGCTTATTGAAGATGCTCATGTAGTTGATGTTGTCATATAAAAGATTCTACATATGATGGTTGATAATTATTATCCTGGTCTTCCTACCTCATTGTTTGAGGTCTTTTTACCTTGATAATAAAATTCATATCTCTCTCTTGATGTAAAGGTGATGAAAATATCCATGATGTAATCATTGTAGTACTTAGTTATGTTTGGAATATTGAGGGTTAAGTCAATTATGTATGTAATCCCATTTTGGGTATTTTATGTAATATTTAACCCGAATATGTAACCCCAATCTGTTGGGTTATTGACGTAAGCTTGATTCCTTCTGTTGAGTCATAGAATCATGTACTCCATTTAAAATATTTTAGAAGTTTAAACATGTGATTATAGAGTGAAAATGAGATCTACAGTGCTCATTCAACATTGGTCAACCATTTTCCCTTCATGTCAATGGGGGAGAGTAACTTGGTGTTTAGCTTGATGTATTTTACAAGTATCTATAGTTTTTGGTGACCAAACACCAAAGTGGTTGCCATCAAGTCCAAAGGTGTAGATTTTTCGTATTATGACTAATGTGTTTTCCTTGATGGAAACCTACTTGATGAGTTTTCTTTTGATGGCCACCTAATTAATGAAGATGTCAACTTGATTATAACGTGATGTGTCTACATGCTAGTACACATGTAATAGAAAGTTTGGACAGTCTTATCAATTCAGAGGAAGAATAATAATGAAGATGATGTTTTGAGAAGTACACCCGGGTTCGGTGAATTAAAGCTGCGTACATATGCACATATGAAGAAGAAAAAGCACATAAATTTTCCACACCATGGTACTCTAAATAACATGGGTATTTACCATGGTATTTTCCCATAATATTGAGCATAGTAATGGATATCTCATCCTGTCAAAGAATACCACCAGCATTATTATGGTTTTGACTTGTGGTATAGGCTAAGGCATAAGATATTATATAAGGAGATGAATATCAAAGTGTTTTAGTGTGAAAGTGATGGGTATTTGATGAATAATTTGATCTGAAGCAAGTGTTAATGGTATGGGTTATTAATGAGTGTTTTATCTTAAATAAGTGTACACCTGGGAATATGATGATGGATCAGATCGAATAGATATAAAATGACTATACATTGATAATTTTCTTATGGATTGGTTTGATCTATGATAATAATATTTGAAACACATTTTATTATGTATGTCGATATATGAGTTCTTTTCTAAACGTCTGATGTGGAGTGAATGTATAAGTTAGTAATAGCAGATATGTACATAGGTTTTTGAGACTGAAAGAAACGTGTATACACAACTTTGATATCTGAAAGACGCGCGCATACATGGGTCTCATTTTGGTAAGTGGTGTGTCTATTTTGAACTTTGTATAGATATGTATGCCAGTATTATTCCTAAAAATTGCATATAGACATGGAAGTGTTTTGAGGGAAACACATATATAAGCTAGGGTTTTTCTAAATATGATGTCTGATTATTTGAATTAGTTTTGCTAAGTTTTTTGATGTCTGTAAATGAAGTATTATTTGATGATATGGGTTTAATAGTGATGGTGAAGTTGAGTTGATTGATTAAAGAGTGATGATGTTACTAGATGTATGTGATTGAATATTTGTGATGGCTCTATGATTATTTTAGAATGACTCAGGGGTTCTATGTGTAAGTCATAGTTTATATCATAATGACATTGATTCAGTTTCAAGGTTTAGTGTTTTGATATATGTACGTAGGTATGCTTCAAGGAAGACACGTATACACATTGATATTCTAAAGGATAGTCACATATATATTCTAACATTTTGTTGATCAAGACTTTTAGTTGGTTCAGTTAGTTGATGCAGTGTTTGGGCTCAGTATTGGTATTTTGTGGGTCTAGTCTGAATTTTTTTTGAAATGTGGCTTACAAGTTCTAATGTTTTGAATCTTGGGGTTGGAGCTCCCTTCCAATGGGTGCTGAAGGATGAAAGAAGGTTGTAGCCTTCTACAGGTGGATTCTTGTGTGCTATTATGAGTCTGCACTAGTACAAGATTGTAAGAATTATTTCATCATAATAAAATAAATACATAGATGATAGCAACAACGATTTTCTCCCACATTGACTTTCTAGCTATAAATCATGGTGTTCATATGTGTTGCTTATGTGTGATGTTTTATTCTTTTCTTACTACAAATGGTTCCTCTCTATCTAACATTGACGAAGTACTAACATACTGGTTCAAGATAAACATATGCTAAGTTAACTGAAAAGCTTAGTTGACTAGAAATACACTATTTGTCTGCATAGAAGTCGCATGCATATGCAGGTTTAATTCATAATATTAGTGCACAAAAATAAAAATAAGAAAATTAAATCAAGTTTTAAAATATTGATTCAACCCCCATCTCAGTATGTTTCCTAACAAAAGAGAGGGAGAGGGAGAGGGAGGGATATGTAGATAGATATGGAGAAACGATGTGTATGTTTGTAGGGCGATGTAGAGAGATGAATAAGGAAAGAAAAAGGGAGATAGAGATATATATGGAAGAGGCAGAGAATGAAGAAGATAAATTTCCATCATAGGAAATTGATTGAAATAGTTAAAAAGTTGTCCATGCAATGGTATATCGGTGGGTCACAAAAATTTTCAGAAATGTATATATATACATATTACTTTTTAATTCAAATAATTTAATTTTAAAAATGAATTGTTATAACACACATGTTGATTGCACTAAAAGACACTTTATACAATCCAATATGACGCATGACTGGAATTATTTACATGTTCATTATTAAATCGATACATGATAAATTTTAGTTAATTTTAAGTATGAAAGTGACTTGCATCATAGCTTTTAAGATTGTACATATTTTCTTAGTCTACGAAACTAGAAATCAAAATTGAACATATATTTTACTAATAAAAGTTATAATATATAGAAGAATTATTAAATTAGCAAAATAATTTTAACGGATCTATTCGATGTTTAGAAATTAATGAGAATCCATAAACATGATTAATACAAATACATAAACTGAAATAGTGAATACATGTATCAATAAACTATCCATATAAAATATATAAAAATTTAAAATATCACATGAAGATCTCTAAACTAAAATAATAAGCATCCATAAACTAAAATAATGTCCATAATTTACATCCATAAAATGTCCATATATGAAAATATACGAAGTATGTATCACACAAGTGAATATTTCTTATGAAATGAGCCTAAAAATATACAAACTATGAGACTCTAACAACCACCAGAACTCCTATGTGAGTTCTTCCGAGCAAGGTAAGTGTACATAAGATGATACCACAATATAGCACATTCAAATTAAAACTAATTATATTTTTATTTCTATAAAATTAATTATATTGAACCACATTATTAACTACATATATACATGAATCTAGTAACTTTATTCGAGTTGAGATGCAAGTTTGATAGGATGGGGGTATGATCATGAATCTAGGTTTGGTGCTCCCTGGCCTATGGGTCGATGATTGGGGCATGCATCGATGGACCTAAATCATCAGTGCTTGTAAAGCTAGAATCCCCCTCATGTTTCCACATAACAGTGGAATCAACTGAACTCTCGATATGGGCCTATGTACATAATGGGAAGGAGAAATTATAATTATTCTATGAATTAATTATCATATTTATGTAACTTAAAAAATTAAATGTTGAAATATTAGCAATAAATAATCTTGCCTCAACTGTTGGTCCATGTGGTTGTACATATTAACTCTCCACCAAATTAGTGAATATATAAGGTGCAAGTGGAGGTCGAGGAGAATCAATGGAAATGTGCTTTAGTCGAGGATTCACTGGCTGATGAACTTCCCGCTCGAATAACCTTGTAAACTCATCCATGTAATAGGACATGTGTACATGTCATCATGAAAATATTAACATAAATTATGCAATATAGTTTAAACTAGAAATTTTAATATAAATAATTATGCATAATTTGACAATAAGATTTAACACACACACACACACACAGATATATATATATATATATATATATATATATATATATATATATATATATATATATATATATATAGACACACACACACACACACAAACACACACACACACACACTTGGTCTATGTCACCCGAGCCATGCACCCTCCAATTTCTACGAATGGAATCATGATACATACATGTATGTGTGAAAATCTGATCAAAGTATAAACTCGTGAGAAATGAATTATTATATAAGGGCACTGGTGGGTCATGAGGTAGTGGTGGTGGTATCCTACTCTCTCCATGTAATGAAACCTACTCAGTAGCCAATGGTGGTATCTTGACCTTATGTATGAACTGTAATATGTGGCTATGTGGGCCCGATCGCTGATACATGTAAATCAACATTGTCACACCATCTAATATCAAATACAATGAAAGACGATTTGGTGAATTGGCAAGGATATTTTTTATATTTATTCTAATCTGTGTATATCATGTCAGAACATCCTTTAATGTGATCTAAGTTAGGGAATCATCCCATAGAGGGATCTATGCTACACTCTAATCCTCAACTTTGCCTTGCTGAGGACCTATAAATCACAAACATAATTATATATATATATATATATATAATTAGCAAACTATAAGCATAATAACATATACATTAAATTCAAAAATATTAATTGAGACAATTTAAAAATTAAAGACAATTTTAAGACATTAACACATAAAGTTTAAAGAGGATTTAAAAATGTAGGAGGTGTACCTAAAACAGGCGAATAAGGTCCATTGGATGTAACATGGTCATCAAGAGAGAAAAAAACTCTAACTCTGATACTCTAACTAGTGTTGGAGGCAGCATATACAATGGGAACATGAACTCTCGGTGGGCTATGTGATATGTCACGAGCCTGACCACATATAAAAAAACCTCTCGAAGTACGATGGCCTACAGTTGGGCCACATATATGGGATTGCTCAACATATTACATATAACAAATATAATAAATATAAACTAATAGGACAAAAAAATGTTGTCAGAACAACCATTCTAAACTCAAGCAGAACAATCTAGCTTGAAGTACTAAACTTTAGAGTATATTTTTGATAATTTAGCAACCAATGTATATTGCGTTCTATGTAAACACAATCGAAATAAGTGATCAAATCTACCATCACAAATTTTTTCATTTGTAAATAATACATATTATTCATAGTGCATAAATAAGTAAATATATATGTAAAAAATTGAAATAAACCTAGTTAAAAAGTTAATAAAATTTCACGTAAACCAACTATTACAATAGACTTTACGATATTAATGTTTAGCTTTGACACTTGACATGTGCTAGGTATAAGCACATGAACACAATTTTTCTTTTAAAACACACTCTAATAAAACAATACGGTAGAAATTAGAAACTTCAGTCTAAATGCTTTAATTTACTTGACCAAATGCACATTTGATGATGGATTTAATGTATATATCAATGATGCATTGTTGAAACATGAACACACACACACATATATGTGTTATAAATAATTATGCTATGTTAAATGTTATATTTATATTATGCTTTAGTTATGCAAAATGTACAAGTTAGACTATGTTATGTTAAATATTAAATAACAAGTTATGTTATATATATATATATATATATATATATATATATATATATATATATATATATATATATATATATATATATATTATACTTTAAAGATCAATATTTTATTTTAAAAACTATAATCATAATATATTCATTATTAAAAAAATTAAAATATAATCTAATTTAAACTTAAAAATAATAAAATAAAGTAAAATTTCTTATTTTATAAATAGAGGTTCACTATGAGAAACCATATTCATCATGTCAATTTGAAGCTCTTAATTTATTTATTTATGAGTTATAGTTTTATTGTTTTCTATTTTGGAGATTTTGGGGGTATATTTTTGGTCAAATTGGCTAGAAATTTAAAATGCATTTTAAATAACAGGAAAAAAAAAATGAAAATTTATTTCACAAAATTCCTAAAGAAAAATTTTAAAACCTAAAATAATAGAACTATAATGTTTAAAATAACATTCAAAATCACAAAATATGAATTTAGTACACAAAACATTACAAGTAAGAAACAAATTTAAAACCTCATTTGCAGTTTTTTTTTGTGGTTTCAAAGTGTTTTCTAGGTTGTTTTGAACAGTTTTTTTTTAACGTTTTTCTAGGTTGCATTGTGATTTTCTATGTTGTTTTGAAAGTTTTTTTTAAGGTTTTCCTCGTTGGTTTTCTGATTTTCTTAGAATTTTGAAAGGGGTTTTTTTTGCTTTTCATAGTTTTTGTATGGTGGTTTATTTTATCTTTAATTAAATAGTTTTCATGTTTTTTATACATGTATTTTTTTTTAATTAATTTGTTACATTTTGAAAGAAAAAAAAAATACAATAGATATAATACCTACCTTTTTTTGAGCCTTTGAGATGTTGTTTGGGTGGTTGGTGAGATTGATTTCAATGCTCTATTTCTTGATCAAACACCAATAAACTTGGTCAAACTAGTCTTAAACTCTCAGTCAAGTTATCACGGTTTGTGCAACTCACGCGGGAAGACAATGAGTTTGGTATATATAAAAAAGTGGCTCAATTTAGCCATAGAGATCTATCAAGCCTTAATGCTTGATCATGCCATGGTGTTCTATTGAGCCTTAAATCTTGATCAAGTCGTAAATCTCGACTAAGTGCTATAGCTCGATCGAGCGCTATAGATTGATCAAGGGTTAGGTTTTAACCCTTGATCGAGATACCTTTTTAGCACCCAGGGAGCTTTATCAAGCATTTAAAAAAGTATTGATCAAGCCATTTATGTTCCCACCCATACACACCCACTTTCTCCAAAAAGTGTAACCCAGCTCCATGCTTTCACCCATCCGTTTATAAATTTAATTAATAATTCCAACCCTAATTATGTAGATGAATATTAGTTTTTAGTTAGAAAATAAAAATGAAATTTGAAGTTTTAGTTGAGAATTCTTTGGTACCAAGTTGATAATTCTCTATAGTTATCTAAATTTAATAATATAAAATGGTATAACAATGTGGTCAAAATTCAACTAAATCACTTATATTCATGGTTTAAGAAAACTAGGAAAGTAATATGTGATATATAACACCTTATTAAAAACAAAAAACAAAAAAAATTGCCTTATATAGAGTACAAATCTGATCATATAATTTTAATCATAAATATAAACCTTACCACAAGAAAAAAAAAGAGCTGATAAACTTCATGAAATATAAAATTTGACTTTAAAAAATAGAAATAATTACAGTTCCTATTAAATAAGAAAAGGTTATATAGCTTTATTATAATTTCATAACAAAAGTATCTACATCCAATAACAGGATTTTATCAACGTGATGTAAAAAAGAAAATTTAAATGACCAACCCATAGAATGATAAACAATATAACGTTGTTACAAAATTAATTCTAGCACTCAAAATATCACAATATAATTATGTATGGAAACTTATAAAAAGAATGAAAAGGTAGTTTTATTTTATTTTATTTTATTTTTTATTTTTATATAAAGAGAAACAAGATGTCATATCTTTGTAAGCTAAATCATGATAAATATATATGTAAAAAATTGAAATAAATCTAGTTAAAAAACTAAAAAAATTTCATGTAAACCAATTGTTACAATAGACTTTACGATATTAATGTTTAACTTTGACACTTGACTTGTACTAGGTATAAGCACATGAACACAATTTTTCTTTAAAACACACTCATAATAAAACAATATGGTATAAATTAAAAATTTGAGTCTAAATGCTTTAATTTACTTAACCAAATGCACATTTTATGATGGATTTAATGTATCTATCAATGATGCATTGTTGAAACACACACACACATGTGTTATAAATAATTAAACTATATTAAATGTTATAGTTATATTATTCTTTAGTTATGCAAAATGTACAAGCTACACTGTGTTATTTTAAATTAAATGCTAAATAACAAGTTATGTTATATTAAATAGTTATAGAACTATGTTATGTTATGTTATTGTAACGCCTCCAGTTTAGAGATTTTTTTTTATTTTTATTTTTCACACATATATACTGAGGGTTCTCTTTTACTTACATGGTTGATTAGATATTAAGTTCAGGAATTGGATTTTATTTCCACCTTTTTAACTTTCCTCTACCATCCTAGTATCTCCTTCTAACTTTAGGGCTTCTTTCCCATTATCCCTCTCTAATAACATTTCATCCTCCCCTTATATATTTTATAACTATATATATATAATATCTCTTTACACATTTATATTAACATTGGGTACTTCCCATGTACATAATATATGTAGAGCCTGTATGCACATATATACCATTCTAAAATATCATTGGGTACTTACCATGCATGTAACATATATATATATACTACACATATATATATCCTTTGATGATATCATTTGATCCTCACCACGCATGTAATATACATAATATCCATATACTTGGATAATACCTTGGAATGTCGAATTTGTATGTAATACATGGTATACAACAATTAACTTTATATATATATATATATATATATATATATATATATATATATATATATATATATATATATATATATATATATATCCGTATAGTTTGGACTACGTGTTACCAAAGTTTATCATCGTAGAGAGTAAGGCGTCCGAACGATTGATATATATTTCGGTGCTTCACCTATTAATTATTAAATCCCGATACCTACCAAATCAATACCTACCTAACCCTAATCATAATCTTTCCGGTATCGTTTTGTGTTTTGACCCTTTTATTATTTCGTCGCGGCAAGGAATATCATTGCTCGTTTATACCTATACGGTTATCACTACGTGTAATTATACCTATAGTCTGCGTATTGGCATATATGCAATAATGCATAATCCGAACCCAATTCATCTTGCGTCGATTATCATTATTTTTATTTTGAACCAGTGTATATACGATTTGTTTTTATACGTATAGTCCTCACCATGCGTATTGGTGATTGATTGTAATAGACGCATAGCACTGTGATCTGTTCAGTTTGGTTTAACGTGTGGGTTTTGTTTTGATGTTTTGATGGTTTTGCATGCAGGGCCGGCGTCTCACTCAAGAGAGCGAAGTACCAGCTGCCGGCGTTCACCGATCCATGCCTGGTAAGGATTCTACGTGTAACGTTTCTATTTGTTATTCATGTTTGGCCCAGGTACTTTGTGCGCCGATTTCTGCATTGGGATATTATTAATTCTAGGGTTAGCCTTCTACCTAAGTACCTACGACTGAGCTGAATGCAGAATGCAGAATGCAGAATGAGGCCGCCATTCCACAGCCCAGTACCTCCTCTGCGAGCTCATTAATATCGCATGGTACCGGTATATCGATGTGCCTGAGATTTCAAATCGATTTCAGGATTTTTCTGCATTTTGGGGCGGTGTGATTAGGGTTACGTGAGTTCTTTTTAATTGTAATTCTTGTGCCAGTTGATTATACTACCCTTTCAATTTATTTCTGTGGTACCAACCCATTGCCATTCACCTCTCCCTTCACCTGTTATTGTCTATATAACCGGATCAGTTTACGGTTTGATTTTATTCTTGCTGTTGTGCTTGTCTTCATGCACGACTCACTCACCTAAGGCACGGTTCTTTCCCTGTGGATTATGTGCAGGGATACTAAGTCAGCGTGAAGGTGTCGAACTCCTGCACTGTGGAGAGTTCCAGCGTAAGATTTCTATAGTTCCTTACGTTCTACAACTCCTTTTTATCTCGTCAGGTAATACCGTATCTAAATCATCTACTGATTGTTTTATGCAGAGGGTGCAAACGATGAGGTTTTTCTGGCCGCGCTCTTCGTGATTCATACATATCCTTGTTTTTCTTATTATAGGTTTTGGTAGTCCGCTCTGATGTAAACACGAGTTGTTTTACTCGTAAGAGTTTTCTTTTGCATATTTATTACTGATGCGCTCAGTACGCATCGCATGGGTAGAAGCCATTAATAGGCTTTCCTCATGGCTACACGCCGAGGCCTTTGTTAACATATTCTTTTCCTACATCCTGGCGCAGGATCTCAGATTTCCCTGCGTCCAAGTTTGCTAGCCTCTCTACGGCTGACGTGCTAATTTCTTTAATAGCGTATTTACTTCTTGTTTTTATTTTTAAGTCGATGCGATGCCAGGGTAGAAAGAAAAACCTATTCACAGGTTAATCCCTAGTTTCTGCCATATGATTACAGAGATTTATGCATCTGATTTGTTTGCTTGTGTTTCAGAACTCTAATATTGTTTGAAATCAATTGCTAACTTTCAGGACCGATATTATGGATATGTTATATGCTTTCGTCACAATATCTCAGTCGTGGCTATGGTCAGCGGCGTATTGGCCAGTCGAATCCAAACTATTTCGATTAGCTTCGTTGTAGATGGAAATAATGACTAACGAACCTTGCCAGAGGAAGAGCCGAGCTCCCACGTCAGTAACTCCATCCCTTAACGAGATTGCGCATCTGTATTTCTTTTGTTCTTAATAATGGTAGCACTCTTCATGAAAATAGACAAGGCTACACTGCCTTTGATGATTCAATATAATACCTTCTGGCATATAAAAAATTTCCAACCACGGCATATGGAAATCGATACACTTCGTAAAGATTGGGTACTCGGCCCTTGTTATCTACGCGTTATTTCATAGTTTTATTGTTGCATCACTCATGACATCTCATGTTCAAAAGAACCTATAATGCTGTGGAATATTAATGTCTGTGTGATCGGAGGAATTTATTTGAAATAGGCTCAATGCATAGTAGATTAAATAACATCCATAATTGAATATAGTTTGATCATACATTAAACCAAATAACTATATGGTTCGTATATAATTCTTCCGTCCAACTCCTCATTTATAATCATTGTTATAATGTTCTATTAGCTCTCGGTACACTTTATGATTTCATATACATGTATTTTGTGGTTAGTTGGTAGTGGAATCTAAGTGTTGGTTGAGTCCCTTCTATGATATTTATTTCAAGTTTTATAAGGTATTAAAGTTAGAAATCCAACTATAAACACTATAAAACTTCTATAGAGTAGGATTCTTCTTAGTATGAAAAGCACTTCCGAATATTATTCTAATGTCTTTTCTCCTCTTTTATTATACCATGTAGGTTCCAGTTCTGCTACAATATTTTTCTAGCATACTCATGAGCATATAATTTCACCTATATATTAGAAACGAGTTAGTATTTAATTATCTATGGAGAACTAAGTACCTTCAGATTTAAACCGACCTTGGTTTAAAGTTTCTGTGGGTTTCTACTATATAGATTATTGGTCTACAACTATACAGAATTTGAAAGGTGAATGCCTTAAGATGGATTTTGTTAAATGTAGTACTATACTCAAACATACAATTCAAATTTATTTTATATGTAGCCAATTCATACAATAAGAAATCAAAACAACAAGAATTTCAGAAACATACCACTATTTCAAATGACCAACCTCCCAACCTTAGAGTGCTTTTTGTCTCCCAGAACTCACCCCCGAGCTGAGATCACATCCATCACAGATCAACCTCTGATCTGCTTAGGAGCAGCTTATTTAAGCTCATGTTTCCCCAAAGCATGTTTCTAATTCTGCGTCCAGAATAGCAGGATGCTTTTCTTCCTGTTTAGCCTAGGCTTCCCATTTTGGGACTCTTTGAAGCTATTTTATGCTTTTCCTTAGCTTTTCCAGCTTTTATTACCTCTTTCCAACTAATTTCCTCATCATTGGGGAAATTTAGATTCCTCCTCAAAATATAAATTAATTTCTTTCAAGGATTTTTGAAAGATTGCGGGGATTTATTGCCTTATCCATTCTCATGGATTTGGCAAGTGATCTCTAATTCTCATCTTGGTCAATATGCACAATCATTTTATTTATTTTCTCAATTTAAATATTACGTTACATTCACACCATACTTATCCTTTTGGGTCCACTCCCCTTAGGCTTTAAAGTTCAAATGTCTAACTTTTTCAAATTCAACACAGAAACTGGGGGTGTTACATATTCCCCCTCTGAAAATAAACACCATCCTCGGTGTTATTAATTTACTACTAGAGTTCATTTTTCAAAAAAAAATGGATATCTTTCTATCATTTCAGCCTCTCTTTCCCAAGTAGCTTCTTCAGCAGTAAAATGCTTCCACTGCACTTTTACTCTGGCCACTGTTCTGTTTCTCAATTCAATTTCTTCCCGCTCCAATATTTGAAGCGGCTCTGGCAGAAACTCCCCTTCTGGTTCCACCTGTACAACATTCCAATCAATTATATGAGAAGCATCATGTACATATATTTTTAATAACGAAACATGAAACACATCATGAACTCTAACATGGGGGGGTAAGGCCAGTTTGTAAGCCACTGGTCCCACCCTTTCTAAAACTTCAAAAGGCCCACAATATCTAGGAGCAAGTTTTGCACAACTTCCAGCATAAAGTGTGCTATTTTTGGGTTTGATGCGCAAATACACATGATCCCCTACTTTGAATTCTCGGTGCACTCTTTTCTTATCAGCATAGATTTTCTGGCGATCTTGTGCTGTCTTGATATTTCCTTGTATCTGTTTAACAATTCTCTCCATCTCTTGTAAGGCATCAGGTCCCAGCATTAATTTATCCTCTGGCTGGCTCCAACTCAAAGGAGTACGACACTTCCTTCCATACAGTGCTTCAAATGGGCTCATCTTGATAGAATATTGGTAGCTATTATTATAGGCAAATTCAGCTAAATGCAAATACTCTTCCCATTTTTATGGTCTATCCATCACATACATTCTCAGCATATCTTCCAATACTTGATTAATCCTCTCTGTTTTCCCATCGGTTTGAGGGTGATAGGCAGTACTAAAATTCAACTTAGTACCCATCCCTCCAAATAATCCCTTCCAAAAGGCTACAGTAAACTTAGCATCTCGATCTGAAACAATTACCTTTGGCACCCCATGAAGCCTTACTACCTCCTTCAAGAATACATTCGCTACTTGAGCTGTCCCAAAGGTTGACTTTACTGGTATAAAGTGGGCAGCTTTTGTGAGAGTGTCTACTACTACCATTACATAATCATGTTGATATTTGGTTTTGGGTAACCCTGTTATGAAATCCATGGAGACTGTGTCCGATTTCCATTCTGCAATTGGCAAAGGGTTTAAAAGACCTGCTGGGTGTTGATGCTCAACTTTGACTAGTTGACATTCCATACACCTACTTAAATATTTTGCCCCATCTCTCTTCATTCCTTCCCAGAACAACTTCTTTTTCAAGGCTGTTAACATCTTCTGGTATCCTGGATGCCCTGCATAGGGCTGTTTGTAATATTCATCCAAAATTTCTCTTTTTAATGACTCTACATTACGAATATACAACCTGTTTTTGTAATAGAGTAGCCCTTTTTGGTTTTGAGTGAAATTAGTTTTATCCCTTTTCTGTAGTTTCACCAAGAGTGTTTCATAGTTTGGATCTTGGCTTGCTGCTTTTCTCACCAACTCTTCTACCTCAATATGGGCACTACTCCCAATGCTATTTAAATTTTGACAAGCATTTCTGCTTAATGCATCAGCAACTTTATTTTCTTTTCCCTTGATATGTTTTATGTCCATATCAAATTCACTTAAAAAGGATAGCCATCTGGCTTGCCTTGCATTCAGGTCAGTTTGGGAAAAGAAATATTTGAGGCTAATATGATCAGTCATCAATGTGAACTTTTTCCCAAGAAGATAGTGCCGCCACATTTTCAGAGCATGGATAACAGCTGCAAATTCTAAATCATAGGCACTATAATTCTATTCATGTATTTTCAGTTTCCTAGATTCATAGGAAATAACTGAATTTTCCTGCAACAGGACTCCTCCCAACCCCTCTCTGCAAGCATCTGTACATACAACAAATTCTTTATCAGGATCAGTAATTTTTAATATAGGGGCTGAAATAAGTTTTTGTTTTAATTGCTCGAAACTGATTTGACATTTTTCAGTCCACACGAACTTGACACCCTTTCTTTGCAATTAAGTGATGGGATGTGCTATGGCAGAAAATCTCTCCACAAATCGACGATAGTAGCCTGCAATCCCCATGAATGACCTTACTGCTGAAACATCAGTTGGGACTGGCCATTCTTGAATTGCTTTTATCTTTTCAGGGTCAACTGCAAGGCCTTTTTCAGAAATAATATGACCCAAATATTGAATCTTATCCTTGTAAAATTCACATTTACTGAACTTGGCATATAGCTGATTTTCTTTCAGAGTTTGTAACTGATTTTTTTTGTAACACTATCCGCAAATGTTCTTTGTGTTCCTCTTTGTTTTTGGAGTAGACCAAAATATCATCTATGAACACCAAAACAAATTTATCCAAATACTTGTTTAACACACTGTTCATTAGGCACATAAAGGTGGCAGGGGCATTTGTTAATCCAAAAGGTAGGACTACAAATTCGTAGTGTCCACACCGGGTTCGAAAAGTTGTTTTGCTAATGTCTTCTTCCTTGATTCTGAGCTGGTGATACCCAGTCCTTAAGTCAATCTTTGAAAAGACTGAGGCCCCTCTCACCTGATAAAAAAGATCATCAATTCTAGGGAGTGGATATCTATTCTTAATGGTCAACTTGTTCAGTTGGCGATAATCAATGCACATCCTAAAAGTTCCATCTTTCTTCTTCACAAATAAGACCGGTGCTCCCCACAGAGACACACTTGGTCTAATGTAACCTTTATCCAGTAATTCTTGCAGCTGCATCTTGAGCTCCATAAGTTCAGGCAGACTCATTCGATAGGGGGCTCGGGAAATAGGTGTGGCTCCCGGCACCAGATCTATGGAAAAGTCAATTTCTCTTTTAGGGGGAAGATGAGGAATCTCATCTGGGAAAACTTCTTTAAATTCCCTTACCACCGGTAATTCACTCAGCAGATTTTCTTCAGTTCTCTGTTCTACTTCTTCCACATGTACTGCATAAACTTGGTATCCTTTTCTAGCTGTTCTTTTTAATTGTAAGGCTGATATTTGTCTTACTGAAATGGATTTTGGTTTTCCTTTTAGTGTAAAAGGTTTCCCTTCTTCATCCACACAATGCAGGGTTTTATCCCAGCAGTTCATCAGGGCTTTCTTCTTTTCCAGCCAATCCATTCCTATCAACAAGTCATAGGATCCTAACAGAAATATGTTCAAATTTACTTCTGTTGGAAACCCATTTAATTGTATTGTTGTTTTGGGCAATTTATGTGTTACTTTTCTCTTAGTTCCAGTGGCCAGCTGTACCAACCATGACTGCTGAAATTTTTCAGGTTTAATTTTACATTTTTCTACAATTCTCAGACTAATGTAACTCAAAGAAGCACCTGGATCAATCAAAACAGTAACAGGTAGGTCAGAAATCTTACCCTCCATTTCCACCATGGTTGCTTAATGTTCTGCTTTCCGATTTTCCAATGCTGCACTGATAGTTGGTATATTTCTGGCTATGTCATTTACTGTTGTCGCCTCTCGCTCTCTGCTGATCATATGAATATTTCGATGGGGGCAGTCCCTCAAAATATGGGGTTCTCCATAGCCCCAACATTTCAAAGGTTCCTTCATTCTGACTGTCCCTTCCTTTTTATTGTTCCCTTCTACTTGTTTTGAAGCCACTTAGGACTGAGTAGTTTGGCTTTCTTTTGGTTTATTAAATTTTTTCCGCTGATGATCTCTGCCAAAATTCCTTAGATATGCTGGTTTTTGTATTTTCCCCTTGAAATCACCCTTTTTCAACCAGCTCTTCCCTTGTTCAGCCTTACCTTTAAACTTCTGATAGCATAATATTGCTTTTCTAACTGCTTCTTCCATTGTCTTTGGGTTGTCAAACTCAATTTTCTCTTTGTACACAGTAGGCAAACAATTCAAAAACCTTTGGACCTTTGCCTTTTCTTCCCTAATGTAAGGGACATATCTCAATAAATTGGTAAACTTAGTGACAAACTCATCGATAGTGAGATGTCCTAGTCTAAGTTCATGGAATTCTTTTGCTTTATCATCATAATAACGCTCGTTCAAATAACGATTTTTGAACTTAGCCTGAAAATCTTCCCAAGTAACTGTCTTTTCATCAATAGCATGCACCATTTTTGTCTCTTCCCACCACAGTGTAGTTTTTCCTTGTAGCTAGTACACAGCTAATCTGGCCTTCAGATTTCTCTCATATTCATAAACTTGGAAATACTTAATCATGTTCAGCAACCAAGCTTCAGCATCTTCTTCCTTCTCCCCATCATAGGAGGGAGGTTTGATCTTTCGGAATTCCCCCTACAATTCTCTTTTCTGTTTATATTGATGTCTAGCAGCCTCATCCTCATCAGACTCATCCATCTTCCTTTTTCCGAAACCTTCGCCTTCTTGGTTGTTCCGGGACGTGAGTTCTCTGATGAGCTTTTCCTGCTCCTTACTGGCTGATGACAATATGTCATTCTGGCTTCTTAGTTCAGCCAATTATCGTTGCAACCGGTGCAACATAGCCATTACCGGGGCATTGGGATCTGGTGTAGCAAACTCATCACGTAGATCCACATAAATTTCTCCACCTTCAGCCATTTTAGCACCATTGTACACACTCATAATATTGGTCAGTGAAATTGAAAGAAGAGAAAAAAAGGAATTTCTACAATATTCATTTATAAGACTAACATTCAGAATTCAGTGAGCACAGTAACAACAGCCCAGTTTTGTAACTTGGGCTCTGATACCATTTGTAACGCCTCCAGTTTAGAGATTTTTTTTTTTTTTTTTCGCACATATATACTGAGGGTTCTATTTTACTTACATGGTTGACTAGATATTAAGTTCAGGAATTGGATTTTATTTCCACCTTTTTAACTTTCCTCTACCATCCTAGTATCTCCTTCTAACTTTAGGGCTTCTTTCCCATTATCCCTCTCTAATAACATTTCATCCTCCCCTTATATATTTTATAACTATATATATATAATATCTCTTTACCCATTTATATTAACATTGGGTACTTCCCATGTACATAATATATGTATAGCCTCTATGCACATATATACCATTCTAAAATATCATTGGGTACTTACCATGCATGTAACATATATATATATACTACACATATATATATCCTTTGATGATATCATTTGATCCTCACCACACATGTAATATACATAATATCCATATACTTGGATAATACCTTGGAATGTCGAATTTGTATGTAATACATGGTATACAACAATTAACTTTATATATATATAAATATATATATATATATATATATATTCGTATAGTTTGGACTACGTGTTACCAAAGTTTATCATCGTAGAGAGTAAGGCGTCCGAACGATTGATATATATTTCGGTGCTTCACCTATTAATTATTAAATCCCGATACCTACCTAACCCTAATCATAATATTTTCGGTATCATTTTGTGTTTTGACCCTTTTATTATTTCGTCGCAGCATGGCATATCATTGCTCGTTTATACCTATACGGTTATCACCACGTGTAATGATACCTATAGTCTGCGTATTGGCTTATATGCAATAATTCATAATCCGAACCCAATTCATCTTGTGTCGATTATCATTATTTTTATTTTGAACCAGTGTATATACGATTTGTTTTTATACGTATAGTCCTCACCATGCGTACTGGTGATTGATTGTAATAGCCGCATAGCACTGTAATTTGTTCAGTTGGATTTAACGTGTGGGTTTTGTTTTGATGTTTTGATGGTTTTGCACGCAGGGCCGGCGTCTCACTCAAGAGAGCGAAGTACCAGATGCCAGCGTTCACTGATCCATGCCCGGTAAGGATTTTACGTGTAACGTTTCTATTTGTTATTCCTATTTGGCCCAGGTACTTTGTGCGCCGATTTCTGCATCGGGATATTATTACTTCTAGGGTTAGCCTTCTACCTAAGTACCTACGACTGAGCCGAATGCAGAATGAGGCCGCCATTCCACAACCCAGTATCTCCTCTGCGAGCTCATTAATATCGCATGGTACCGGTATATCGATGTGGCTGAGATTTCAAATCGATTTCGGGATTTTTCTGGATTTTGGGGTGGTGTGATTAGGGTTACGTGAGTTATTTTTAATTGTAATTCTTGTGCCGGTTGATTATACTACCCTTCCAATTTATTTCTGTGGTACCAACCCATTGCCATTCACCTCTCCCTTTGCCTGTTATTGTCTATATAACCGGATCAGTTTACGGTATGATTTTATTCTTGCTGTCGTGCTTGTCTTCATTCACGACTCACTCACCTAAGGCGCGGTTCTTTCCCTGTGGATTATGTGCAGGGATACTAAGTCAGCGTGAAGGTGTCGAACTGCTGCACCGTGGAGAGTTCCAGCGTAAGATTTCTATAGTTCCTTACGTTCTGCAACTCCTTTTGATCTCGTTAGGTAATACCGTATCTAAATCATCTACTGATTGTTTTATGCAGAGGGTGTAGACGATGGGGTTTTTCTGGCCGCGCTCTTCGTGATTCATACATATCCTTGTTTTTCTTATTATAGATTTGGTAGTCCGCTCTGATGTAAACACGAGTTGTTTTACTCGTAAGAGTTTTCTTTTGTAGATCTATTACTGCTGCGCTCAGTACGCATCGCATGGGTAGAAGCCATTAATAGGCTTTCCTCATGGCTACACGCCGAGGCCTTTGTTAACATATTCTTTTCCTACATCCTGGCGCAGGATCTCAGATTTCCCTGCATCCAAGTTTGCTAGCCTCTCTACGGCTGACGTGGTAATTTATTTAATAGCGTATTGACCTCTTGTTTTTATTTTTAAGTCGATGCGGCACCCGGGTAGAAAGAAAAACCTATTCACAGGTTAATCCCTAGTTTCTGCCATACGATTGCAGAGATTTATGCATCTGATTTGTTTGCTTGTGTTTCAGAACTCTAATATTGTTTGAAATCAATTGCTAACTGTCAGGACCTATATTATGGATATGTTATATGCTTTCGTCACAATATCTCAGTCGTGGCTATGCTCAGCGGCGTATTGGCCAGTCGAATCCAAACTATTTCGATTGGCTTCATTGTAGATGGCAATAATGACTAACGAACATTGCCAGGGGAAGAGCCGAGCTCCCACGTCGGTAACTCCATCCCTTAACGATATTGCGCATCTGTATTTCTTTTGTTCTTAATAATGGTAGCACTCTTCACGAAAATAGACAAGGCTACACCGCCTTTGATGATTCAATATAATACCTTCTGGCATATAAAAACTTTCCAACCGCGGCATATGGAAATCGATACACTGCGTAAAGATTGGGTACTCGGCCCTTGTTATCTACGCATTATTTCATAGTTTTATTGTTGCATCACTCATTACATCTCATGTTCAAAAGAAACCTATAATGCCATGGAATATTAATGTCTGTGTGATCAGAGGAATTTATTTGAAATAGGCTCAATGCATAGTAGATTAAATAACATCCATAATTGAATATAGTTTGACCATACATTAAACCAAATAACTATATGGTTCGTATATAATTCTTCCGTCCAACTCCTCATTTATAATCGTTGTTATAATGTTCTATTAGCTCTCGGTACACTTTATGATTTCATATACATGTATTTTGTGGTTAGTTTGGTAGTGGAATCTAAGTGTTGGTTGAGTCCCTTCTATGATATTTATTTCAAGTTTTTAGAAGCAGATTAAAGTTAGAAATCTGAACTATAAATACTATAAAAACTTCTATAGAGTAGGATTACTTCTTAGTATGAAAAGTACTCGAATATTACTCTAATGTCTTTTCTCCTCTTTTATTATACCATGTAGGTTCCAGTTCTGCTACAATATTTTTCTAGCATACTTATGAGTATATAATTTCACCTATATATCTAAAATGAGTTAGTATTTAATTGTCTATGAAGAACTAAGTACCTTCAGATTTAAACCGACCTTGGTTTAAAGTTTCTGTGGGTTTCTACTATATAGATTATTAGTCTCCAACTATACAGAATCTGAAAGGTGAATGCCTTAAGATGGGTTATGTTAAATGTAGTGCTATACTCAAACATGCAATTCAAATTTATTTTATATGTAGCCAATTCATCCAATAAGAAGTCAAACAACAAGAATTTCAGAAACACACCATTATTTCAAATGACCAACCTCCCAACCTTAGAGTCCTTTTTGTCTCCAAGGACTCACCCTCGAGCTGAGATCACATCCATCACAGATCAACCTCTGATCTGCTTAGGAGCAGCTTATTTAAGCTCATGTTTCCCCAAAGCATGTTTCTAATTCTACGTCTAGAATAGAAGGATGCTTTTCTTCCTGTTTAGCCTAGGCTTCCCATTTTGGGACTCTTTAAAGCTGTTTTATGCTTTTCCTCACCTTTTCCAGCTTTTATTACCTCTTCCGAACTACTTTCCTCATCATTGGGGAAATTTAGATTCCTCCTCAAAATCTAAATTAATTTCTTTCAAGGATTTTTGAAAGATTGTGGGGATTTATTGCCTTATCCATCCTCATGGATTTGGCAAGTGATCTCTAATTCTCATCTTGGTCAATATGCACAATCATTTTATTTATTTCCTCAATTTTAATATTACATTACATTCACACCATACTTATCCTTTGGGGTCCACTCCCCTTAGGCTTTAAAGTTCAAATGTCTAACTTTTTCAAATTCAACACAGAAATTGGGGGTGTTACAGTTATGTTATGTTATGTTATATATATATATATATGCTTTAAACATCAATATTTTATTTTTAAAACTAGAATCATAATATATTTATTATTAAAAAAAATTAAAATATAATTTAATTTAAACTTAAAAATAATAAAATAAAGTAAAATTTCTTATTTTATAAATAGAGGTTCACTATGGGAAACCATATTAATCATGTCAATATGAAGCTTTTAATTTACTTATTTATCAGTTATAGTTTTATTGTTTTCTATTTTGGAGATTTTTGCGGTATATTTTTGGTCAAATTGGCTAGATATTTAAAATGCATTTTAAATAACAAAAAAAAAAAAAATTGAATAATTATTTCACAAAATTCCTAAAGAAAAATTTTAAAACCTAATATAATAGAAATATAATGTTTAAGTTAACATTCAAAGTCAAAAAATATGAATTTAGTACACAAAACATTGCAAGTAAGAAAAAAATTTAAAACCTCATTTATAGCTTTTTTTTGTGGTTTCAAAGTGTTTTCTAGGTTCTTTTGAATGGGTTTTTTAACGTTTTTCTAGGATGGCTTGTGATTTTCTATGTTGTTTTCAAAGCTTTTTTATGGTTTTCCTCGTTGGTTTTCTGATTTTCTAAGAATTTTTGAAGAGGTTTTTTGTGCTTTTCATAGTTTTTGTACGGTGGTTTATTTTATCTTTAATTAAATGGATTTCATGTTTTTTATACATGTTTTTTTTTAAATTAATTTGTTACATTTTGAAAAAAAAATAAGAAATACAATATATATAATACCTACCTTTGTTTGAGCCTCTGCGATGTTGTTAGGGTGGTTGGTGAGATTGATTTCAATGCTCCATTTCTTGATCAAACACCAATAACCTTCGTCAAACCACTCTTAAACTCTCAGTCGAGTTCTCACGGTTTGTGCAACTCGCGGAGGAAGATAGCGACAGTGGTATATATAAAAAAGGGGCTTGATTTAGCCATAGAGCTCTATCAAGCCTTAATGTTTGATCAGGCCATGGTGTTCTATCGAGCCTTAAATCTTGATTGAGTTGTAAAGCTCGATTAAGCGCTCCATCGAGCGCTATAGATCGATCAAGAGTTAGGTTTTATCCCTTGATTAGGATACCTTTTTAGTGCCCAAGGAGCTTGATCAAGCATTTAAAAAAGGATCGATCAAGCCATTTATGTTCCCACGCATACACACCTACTTTCTCCAAAAAGTGTAACCCACGTCCATGCTTTCACCCATCAGTTTACAAATTTAATTAATAATTCCAACCCTAATTATGTAGATGAATATTAATTTCTAGTTGAAAATAAAAATGAAATTTGAAATTTTAGTTGAGAATTCTTTGGTATTGAGTTGATAATTCTCTGTAGTTATCTAAATTTAATAATATAAAATGGTATAATGATGTGGTCAAAATTCAACTAAATCACTTATATTCCTGGTCTAAAAAAACTAAGAAAGTAATATGTGATATATAACACCTTATATAGAAAAATAAAACAAACAAAAAAATTGCCTTATATAGAGTACAAATCTGATCATAGAATCTTAATCATAAATATAAACCTTACCACGAGAAAACAAATAGAGTACAAATCTGATCATAGAATCTTAATCATAAATATAAACCTTACCACAAGAAAACAAATAGTTGATAAACTTCATGAAATATAAATTTTGACTTAAAAATAGTAAATAATTACATTTCCTATTAAATAAAGAAAATGTTATATAGCTTTATTATAATTTCGTAGCAAAATTATCTACATCAAGGTGATGTAAAAAATAAAATTTAAATGACCAACCCATGGAATGATAAACAATATAACGTTGTTACAGAATTAATTCATCACTCAAAATATCACAATATAATTATGTATGAAAACTCATAAAAAGGATGAAAAGGTGGTTTTTTTTAATATAAAGAGAAATAACATGTCACACCTTTGTCAGCTAAATCATGATAAATTTTAGAGGTAAATGGTCACTCCCAGAACTAATGAAAAAATGCGATTCCTACTTTTAAAATTTCTATTAATCCATTAATGTCATAGAAAACATTCAAATGTTTAATCCATTAATGTCATGGAAAACATTAAAACGTTTTCTATAAAGGAAAATGTATTTTCCAAAATTGAAAAGACTTTGCGGTTAGGTGGGTTCTAAGAAAGAAATTCTAGAGACATAAAATATTACCAGATATAAATTGTAAAAATTTGGAACACTTGAATGGATCCCTCACATTCACAAGCTCTTTTATTCAGTAGTGAAGGAGACTTTCTCTGAACCAAAGAATCAGATATTGATTTTATTGACGGTTGATAGTGGTGATAAAAGAAACCCCTTAATTATAAAAACCACCTTGATTGAAAAGAGAGACAATAAATGATGAGACAGAGCCAATGTCTAAAAATTGGGATAAGATATTTACGAAATTTAGATTTAAGTTTCTCAATTTCTATTATACTTTCAAAATAAGAGAAGATTTGAATATATATTCAAGTAATAGAGGTGTAGGGAAATATTTATATTATTGAAAATAGTTGTTATTAATGTCAAAAGTTCTCCAAGTGAAAGAGGAAATTAAATAGGATAATATTCAAATGGTATATGACACTCTCTATAATTTTAGAGAAATGAGCATATGTGAATATTTTGTGAAAATAACCCAACCAAAGTATGAGTAGGCCACATTTCGACACCTTATCTTTGAAGTCATTTTTACTCCAATTACCTTTATAAAGGCATAGGATATATTATTCGAAGGATAATTTGGAGGCCCTTTCTATGATATATAGCATGCATTATAAGTCCTCCTAATTGAAAAAAATTATTTTTTGAATATTTAGTATACATTTTGCCAATTCCACTAATTGGCCTAGCCAGTGAACAAGTCTACCACAACCTAGTGTGAAAATGCACTATAAATAGACACGAGAAGTAGAAGTTATAACTGCTCAACATGAGAATTGAACTACGTGTTTAAGAGAGAAAATAGGAATTTTTGAAGTTCATACCTAATGAATCAAGAAGTGAAGTGAAGTCGAGTTAAAGGATATTTTTGTGGAACAATTTTAACACATATTTTTTTTATGCCTTTTCAATGTTTTATTCATAAGGGTTTCAGTTTGTTTGAGGTATTTTTTTAAGGGTAAAATGCATGTGTATTTGGAGGCCAAGTAGGTCAATTTATAGTTAGCACAAGGCCACGCCTCAGGAGTATCTTAAGTACCAAATTTTATCCCTACTGAGGTTAAGTTTTATGAATTTTTTAAGGCCAAGTTGTAGTTCTAATTTGAGGGTGGAATTTTGTCCCCATGAAAGTCGACTTCATGGATAACTACAATTGTTTGAATGATCACTTTCAAGGGAAAAGTTATCTTTTTTGAAAGATAATTTTCAAGGATTAGTTCAACTATTGGAATATTTAGTTCAGTCCTGGTTTAAATGACAGACCCAGTGTCTTGAAGTCCAAGTTTAGGCCTTACTTGAAGTCAAATTTTTGGTATATTAAAGTTTTAGTTGAAGTTGGAGCCTGCAATTACTATAATTTTTTTATGTCTCAGCAATGGTGTTCTGATCTTTTATATCGGTAGATACAAAAAAATTTGTACCTTGTTTCTTGTAGAGGATTGGTTTCTTCACAACAGATTGTAATAAACTAAATATTATTTTGAGCTATTTCTTCTTCAAATCTTGATTTTCAATTTCATATCTATGTTTATACAATATGGGTGATTAGTTATGTGACTTTAATTTAGTTTCAATATTAGTTAAGCGAAAAGTTCACAAAATTGGAAGAATACTAATTCAACCCCCATTAAATATTTCCAACAATTAGTGTCAGAAAATGCCTCTTCAAGAATAGTCTAATAAGCGAAAATAATATCTTATATGTAGCCCTAGATAATCGAGAAGCATCAATCAAATTCCTTTCTTTGATGAAACAATTGTTTTCTTTTAAAAGATAAGAATGAGAACACACTTCATAGGTGCTAAATTTTAGTAGTCTATTACAAATGGATAAAAAACTCTCATCCTCTCCTCAAACTAATCAATATGGAAAAAGGTTTATTTCTCGAATGGAAAATATCTAAACTCCATTTTAAGTTGCTTCGTAGACTAAAAATTTATTAAAACTATGAAGTCTGAATCAACGAAAGAGATGTGGGACAATCTTGTAAGAAACTATGAATGAGACTACATTGCAAAGCGATGTAGTAAAAACCATTCCTTATATTGAAACTTACTACGTAGCTCATAACCCCATTTGTTTCCTTAGCAGTTGGGGTGTTTATTAAAATCATTGGGTGACCATAATTGAGACCAAGGGTTTAACACTAAAGCAACGTAAGTCGATATACTTATATTTTCTCATTTCACTTTTATATTCAATAATCACTAACATTCACCTTTTCCCTTATATCCATGGCTCAAGAATATTTGGACATCACAACTATTCTGAAGTCCTAGTTGTACTAGGTTCGAAGCTGAATTTTCAACAAAATATATTTTCAGGGTTTAAAGAGGAATGCACTAAAATATGGATGCGTGAGGCTTAGGTATCCCCTTTAAAAAAATTAAGTAATACTTAAAAATATATTACTTATGCATCGTAGCCTTTACTGATCTCCTTAGGGGTGCCATAATGGGAGCAGTATGGAGGTTTTTTGGGTCTTAGATGAATCGGGCGACAACACTTCTTGAACCATCTTGGACCTCCTTTAAATTGATAGGTCTTCTCTATCTCACTTTTGAGGGATTTTTGGGATGTGGACCTTTAAAGAAGATTTTGACGCGAGAATCTCACCTCACTAGGTCCCGGTGCCACAGTGTTCTAGGAGTCTGGGGGTCTATATTTTAGTTCCTTTTGTTTGTTCCCAGGTTGACTAGATGATAGACTTCACTAGTTGAAGGACAACATAATTCAAATTTTCCGATGACAAGATTCACTCTACAACTCAAATATCTCCCGTGCCTACAACTTAGAACATTTATTTTCTCCTCGCACTGATACAAATTATTTTGTGTACCTTTGAATCAATATATTACTAATCACTGGGACCAACTCTCCAATCCAAACTTGATCTATAAATTTAAACAACCGAGAACATAAAATATTTTTCAAATCCATGGATTAAGACACAGTTATTAACAATGGTCATAATACTAGTAAATTATCAATGAACATTATATATTTTGACTCGATACCTATGAAATATTTACCTTCTCTCACTCCTGTTCCAATGAAAACTATAGGTTACATTTTTTTTTATTATAAAAATGGGGAGAAATATATAATAGAAAAAAGGGGAGGCCACTTTCTGTTAATGCCTCTCTTGAAACTACATTCGGGCTTCATTCTAGAAGCCCCTGACAAACTAATTATAATTTTACCAAAGAATGGACACATAAGAATATATAAAACAAAGATATAGGTGTAGTTTTCCCATAATGGAGACAAAAGCATAACAAAGAAACATATACCTGGTATCAAATATCGAAGGGGTTTCACCCTCACCGGGAACAAGAAAAATATCATAAGGGATATGTTTAGGATATTCCTTCATCAAACACCTTCGAAATAAAAAAAATCAGGGACTCCCATCCATGAGGTATGCTATCATTTCGCCATCGTGGTAGATATTTGTAGCATTCATCCAAACTACATATCGAGCCACGAGACTCTTCCATTTAACTAAATAATCGTAGTTGTCCTTCTTTCTAGTTCTCCTGAAAACGATTGGTTAAGGATCGTTTCCAACTATTGATTTTGGGTTGTAGATATTTTAGTTGTAGATAATTGGTTATTCCATTGAATATTCTATTTTTCATTTTACCGATGAAATATGTAACCACAGTGTTACTACTTCTTTTTGGTAGCATAAAAAACACCTGATTTTGAAAAGTGGTGATGCATAATCACCCTTTTTTTTTTTATGCACATTTTTGACACTCTAATATTTTTATTTATGAAGTATGAATATTTGTTTTAAAATGTTATTGATTTTCAAACTAATTTTGAAATATATTGATGTAGCATAAACCTTTTTTTTTAGAGCAGTGATTTTCATGCTAATTTTGAAAAGTATTGATGCAGCATCAACCTTTTTTTTTAGAGTGGTGATTTTCATGTTGGTAATAAAACACAAAACTTAGATCAAAAAATATATATAAAAACAATTAAAAAAACCAATAAAAAAGGAAAAAAAAAAAAAAAACAAAATTAACTCATAAAAATAAAAAATTTAAACAAAAATTAATAAATAAAAAACAAAAATATTTGAAAATTAACAAAAAAAAAAAAAAAAAAAAAAATGAAAAAAACCACGTGCAAATAATTAAAAAACAAATATCCATAAATCTACTATTTTTTTTCAAATGAAACAATTTTTAAATTTTTAAAATGAAAAACTAAATAAACTAAAAGATTAAAAAAAATTAAATTAAATTAAATTAAAATTTAATAAATTTAATAAATAAATTTTAAATTTTAAAAAATAGTGAATCTAAAATATTAAATTTAAAAACAAAATTAAAAAAAAAAAAAAATAAAATAAATTTAAAATAAAAAATTTGAATTTAAAAGAAAAAAAAAAATTAAATTTTTTGAAATTAAAAAAAAAATTTAATTAAAAAAAAAAATTAAAAATTAAAAAAATAAAAATAAAAAATAAAAAAATCAAATTTAAAAAAATATATTAAAAATTAAAAAAAAATATGTTACGAATTAAAAAATATTAAAAATTAAAAAATAAAAATAAAAAAAAAACTAAGAAATCATAAAAAAAAATCAAATTAAAAAAAAAAAAATTATTATAAATTAAAGAAAAAAGAAGATTTTTTTTTATCGTGGTGGCACCATTGGAGGCTGATTCCTAGAATCGCCCTCCCACCGCGGGAGGCTGATTCCCGGAATCGCCCTCCCGCCGCGAGAGGTCGATTCCCGGAATCGCCCTCCGCCGCCACCTGGGCCGGAGGCCGATTGGAATCACCCTCCCATCACGGGAGGCCGATTCCCGGAATCGCTCTCCCGCCGCAGGACGTCGATTCCCCAAATCGCCCTCAGCTGCCATGTGGGCGGGAGGTCGATTGGCGGCGCCACCACAATAAAAAAATTCTTTTTTTTTTTTGTTTTTTCTTTAATATTTTTTTTTTAATTTTTTTTTAAATTCACAAAAATTAAAATCATTTTTTTTTCAATTTAATTTTTATATTCGAAATTTAATTCGTTTTGATTTATTTTGATTTTTTATTTTTTTTATTTTATTTTCTAAATTTTGTTAATAATTTTTATTAAATTTTGATTTTTTTTTTATTTAATTGATTTTTTTTTTCATATTTTTTTTTTTAATTATTAGATTTTATGTTTAGTTTTTTCATTTAATTTTTTGAAATTTAATAAATTTTGTATTTTTTTAAATTTATTTGAATTTAATTTTTTTTTTTAATTTTTTAATTTTTTATTATCATTTTTTTAATTACATAATATATATATATATATATATATATATATATATATATTTCAATTAAAATTGTGTATTTAAAATTAGATTTTTTTTTTTAATTAAACTTAATATTTTCAAGTTAATTTGTTTTTATTTTATTTCTTATTTAATATTTTTTTTCAAAATTTATTTGTTTATTCATTTATTTATTAAAATTTAACTTGTTATTTTAATATTAACATTTTTTTAATTTAATAAAATCTAATATATATATATATATATTTTTAATTTAATTTCACATATATATATTTTATTTTCTATAATTTAAATTTAATTTATTTTTTAAAATTTATTTGTTTTTTATATATATTTTTTTAAATTTAATATTTTTATTCTATTTTCTTTTTAATTTTTTAATTTTTAATTAATTTTTCATTTTTTTACTTTTAATTTAAATAATGTTTTGTTTGTTTTTTTTTTTTTTCACAGTTTTAAATTTATCAAAATTTAATATATTTCTTTAAATTAAATTTTTTTTTTTAATTTTAATTTTTTTTTTAATTTTTTTAATTCAATAAGCATTTTCTTTTTCTTTTTTAAATTTAATTTCTATCTTTTATTTTATATAATTTCTTTTTTTTTTTTACTTTTTTTTTTATTTAATGTTTTTATTTTTATTTTTTTATTTTTATGTATTTTGAAATTTTAATCTTTAATTTTTTTTTATTTTTTTATTTTTTTTTCCTTGAATTTTAAGTTTTTTTAATGTTTGAATTGAAAATTTTATTTTGTTTTTATTTTTATTTATTTTTCCTATATATTTTTAAATTTTAAGCTTTAAGATGTTTTTATTTTTTAAATTTATTTTTTTCTTAAATTTTAGGTTTTTTTTTAATGTTTGAATTTTAAAAATTAAAAAATGTTATTTCTATTTTTAAAAATGTCAAAAATATGACACAATTTTTATTTTGTTATTCCAGCATCAACTGGTTTTGTTTTGAGGGTGTTTTTTCAATGTTTTTTTTCAAGAAACAATTTTGTTTTTAACATAATTTTATAAAATGTTGAAATTTGACCTTAAAAAAAAACCAAGTGCATTTTAGAATACACTTTTTTTGTTTGTGTGGTGTTTTTTCATGTTTTTTGAGTCTTTTTGGGCTAGAGTTCCCGTTTTGAAGTCATGTTACCTATTTCATTGGTAAAAGTGTTCATCCTTCTCCTTGTCTTCAGGTGCTCTATAAGGGTATAATTTTTCCACATACAGTATGGTATAAATCCCCATATTAGGGACTAATTCAATTTCTTATGCATTTGCTAAAAACTTATTCAATATTTTGCAAGGTCCTATTTTATTCAAGTTCAATATTTTTTACTCATTTCCTAAAAATATCTCCTTCCTTAGATGACCTAACATCATATCCCCACCTTCGAAATTAACTGCCCTTTCTTGAGGTATTCTCTCTACTTGTATATATGTTTTTTCTCTAGTAACTATCATTTAACTTGTTCATATATCATTTGCAAGGTTGTCGAAAATTCCTCCATAATTTTAATTTCTTCTTTTACCATGTTTATAAGTTTGGAGATTCCTTTTGTTTTCATGCACTACAAAATGTAAAATGGAATTTTTCTATTACGATAGAGGAGAATCATTGTAAGTGAACTCAACTTATGAGAGAATGTGATAGCGTCATTTATTTTGCTCATTAGATAAAAATCTCAGTAAATTTCACAAGCTATTATTAACCATTTCATGCTACATTTATGTTTGAGGATTATAGTATAATGTTAGACTAACAGTGCGCAGCAGAATATAAAAGACAAACACAGCACATAAAAGCATACACAAATGACACAGCAATTAACGTGGTTCACCCAACCAATCTGGGCTACGTCCACACAACATAGGCATCGACAATCTTTATTAATCAAACAGGAGATTACAAACTCTCACACCCTCTCAAATCATCCGTATGGATACCTGTTTTATAGCAAGGAGAATCTAACTGCCTCATAAATCCTCTCACATCAAATTTAGGATGCATTAACTCTCTCCCAACAACCTGGAGCTAATCTAGCGACAAATTCCTAATTTTTGTCACCTACTGAGATTTTTGACTATTTTAATAAAACTGAAAATCTCAACAATCTCCACCTTGACAACAATTAGCCTGATGCCCTGTTTGTTTATTATTTTATATTTTCTGCAAGCCAAGAGAAGCCAAACACCAGCGTAGCTTCTCTAACAAAACTGGTTTCGTGAACATGTCTGCACAGTTTTCCTTTGTATGCACCTTTTCAAGAGAGACTCCCCTTTCAGTGATAACCTGTCTTACAAAATGGTACTTAATTGGAATATGCTTCGATTTACTATGATAGGCCAGATTCTTAGCCAAATGTATTGCACTTTGACTATCACAAAGTAACCTGATGTTGTCTTGTAACCTACCAAACTCACCAAGCAAACCTTTCAACCAAACCGCCTCTTTGCAAGCATGCGAAGCAGCAATGTATTCTGCTTCAGTAGTGGATAAAGCAACAATTTTTTGTAGCTTTGACATCCAGCTAATAGCTCCACCTGCAAGAGTAAAGACATACCCTGAAGTTGACCTTCTCTTATCCAAATCACCTGCAAAATCAGAATCAACATACCCGCAAACAAATTCACTACTCTTATTGTAAGTAATACAATAACTACTTGTGCCTCTCAAGTACCGAAGCACCCATTTCACTGCTGACCAGTGTTCTTTACCCGGATTTTCCATATACCTGCTGACAACCCCAACTGCATGTGAAATATCTGGTCGAGTACAAACCATCGCATACATTAAACATCCTACAACATTAGCATATGGAATTCGAGACATATAATCCTTTTCTTCATCTGTATTAGGACATAAACTTGAAGAAAGCTTAAAATGGGAAGCAAAAGGGACTGACACGGGCTTCACATTGTTCATACCAAATCTCAAAAGTATCTTCTCAACATACTTCTGTTGTGATAGCCACAGCTTACCATTACTCCTGTCTCTGAAAATCTCCATGCCCAAAATCTATCTTGCTGCTCCTAGATCTTTCATATCAAATGTCCTTGCCATCTGAGTCTTCAACCTGTTGATTTCTTCAATGCTTTTGCTTGCTAAAAGCATATCGTCAACATAAAACACTAAGATAATGAACATGCCATTACTTAACTGCTTAAAGTAAACACAATGATCATATTCACTTCTTATATATTTTTGACTCAACATGAAAGAATCAAATTTCTTGTACCACTGTCGAGGCGACTGCTTCAGACCATACAATGACTTCTTGAGCCTGTAGACAAATTTCTTATTGCGATGCTGAACAAACCCTTCCGGTTGTTCCATATAAATTTCCTCATCTAAATCACCATGTAAAAACGCAGTCTTAACATCTAGTTGCTGCAACTCTAAATCAAGCAAAGCCACTAATGCTAACACAATTCTAATTGAAACAACTTTAACCACTGGTGAAAAAATCTCATGAAAGTCAATACCAGCTTTCTGAGAAAACCCTTTGCAGCAGTACGCTTCAATACTTTTGTCTTAAGTATCATTCACACCACAGATTTCGGCTTGAAAACCCATTTACCTCTTGGTTTTCACTGAAATATTCAGGAGCTCAACCAGATCCCAGTAATCGTTCTTACTTAAGTGACATCATTTCGTCCTTCATGGCTGCTTTCCACTTGTCCTTTCCCGGAGCCTTCTAGAGAAATACGATAGCACGAGAGTTCATATCAAGGGACGATGTCTAGCTGAAGTAACATAGTCCATCATACCTCCTCGGTGGCCGTTTGATTCTGTCGACCTCATAGGATATTCTTTGCTTCCTCGATTCGGCCCGACTACCATATGAGAACTATGCCGTCAGTGGCAGAGACACATTCCGCAGTCTAACTGAGGAATACTGTTCATATTAAGTTAGAAATGTTCTGCCACCCGGTTATCTGAACTATGGTCATCATGACTATCATTAGAAATGCTATCAAACTGAATGTGCTGAAAATCAAATACATCATCCTGTTTCAATTTACTATCTACATCTAACTGTACAAGAGAGGATTCATTAAACTTTACATCTCTGTTGATGAGGATTTTGCGGGTAGTAGGATCCCACAATCTATATCCCTTTGTTCCAACACCATACCCAACAAAGATATACCTTTTAGACTTTGGATCTAATTTAGTTCGCTGATGTTTAGGCACTAGAACATATGCATCACAACCAAACACTCTGAGTTTAGAATAGTCACAAGGGTGTCCTTTCCATACCTCTTGCGGAATCTTGCAGTCTATCGCCGTCGATGGAGATCGGTTTATCACATAACAAGTTGTTGCCACTGCTTCCGTCCACAACTCCTTCTGCAACCCGGCGTTACTCAACATACTCCTTGCTCTCTCTAGAAGAGTCCTGTTCATGCGTTCAGCAACTCCATTTTGCTGAGGAGTATAAACCGTGGTCTTATGTCTCTCGATCCTTGCATCCTTGCAATAGCTGTCAAACTCCTTGGAAGTAAACTCACCACCATTGTCAGTTCTTAAACATTTTATTGTTCTACCAGTGCTGTTTTCTACCAATGCTCTAAACTGCGTGAAAACTGAAAAAACATCAGACTTCTTTTTCAACATGTAGACCCACACTTTCCTAGAAAAGTCATCAATAAACGATACAAAATATGACGAACCACCATATGAAGTTGTAGGGGCTGGTCCCCAAACATCTGAATGGATATAATCAAGTATGCCTTTACTAGTATGTTTGCCTGTTTTAAATTTTTGTTTACTTTGTTTGCCAAACAGACAATGTTTACAGAAATCTAACTTTTCAGACTTTAGATTAGGAAGTAATTTGCGATCAGCGAAAATCTTTAACCCTCTTTCGCTCATATGGCCCAACCTTTGATGCCATAGGCGAATGGAACTACTGTCATGTTCAGACACCGTAGACACATGATCTGACCCTGTTCTTCCTTCTAATTGAAACAGATTTCCTACTTTTTTAGCCTTCATTACTAGTAAGATACCTTTATAGATTTTCATAACTCCACCTTGAATTACAGTTTTATATCCATTCGTATCCAAAGCTCCTAAAGAAATTAGATTTTTCCTTAAGTCTGGAACATGTCTCACATCTGTTAACAATTTAGTTGTGCCATCAAACATTTGCAGTTGTATACTTCCTATCCCAACAATATTGCAAGTAACATCATTACCCATGTACACGATGCCATCATCAATTGATTTATATTCCTTAAACCATTCTTTATGGATACACATGTGGTTTGATGCACCGGAATCTAACAACCAATGTTGACCATGATTTGACACATTAACTGATAATACTTCGTCGCTCATACCTGAACCAGATGCCGAACCTGTATCTGTCGTGTTTGCTTCCTTCTTCTCTGTCGATGAAGCTTCTTTAGAAGATTGTTGTCACTTCCAGCAATCCTTCTTCAAGTGTCCAGCTTTCCCACAATGCCAACACTTCACCTTTGTCTTCTTTCCTTTAGACTTTGAACGAGAGTTTCTATGCTTACCAGAGCGTCTTTCTCTAGAACGACCTCTAGCCATCATTGCCTCTGATGTAGAGGTGTCTGCATTCGACCTCTTCCTCGTCTCCTCAGATAACAAGGCTCCAACCACATCGTCAAACTCAAGGATGTCTTCCTTCATCCGCAAACCATAAAGCTGTCGCTTCAGGAGAATCCGATTTGTCAAAGATTTCGTCATGTAGAGCTTCTCAAGCTTCGACCACAAGCCTGCGGCGGTCTTCTCTGACACAATGTTGAACAGAACGTCATCCGCCAGACATAACCAAATTGCGCTCAGAGCTCTGTCATCCAACTCATCCCATTCATCCTCCGTCAAGGAAGAAGGCTTTTTGCTTTTCCCCAACAGCGCTTTTGCCACGCCTTGTTGAATCAGCAGATCGTGCATCTTAACCTTCTAGATCTCGAAATTGTTTTTGCCATTGAATTTCTCAATTTCAAAATGGGCACTTTGAGTTTTCGCCATCTTGTATCAGCAAAAAACACAATAATCTCCAAAAAACCAACTTTTAAATAAAGAATGCCTTTTTTTTTTTTAATAAAAAAAAAATGCCACCTTTAATAAAATTGATTTCATTGTTTTTGGAATCACCACTCAAATTAATATACCAAACCTTATGCCCCACATCGATTATGCATATCGATTTATATGGCACTTCATATAAATCTCTTAAAAAAAAAATGAAGTTCTTCATATGCAAATGGCATTACTCAAGTCGATATATCATAAAACAAATCGATTTAAGCTCCACTTCAAATCAATTTTAAAAACTTCAAATAAACTTCAAATAAAATGGCAATCGAATTTCAATACACAGTCCACGCGTGGGGTCAATCTATCAATGCCATCACATGATTCGCAGAGAAGAAGGATCCACGCTGTAATACTTACAGCAATGCCTGCACATTCAATCGATGACACTAATCGACACCTCCGCCATTCAACGCTGTCACTTAACACCTCCGCCAGTGTACCAGCAATGTTCAACGCATATAATGAAAACTTCAAAACGATGGCATAAAAATCGATTCACGGCATTCTGCATAAACTGATTTTAATATGGCATATTGATTTACCACCACACACCAGTCCACGGCAGTCGATTATTTGTATCCACGCAGCAGCACCAGTGGACATACGATTCGCACAATGTTTAAACAGATATGCTCCACGCTCACATAACACAGTGAACAGATATGCACAGAGCCCAGCTCTGCAGTCACTAACACGCAGGCTCAGCGCTCCACGCAGCACCAACAATCAATGGTCATACTCATCAGCACCTCCAAGCCTTTGCGCTCCACCTCCAGCACGCAATTCAAACACAGCCAGCGCTCAACTGCGCTCCTCCTCCAACATGCTCCGATACCAATTGTTAGACTAACAGTGCGCAGCAGAATATAAAAGACAAACACAGCACATAAAAGCATACACAAATGACACAGCAATTAACGTGGTTCACCCAACCAATCTGGGCTACGTCCACACAACATAGGCATCGGCAATCTTTATTAATCAAACAGGAGATTACAAACTCTCACACCCTCTCAAATCATCCGTATGGATACCTGTTTTATAGCAAGGAGAATCTAACTGCCTCATAAATCCTCTCACATCAAATTTAGGATGCATTAACTCTCTCCCAACAACCTGGAGCTAATATAGCAACAAATTCCTAATTTTTGTCACCTACTGAGATTTTTGACTATTTTAATAAAACTGAAAATCTCAACATCTAAGCGATATGCAACTTTTTTCCCAACGTTCTTCCATGAAATCCTCCAAAAGTTTTTCCCTAGTCTTAGACTATCCTCCTCCTAGGTAGCCCATGTAATGTGACAAATAATTTGGAAAATAAATTTGCAATGCTTGTGACATCACTTATTTTTTAATAAGGTATAATCTTTGTCATTTTTTTATAACTTGTCCACAACTACAAAAATTGTATCATTTTTTCTCTGAATCTAGGAAAACCTAGAACGAAATCCATATTAACAACCTCGCATGGGTTGTTTGGTATGGTCAGCGGTTCATATAACCCAACATTTTATCATTTTTCACGAGCATATTGGAAATTTTTGAATTTTCCCAAAAACGTATTCACGTGAATCGCCATACCTAGCCAATAATAAAAATAACTTAGATGGCAATAGGTTTTGTCGTGGCCAAAGTCACCAACAAGTCCTCCATGATGTTTTTATTTCAGAAAATTGTCTCTCATTGAGCCCTTTGGGATGCACAATTGGAAGCCCTTGAATGATAGTCCCTATTGGATCATATATTTGATCTAAGCAGTTGTATTTCTTAATGTTGGGTTCTCACATGCTTCAAAAGATTTTCTAAATTCTAGGTCCTCCCTGTACATTTATTTGGGATATATAAACCCGAGAGTTCCTACTAGGAATTCCTAGAATACCAAGCATCTCCTCCTCAAATAATCTGCAATCTTCCTATCAATTACACTTACATGTTTAAGAGGGAAAGTAAAACTTTACATGAATTCAACCATGGAGTTATTTGCATTTAACTTCTCTTGCCTAGTCATAAACAACAAGTCATGATTGTTATTTTACAAAATAAACTATCTAGGCATCAGATAATGGTTCCATTTTTTCATGGATTGCATCACCGCATAAAATTATTTTTCACATGTGGAATATTTTCGTTTGATTTCATTCTACTTATTGTTAAATAAAAATGTATACGCTCTTCACTCAGGATAATACCATTGTGTGTTTTGCTTAGATTATAGTGGACTTGGAAAGGTTTCTGAAAATTACGTAAGGATAAAATTAGTTTTTTATCTTCTATTTCAATAGTTGAAATGGTTTATCCATTGAAATTGTTGTTGTTAATTTTTAATGGTTTCAACTATAGGTGCACAAAATTTGATGAAATTTCTAATAAATTTCCTATAAAATCTATGAAACCCATGACAACTTCTTACCACATGAGTATTCCTTATGGCAGGCCATTATTTAATAGTTCTCACATTTTTGGGTCCATTTTCACAAAGGAATTTTTTTTTAATTTATTAATATTTTCTCTTACTATAACCTTTTCAACATCAACACAAAAAGCCTAACATTTTCTTCCCCTATTTTACTAAAAAAAAGAATGAGATCTTGGTTACCTTCATGAGATGGGAAAACTTTTGTTAACTTAAATCCCTGGAGGGCCAATTCCCTTATTGTAGGAAATTGTATGCTTATTAGCCTATTATATTTGGATTATTTTTTGGTAAAGGTTGTTAATGTATGTATCCATGATATGATTATTTGTGTCATATTCAGTGGAATTAGGGTTGAGATTTATTGGTTTTAGTTTCTTTGTTATTTCTAATGTGTCCACAATGGTGGATGTATAGCCAAAGGAAATCCACATTGAAAATTGGGTGTAGGACAAGGAATGGGGGGATATTTTGCTCAAAAACATTGTCACCGATAGTCATGGTGATGGTATTATGTCCATAGTGTCTTGGTTGAAGCTTTTGATGTGCACCTGCAAGGAATTCCATCTGTAGTTGTAACCAAACCTTCTCTCCCACTTGAAAGTTATGTGGCACTTGATGTTGATCATGACTTTGTTTGTACTTAGTATTAGATTTATGCAATATATCATGGACCTGCTAACAAATTTGTTGAATTCATTCATTAAAATCGGTAAATTATTTGCCTTTATATTTAACATGTGTAGATTTTTCATATGTAGTTGTAAGGGACAACGTGATATCAGCAAGACACAATGGTTTGAATCCTAGACCCACCTAAAAGGGGATATAGCTAGTTGAGATATAGAGAGATTGGTTGTATCTATGTTGAACATAGGGGAAACTATCATCACATGTTCGTGAATTATTGAAGTTGTACATGTGTAAAATGTGCATGGTCATCTTGTTGACAACCTTTGTTTTCCCATCAGTCTAGGGATGGAAGGTAGTTGACTTGGTAATATTGGTGTCCAACAATTTTTAGAGGCTAGACTAGAATTCAATTATGAACCTTATACCTTTATATCATATGATGGTTTATGGGACCCAAAAATGTAACAAATCTCATTTAATGAATATCTTTGTAGTGGATTATGTTATGATAATCTTCTTGAAGGCATCAAGAGTGGCCATCTTATATAATATATCAAGGAGAAAAAACACATAGTCATTACCATGTTCAGTAGAAGAAAGGATATACATATATTCCATGGAGATGGATTCCTAATACTAGTTATTAGTAGGAAAATAATTGTATATTCATTGCTTCTTAATAGGTTGTTTGGCGATGACACAAGAAGTTCAGGATCTGATATACTTGCCAAAATCCTATTAACGTTTTCAGTAATAAAAATAAATTTTCATTGCTACCACTGTCTTCTCCATTCCAAAGTTCCATGTGACCCAAATACAATGTGCCTTGCAGATCATCTTACCATGCTCACTTGAAGGAATGAAAATATGTCATATTTAGCACAATAATCCATCTATGAGGTGGAAGTATTGAACTAGTTCGATAGTCATCAACATATGATAGTTGGAAAAATATTGAGTCGTTTTTTTATAATTATGGCCATCTGGATGTCACATACCAAGAAGAGCTAATAATTGTTTTCAATTCCACAATTAGGGACTAACTGAGGCGGTCTGTGACATGATTGATGCTACCCTTCTTATATTTGATGTTCAAATTTAATTTTTGAAGGTATATGGACAATTTTTTATGGAATTAATTCTATAATATCCCTTATATGTACATAAAATGAAGAGGTTTATGATTAATGTGGATGGTCATCTCCTTCCACAGAAAATAATGATTCCATTTCTTGTAGGTTTGCATGAGGTAATACATTTCATTATCATAGGTGGGATATCTCTAGAAAATATCACAGAGTGTTTCACAATGATGGGCCATCATATGTCCTTGTTGAATGATGACTGCACTAATAGCATAGTCAGAGGTCTCATTCTTAATCTCAAATGGTTGTTACAGTCCCAGTAGGGTAACCATTGGTACAAAGCAAAGACATCATTTTAGTTCTTAAAATTCTATCCGTCATGACATAGACCCAAACAAATTGTCATTTACACCACCCTTGGTCACGAATTAAGAGCCAAACGATATAATATAAACCCAACATGATGCTTTGGTAGAAGTTAGCAAGGGCCAAGAAGTCACAAAGATATACTAGAGTCATTGAGGTTGGCCCATGCCAAATAAATTTGATCATGGATGGATAGACACACAACCCTTTCTCATCAATAATGTAGCCTAAGTAATTGAGCTTTTCCATGCGAAAGGATAATTTCTCCAAATTCTCACACATATTGTGTTGCTGTAGAGTTTGAAGGACATGGTGAATATGATGAAAGTGTTTTTCCCAAATCCTGTTGAAGATGAGGATATTATCTAGATATAGAAGAAAAAAATAATTGGTGTAAGTAAGGACACAAGATATCGTCCATCATCCTCATGAAATTTTCTATATAATTTTTCAACCCAAAGGCCTTACCAACCATTCAAGAAGATCCTAATTATGCTTTAAATTATTCTTCCACACACCAATTGGTTCTATTGGGAGTTTGTGCGAGTAGTGATACTTTAGATAAATCTTACAAAGGCACTTTTCCACCATAATCTAGTCATGTATGTCAATAATTATGTGAATTGGATATAGGTTCTTGATTGTGATTTTTTGCAAGGCCTGATAATTAATGCTAAGTTGTGAGGTCCCATATTTTTTTGCATGAACATAATCAGGCTTCCAGAGGGTGCGTATATTGGTAGAATGCTCCATTTGTTGGGAAACTCTTATATATATTTCATTATTTCCTCATTTTCGAGAAGAGAGTGATTTTATGTTGGCCCATTAGGTAGATGTGAACTAGGGGTCAAATCGATTGAATACTTGACCTAAAAGTGAAGGGGTATCCAAGTAGGTGAGGAGAAGATATATTTATATTTTTCCATGATCTTATCCATATTCCTCCATTGAATGGTGGATCCATATGTGGAGAACATGACTGTGTACACAATATTCCCCTTACTTTGAGATAAAATCAAGAGGAAAAAATATTTCTGAGCCTAGGAGATGATATTACTACATTGCCTAGCAGAGATAAAAAAAATGACATTAGGAGGGGCTACCTTTGGTACCTTGCATATTTTTCTGCACAAAGTAATAATACCAATATGAGGTTTGGACTCATACACAACATCATTCTTCAACAAGTATGTTTTTCATAAAAGAACATCAAAAACATCAATGGTAAAAACATCACATAATACCTCATAGATGATTGGCTTGGCGATGTAGGGTAGGCGACATTGTTGTCTGACACAAATATCTCACCCTTGGTTGAGCCACAAATGGTGTATGGTTGTGGGAGTGGTGTCGTTTCTAGGCCCAACCTATTAATAACCTTTTTTAATATGAGATCCTTTTGACTATTGTTATTGATAATGAAACATAGTGGAGAAACCTTTACCCACATTTTTCAGTGAAAGAGATGCTTACGTTGAGCTAGATCTTCACACTCACTTTGGTAGAACTTGGTGATGGAAATGGTGGAACAAGGTTCTGGTTAACAATTTTTTACCCCTTGCCTAGTTTTGGTTTATAGTTACAACTCGAATCTAAATCTGAAGGTTTTAACTTGGCCACTAGTGACTAATTTGCATGACATTTATGTTTATTATGAGTGGGGCTCTTTTGGAACTCACACCACTTTCCAATTTATTTCTTCATCCTCTTAGTACCATTATTTATTTAGAGTTTTGATGGTTTTTCCTAGGGTGTTCCACCATATCTTTATCCTTTTCTTTATCAATTTTGGGATGTTCTCGAACTACTTCTATTGTAAAGGATTCACGAATCCAAACACTCACTTCTTATGTTTGAATTTTTTCTTTATTTTGGCATCATATTGGTATGTTGTACTAAGAAAAAATATTTCCAGGAACTCCCTTTTCGTCTCGATGTATCTGTGTAAACAACCATGATACTTGAGAACAATATGTTATTCAGATTCCTTAATATCCATATTGGTGTGCAAGGTATGAAATATATTTGTGAAGTATGGCACTGTGTGGTCCCTTTCCTACCACAGTGTGGTCCATCACATGTATTAGTCATTGTAGCTAACAACAAGGTAATATTATTCCTTAACAATGTACCTAAAAGAATTCCAAGTGGTTGCAACTAAAAATAGTGTATATCCCTTTGTGGTCCTTTCCTCATAGTAAGTTCCTTGCTAGTCCTTAACTTGGGGGTTGTCCTTAAGGAGTGAGAAAGTGATATTTTCTATATTAGAAAAATTATGGACTAAAAAATATCCCTCTATCATATTTAGAAATTTTCCTAGATAATTTTTATCTATCTGACCTTTGAATATCGTAAGATAAAAATTAACTCATGCCTTAAATGTCAGGCCACCTCCAAAGTGGCTACTGGATGAGGATTCATTGCCTATTATTATTTGTTGAAGGATGTAGATGAAAAAATCCATTGGATCATTTCCTTTCCACTCAAGGGCTTCTTCAAACAATAGCTTGATTGAATCTATTGCTCCCTTGTATTTTTTTTCCCTTTCCCATGGGATAATTTCAGGTCCAGTGAGGATGTTCTTGCAATTTCTCAAGAAATTCAAGTCCCAAATCCTTATACCTCGACCACGTTCGGGAGATGCACAAAAAAATAGATAAATAGAAAACCTATATAATACCATTAATTTTAAATTTTTAAGAGAACAAAATGAAATACATATTTAAAGCCAAAACATAGAGATATGGTTATCTTTACTTCAATTAGTAAATGGTTTTTTTTTAAATACATATAAGAACAATGCAAGAAAACTACCTTGAATGGTTGTAGCATATGTGAGAGATGAAATGTGATGGATACATGCCTTCAAATAAATAATGAAAAATGCTAAAAATAAAAAACCCTAACCCTAGGAGATGAAGCAACAAAGGATTATGAGCCCCAATGGGGTATGTTGGAAGGGTAAATTCCCCATGTCATAAATTTTTCATGTGATCTTTGTTTAGTATGAAGAATATCCCTTTTCAAAATTCAATATGTCGAGAAATATTCTAGCTAATATCAATTGTAATGGATTTATGTTAACGCATTTCCAAGAAAAAAATACTAGTCAGGGTCTCAAAAGAACTCTAGAAGTTTAAGACCTGAAAATTTGCAAAATAGGAAAAATATGTTGTGAGCCAATGGAATAGGTGGCTGGCCACCAATATCCACTTGGATCAAATTAAAAAATCCATTAGATTATCCGCATAAGGTAAAGTGAAGCTATACCTTATTATTATCTTTTTTATTTATTTGGAGTCTATAGCGATAGAAATTGTAACAAGAAATGCTAAATTGACTTGTGACTTAGTAAAATTTAGTATTTCTATTTTCCACATCAATGAGTTGACATTGATGGAGTTTAACTTATGTGACATGGATTTTCCTACTATTTTACTTATTAAAATTGAGTTATAGGCTAGAAGTAGATTTGTGGATGTAGTGATTGCTAAAATTTATCAATATAGTTTTGTTATTTTAAGTTGAACTAAGTTAACAAAGCTCAAGAAACTAGTTGAGTCAGTTGAAGGTTAGCTGACTAGTAGAGTTTTTTTTAACACCATGATCTCTTTGTTAAACTATTCAATCCACCAAAAATATCCTAGATATGCATGGAATTTGAATTTCCTAGCTATAGGGCAAGAAAAGGCACATTGTAATTATCAATTGTATTCTAGTTGAGTGTACACACTTAGAAGTTAAGCATACAAATTATTCCTTATGAATTGTGCAAGAAGATATGAGGAAACTGCTATTTTTTAAGACATAATTTCCTCATAAATTTCTCAAGGAAATAGGACCAATTTTGGGCCTTGAATTGGCTATGTGTTGGTCATGTTAGTCATCAGTAATTTTCACGTGTTTTAGATGACTAAATGCTTTGTCTCAGATTTCTAGAAATCAAAATTCAAGATTCATTGTGTCTTCTAGAAATCTCCTCAAAGAGAAAATTTCCACTATCCCTCCTCTCTGTTCAAGCATAGCTAATTTGTTTATCCAGATAAAACCCCATCCTGGACTAGTGTCCCTCACTTTCTCTATATTTCTCACCCATGCCTATAACCCTCTGTCTCATTTTGCATAAGCCTTCTATTTCTCACCCCTTGTCTCGCCAAGTCAACTAAACATTTTCCCCTATTAACCGTGTACCTCAAGCAATGGTGTTTTCAAAGTTCCTTTTTAAAAAAACATTTGAAGCAAAGAAAAATTCTCTAGTTGTCTAGGATGGTGGCGCATAAGTAGAGTGTCAAAACCTTGTATCTTCATTCAAAACCTTGATTCAAACTTTCAATTAGAAACCCATTCTAAAAGCTTACAATTAATTCAAATAGGTTTTCTTAGGTCATTGCACTATTACGGTTATGATTCCATTACTTCCATAGGAATTCAGTGGTAAATTCAGGAGAAAATAGATTTGAGGTTTATCATTATCTGAAGATGTACTTAAGCAACCTCCAAAGGCACCCTCTTGATCCAACAAAAAATCTACAAAGGAATAAACTGTCATATCAGGGAATTTCTACAGGAATGCCTTGGAGATTAGTCTAAAGTAGAATAGAGGCACAGAAGGACACCTAAAAAGAGCTCATGAAGGTATTACAGTTGATAAAAATATCTGTAAACCAGCTGGAGGCTACAAGGAAGATCAAGAGCTCATAATAAGTGGTAAAAGTACTGCTCATCAAAAGGTCTGTGTAAATTTCAAAATGACAGTGGCATATGAGCAACATGGCACATTACAACAAAGAGATCATTGGAAATAATTTTGGCCTCAATCATGAAGCTGGTAAAGGGAAAATTTCCCTTTGCAACATTCTAGTGATAAGGCCAAAAAAGTTATTAGTTGAGCCATAAATTAAAGGTAAAGACTAACACCAACGTCAAGAAAGACAATCACACTCATGAAGAAAGAAGTAGGTGTGTTTTGGTTGAAAATGCAAATATATGACTATTTTGACCAAACAGTGAAAAAGTATTTGGGCTACAAAGGCTAAATATTTCCTACAACCCTCCAAATAAGCATTGCGGACGTTATTGCGCATTAAAAGTGAATTCAAATATATATTTCATTTTAAAATAAAAACTCTAAAGACACCCTTGTTTTTCTTACTGGATATCCCTAAAAGCTCAAATTTCACATAATGAGAAAATAGGCATGATAAGTGAAAATGAGCACCTCCTTCATCAACAGCAAAGGGTGTAAAAAGGAATTTCTAAATTGTCTTCTAAGATTGGGTAAAAGGGGCACAAACTCCACTGAATCAAAATATGACATCTAAAGTCCAAAAACAGTCAAAGAATGAGGTACTGGGGCACTGTGTGCCACTACACTAAAGAAACAAAAATCAAGTTTGATAGTTAATTTTTTATTTTTTTTACAAAGGAATAGTCAAAGGTTTGTTTCAAAGGATATGGAAGAAAATATAGTTTTAATCACTCTGTAGATGTTCACAACAAGCATGAGCCATCATGAGCCTAGCCAATTGCCCAAGTGCTAAAGAAGATAGTGGTTAAAATACTGAAAAGGCAGTTAGAGGCATTGGCAAAAAGAAAGCAACAAAAGAAAAAGGTGCAAAGGGGACTTTAGAATGGGGGTTTTTAAAGTTAATTATTTCAAGAAAAGGGTTATAAATACTACAACAGCAATTTTCCCCCTTTCATTTCACCTTTTGCAAAGTCAGAGTGCAAATTTTCGGCTTCTGCGGGCATCCTCGGGAAAAATTCCCTTAGTGTTACACTCCTATAGGTGGACGCTGCATGCTTGTAGCTGCTGCCAATGTAATTTCCTTCTGAGCGCTACACGCCTGTAGGTGGGCGATGCGCTCTTCTAGTCTCACATGGCGTGCAGAGTAACCACCCGAAACAACATGCAGGGTGCCCACTCGTTGCTCCGCTCTGGCAGTCATTTCCATCGCCCCATGCTGCGTGCAAGTTTTCCCACTGGATGCTGCACTCATAATCTTGAACTACCACCTGACACTATGTGCATCTCCTGCCCAAGCCACCACACTGCTCTCCTACCACCATTTGTCCTGTCGCCCGATCAATGTGCACTCCTACCCACCAACTACGTTGCGCGTTCACCACGGCCTCTACCACCCGACGCTGCGTTAAGCCCTGCTAGGGCCAATGACATTGCGCTTCTACCACATTCATCCAGCGCTGAATGGAATTGCATTCAGGCTTGCCCAGGGTGTTGCGCTCCTGGAATAAAAATGCAGCATCGCCCAAAAAGAGTGCTGAGGCACCCAAACTTCTTGGAGAGCTCAAAAATGACATATTTTTGTTGTGGAAGATGATTTTAAGAGGTGTTTTCCCTAAATTATCACCTCTTCATAAATTTTATAACTGATAAGGGTGCCAAGTAGATCGAAATTGGTGTCAAAAAAATCTTGAAGAAAAATTGAAAAGGAAGCTTAACCTACTTTTTTCTAAGTCTCCTAACCTTGTTTAAAAGCTCAGCATCTCCTAAAACCTTTTCCCCCATTATTTCACAAGAAGAAATCCTTTCTTCTTAAAGAGTTGGAGGAAGGGGTGAAGAAAACACCATGTCTGAAGAGGAGAGTGTTGACCTAAATAATGAGGCTCAAAGGCCAAGAAAACAACAGAAGAAGGGAGGGAAGCAAAATAGGTTTGAACCTATAAACACTGAAGAAATGATAGCCTCCCCTTCTATTCTTTCTTGTTTCTGAGAGTTAGGGTGCTTTGAGTTCTGTAAAAAAGTGCAAGAAATCAAAAGTCTCCCTAAGTTGACCAAGTTATTTTCCCTGAGGCTTCACAAGATTAAAGTACATCTATAAGGGGTAAGATTTGAGTTGACCACCAGTGCCATCTCTAAAGCCATTGGGATGCCTTGAATAGTAGAAAGGTGGTTTAAACAGAAACATCTTGACTTGATGCATTATCATCCATTCTTTAAACCTAGTTGTAAAGCTGAATGTAAAGCCATTTTTCCTTTTTCTCATCTATTGGACAGATATGCCCACTTATGAAGATTATCATGAAATACTTTACCTATGAGGGTAGGTTCTCCAAAGTCTATTCTTATCATATTAGACTCCTCATGAATTTCACCAGGACCAAGCTACTACACATGCCTTACTACCTCTGCAAAAGCATTGGAAAAATGTCCTCCATCATGCGAAAGAGGCCTCCATCCCAACAAATGTCAAGCTTGTTTCATCATTCTCTTATAAAATTAATTGTCTCATACCAATTGAAGCAGAAAGGCATTGCTTGGGAGGTATTTACCCCCCATGATGATTTCACAACTTCATCCTACATCCCTCTACAAAATATGCCATCATCTTCTCAAAATCCTCCTCATACATCTCCATTACCATCCACTGACCTTGGTTCATCTTCTTCACATGAATCAATTTCCCAAACAAACCTTCATCATATACCTTCCCCTAAGAAAAATGATCATGAGGAAAGCGGAGATGATCATGAGGAAAGAAGTGGTGGCCTTGAAGGAAGCAGTGGTGGCCTTGAAGAAGGTAGTGATGATCATGAGGAAATCAGTAAGGGAGAGGATTATGAAGATGAGGGAGAAAATGAAGATGAAGAAGAAAATGAAGAAGAGGGAGATGGCCAAGAAGAAAGCAGCAATGAACAAAAGCAAAGCAATCAAAGCAGTAGCAGGGATGAGGATGTAAATCAAGAAGAAAATAGAGGTGGAAGCAGTGATACAGATGATGGTCAACGGAGCCAAAGAAATGGATCTCATAATGAAGAATAAGGCTCTAAAAACATTACAACAGGCAGTGGTGAGGAAACAAAAGAAAGCCATGACAGTGCCCAAAATGACAAGGGCAACCTAGAAACAAATTTTAAAATTATTTTCAATAAAAAAGGAAATGATTACAAAAGTCCAAAGAATGAAGGAAATAATGGAGAAAATGAAGTTGGCAGTGAAAAAAATAATGAAAAGGGTGAGGAGGAGGATATTCATGAAAGTGCATGCCAAGCATAGATGCCTTTGATATTGCAGAAACAAATCATAGCAGTTTTGAAGGTCTTGATAGTGACAAAAGCATGAAAGATGTTGAAAATGTTGATCCAAAGGACAACTAGCAGTAAGGTAGGGAGGATATACACACAGAGCACATTTTTCAAGGAGGAGACGATCCCAATATTGTCAATGATTAAAGTTTACAAAAAAAGTTTATGGCACCTTTCACCATCACTTATCAAAGAAGAAGGAGGCATGTGTTTTCTGCGTCCAAAAGGCCTCCTCAAAACCATTGAAGGATGCAATCACCAAACCAATGAAGAGCAAGGGTAAACAGAAAATGAAGTACAAGGGTAAAATTAAAATTAAGGACAAGGGTAAAAATCCAATAAAGGAAAAAGGCAAGAAAAAAATGGAAGAAGAGCAAAGAAATCACAAGGAAGAGAGTGAAATTGAACTCATTCACATAGATAGTGACGAGGAAAATGAAACGAGGATACTTAATTCTCTCCTACAGGACCAGAATGCACAAATCAGAGACTTACAGGTTGATCTTGAAAGGTGAAAAGATCTTATTCATTTCCTATAGATGCAAAACAAGCAAATGAGTGGCCAGCTAGCCATTTATGAAGCCTGGGTGCTCAAATAAAAGAGAAAGGCTCAAATATTGTAGGTGCAATTGCAGGAGTACATGGGTGCTTATGAGGAGAGAAGTGATGAAGAGGGGCAAACAAGAAGGATACCTGGGACTATGGATGTTAGGAAAGCTTTGGCAAAACAGAAAGAGGAAGAATTAGCCGAAGCCCGGCAATTTTATCTCACCGAGCTCCTTGCCTTGGAAATTGAGCATAAAAAATAATCATGGCTTGAAAGGGAAAATATACATTTAGAGGCTAAATTAGAGAATTCCAACAAAAATTTGGGTTTACAGAGAAAGATGGTTGAGCACTACAAAAAGAGAAATCAGTGTGCAAGGAAAACGCTCAACACTGCCCAAAGGGAGGGTCTGGCGCCAAATGATGGAAAAGACCAAGCTAGACTTGGAATTTTGGCTCAAGCTTCACTATAGGTCTCTAAGGACCCTTGATGGACCCACTCACCAAATTTGAGCAAAATTGAACAAGTTTTTGTTTTCTGTAAAATTTTAAGCCTAGGAACGCAGCACCCTGGTTGTTGCACTTTTTCTTAGAGAAATTTTAGAGGGATAAGCTTAAATTTTAGGATTCCTTATCATGAGAGGAGTATGCTCACCAAATTTCAGCTCAACTGGAGTTGTTTTGGTCCCTGAAAAGGGTCAAAAACACTTATTTTTCACCTTTCTTCCCTCTTTTCTGATCAGGTACTACGCTCCTGGAAACCTTGACAATTCATACTTTTTGGAAAAAATTTAGAGGAAATACTGAGGAAAAAAAGGTATATTTGGAAAGTAGACATCCACAGCTTTATAAAAAGCCATCATGGAGCCTTTTCCAACATCAGGAAGGCCTCCAAAACTCTGTTGGAAAAAACCCTTTTTTTGGTTCTACGCTCCTGGAAAATTTTCAAGTTTTTGAGACAGTATGCTACGTTCGTGTGTGTAACTGAGCAAATGTACGTTAGGAAAGTTTCCTCATGTATGCCAGAGCCTAAATTTTTTTTTTTTTTCTATTTTAGTCTGGAAAAGATATTTTGGAAGATTTTTTGTGCCTTGGACCTTGTAAGAACTCAAGGACAAGTTAGCATATTTGTTTTTGGCCAATAGGCTTCTAGTTGCTATAGTGAGCTCTTTTCCTCCTTGCTTTTTATATAATCCATGAGGATCCATTGTAAATAGTTGGGAATTGATGTGTTATAGAGCAATACATGGTTTCTGAGCTTGGAGAAGATATTTGGCTTTATGAAGTGAATGAATGGCCCGTGTGGCTTGATGTTGGAGAAGCTTGCTTGCAAGATTCCATAGCTTTGTGAATGGTGATGTTTTTCTAACTTGTTAGTGTTTTCTTGTCCTCATTTTTTTTTAGTCTTCTTGTTTTCTATAGATCAGAAAAGTATAGGTTGAGATATGCTCATGGAAGCACCTCAAACCTCCTATATGCGATAGTTTTGATGTTTTCTTATTTTAGGTCATCTTAAGGAATTATTGACTGCTCCTTAGGCCCACTAAAAATTGTCCTTTGTTTCATGAATGATCAGTATGTTAGTTTATTGTTGAGGTATAAAAGGTATCTTTTTAACACCTATTTATCCTACATTAATTATCAATCCAAGAACGAATTTTTGTTTCAAGAGTGCACTCTGTTTGAGGCTGCAATTGAGCTAAGAGTAATGCTATGAGAGATGTAGTATATTATTCTAAATACAAGAGTAAACGGATGCTTGAAAAGAAATCTAACTACAATAACATAAATTCAAATGCTCTGAAACTTAACTATTCACTATGAAAAACATCAATCAAGGATACAATAGCAATAACTCATTCCTTCAGAAATTCATGCAACTGAAATCACAATGGAACAAGGTAATCAATCTGGGAACTTGGAAGCAATAACCAATGTTCTCTACAGTTGACAGTCTTGTTCTTTAAGCAATCAAATTGAAATCAAAATTGAACTAACTGCTATTCAAAATTAACTAAGAAGAAATTATTTTAAAAGAAAGAATTGGAAATGAACAACAATCTATGTGCATACACAGCAAACTGTAAATGAACAACCTTTCTGCAATCTGAAACTAACGAATTAGAAATGAACAGAACATTGGAATTGAACAACAATTGCTAACTAATGAATCTGAACAACAGACATGAACTTAACGAAATCAAATAGAAAATCCTACTAAACACCAACCCTGTCGACAACAAACGTCATTAAGTAACAATCAAAATGAACAACAATCCAATGGAACAGTAAACATAGTTAAGTATGGAACAACAAAGCTTTATAAGTGATAACAAGATGAATAATACAGGAATCATGATCCTTGTTGAAATGGAACGGCAATGCAATTCATTAGCAAACACAGCAATACCAATAAGCAATTCAATAGTAATTAAGTAACTCTGCAATCGTAATGAAACCAAACACAATTATCACACAATAGTAATTAAAGGATAGAAATACAAACAACAGAACGATTCCACCAGGGCTGGGCCCTTAGCACCAGTGAAACACTGTTGGGTTACTTCAAAGCTTGAGAGATTAAATAAAAATGTGTCTTTGTATTAATTGAACATAAAAGTGTTTACAATGACCGATCTCTGATCACGAGAGTCAATAAAGTGCAGAATTACAAAAGGAATGTTTTAATTAAATGATTCGACTCCTTTAATCTCTAAAGTCATTCCCTTATATAAAGAACTCGACGGACAAGACAAGGAACAAGATAAGGTCTGAACAGTGATCCCTCAGGATCGAAAGATCCTGAGTGATTCACTTCCCTTCTTTCTTTAGCTGTCACTTGATTTCCTTTGACTGAAGCCGAGTTGTCCCCTACCTTCTCTTAGCAATGCATTCAGATTTTCTTCTCTTTGGCAGGATTTGGTCTATCGTTGGAGGAACAGAAAATACTCTTTCTTTAGCCTTGCCTCTGGTACAACTGTTCACCTCACTTGATTCTTGATTTTAGCAATAAAAGGCAGTTTTTAGTTACATTTTACAATAAACATAAGTATTTGCAATTCTACCATAATTCTGTAATAAGTCACCTTTCTAAAGTAAAAATAATTATGTTTAAAGTAAAAGAATGAGAAAACACATAGTGAATTCATACCTTTTCCAACGCTCAACATTTATAAATATGATTCATGGTATGCCCTACTTATTGAAAGTTTTCAAAAACTTATTGTGAAGCTTTTCTATGGAATACTGATTAATTGGGTTAATACAAAGAGGTCTTGTTTCAATCTTGCCCTTTTCACATGCTCATCAATTTGTTTCAGAGTTCCCAATAGTTTGATATGTGTTATTTAGGAGTTCCCTCTCCATATGTTGAATTGTTTGTTAATATTATGTGTTTTCTCAAAAAGTTGAAGGTGTATTTCTAAAGTTAGGAGTTGTAATGCTTCTATGTACCACTGGATTGTTCATCTTGTATGTTTATCAGTTTGAGTATTGTTCATACAGATTAATGGTTTTCCCTAACTCATGAGTTATTGCTTTCAAACTATAGATGTATAAGACCTCTTAGTATTTTCACGAAACTTAATGTTCGTTACACCATCATACATCACTTTAAAGATCCATCACCTTGCTCAATCAACCCCGAAATACACTCTGCTTCATCATTTAGACACCCTTGAATTCATCTGACCCCATAGCCCTATTGATCTGATATTCTCTCATTCCACCTATCCTACTTAATCATCTTACCCCAAACCAAAACAAACAAACAAACCTACACTTAACAACTAGCCTAAACTCAATCATCCAAAGCGAACAATCTCACATCCTTCACACAATAGAGAGAGCCCTCTATGTATCTAAGAAGGCTAGGTCCTAGGACTCTAAAGACTGGTCTGATTTTACTCTGTCATTTGGTTAGCCAATCTTCCAAATCATGGGACCCTAACAAAATGGCGATAACAGTGGGACCTTTTGAGTATATAATTGATTGAAAACCTCTTAAGTCTCTTTAGACCCTAATGTTCGACTGATAGTATCTAGTGGTTCATCCACCACCTCATCGCCACACTAACATAATGGTGATCACAGTGGGACCTTCTGAGTATATAATTTCCTAAAAACCTCTTAAGACTCTTTAGACCCTCAAGTTTGACTGATAATATCTGGTAGTTCATCTGCCACCTCATTGCCACACTAACATAATGGCGATCATGGTGGGACTCTGAGTAAGAAACAAACTTAGAATTCCCTGAACATTTTAGCAGCCCTTAGGAAAACTATCTGGTGGATTTATCCCACCACTCACTAACATAATGGCGATCACGGTGGGACTCTGAGTACGAAACAAACTTAGACTTCCCTAAACATTTTAGTAGCCCTTAGGAAAACTATCTTGTGGATCTATCCCACCACTCACTAACCCAATGGCGATCATAGTGGGACTCTAAGTAAGAAACAAACTTAGACTTCCGTAAACATTTCAGTAGCCCTTAGGAAGACTATGTTGAGGATTATCCGACCACTTCCTAACATAATGGCGATCACAGTGGGACATTGTGAGTTCATAACAATCTAAATACCCCTTAGGAGTCCAGAACCCCTTCATCAAATAGTATCCTATGATTTATAGCTACCTCATAAATATCACCAACACAATAGTGATTATGATGCAATCTCTGATGTTGTTTACAAACTAAGTATCCCTTAGGACTTCAGAAACCTTCGTCAAATCATAGAGAACTTAGCTGATAGCCTAAGAGTAGAATCTAGATTTTTCACCATCCTAGAAAAATGATGACTTGGCTATAGGACACTCTTACAAACTTTTGGGCCACATATAGAAACTCAGAAAAAACCATAAAAAATTTCTAGACTAGCTTTTCTTCAGTATTGGTGATGGACCATAGACAACATATCTTCAAAACAACTAGAATATCCACCTAGCAACTCCACTAACCTCCAGCGGGCCTACTACTCCACTAAGTTCTCACAGACCCCCCTGGGAATGCATTGAGGAATCCCAATCATGCTGATGGTGGAAAGCAAAGTTCAAATCTTCCACTTGGAGACTTCACAACCCTCAATAGACGAAAAGACTCCACTGGTACAGAACTCTAGAATAGTTGAAAAGATTCAATGACCCTTTCTAATTTACAACATGGATCCAAGGATACAAAGGAGATATGCTCCAATGAGTAGAGATCATATCCCTGGGTTCCCACACAAAATTCCTGAAACAAATTGGATGAAAAACCTACCTATCTTCTGATATGAAAAAGTTTGTGACCCTTTGTTACATCTCATCAAATTTCCTATACACATATGGAGGTTAAAAGTTGAATGGCATGAAGACTGCCTCATGAAATTTTTTATGGTAACATTAGAAGGTAAGGAAAGAAATTGGTATGAATGGATACAACCTGGCATCTTGTTTTCTTTGAAGGATTTCCACCAGGTATTTTTTTAAACACTATATAGGGTATTATCCATCTCTATCGTTAGCTAAAAATTGTTGTGATCAATCTGAAGACCTCATAAAACACCTTGTAAACATTGATGAAGATCTAGGAAATTGGCACACTGAGGATCTATTAGAGGAGATTCATGCTTTTCATACTCAATATAACTATCTTGATAGCCTAGAAGAGTTGATTAAGGATGAAATCCATCAAAAAGTAAGAGAAGGTCTACAATATCTCTCTAAAGAAGATGAAACAAATGACAATCCATCTACCCTTTTGTGTAAGGTACAAGAGGACATTCAGCCACAAGAATAACCTCCACAAAAGAAAGAAAATAATTGTTTCCCAATCCAAAGAAAATATAAAATTCCTCCTCCTTTAAACGAAGAAGAGATAGATCAAATGTTAAGAGTACAACCAGCATCTGAACCTTTATATAAAGAGAATATTCTTGTTTTTTCCACTACTACCTTACCTACTAAAGAAATTGCTCATAAAGAAATAGAGGAACATATTTATATTGAGGTTGTAATACCTCCTCAAGAAGACATTCATACTTATGAGAAGTCTCACAAGGAAGAGAAACATCATAGGTCTATCTAGAGAAAGAGAAAGACACCTCCCCTTTTAACTAAAGAAGAAAGAAATTAGATCCTAAGTAGCCAGCTAGCATCCAAATTTTTATGTCAAGAAGATATGTCTATATATTCTACTGCTAACCTATTTACTGAAGTATTTTTTCATACAGAAGCTCTAGAACAGATTGATGCAGATACTGGACTCCCTTCTCAAGAAGACCTGGTGCCAGAAAATGCTTATACTCATCAAGAGAATGACTCACCAATAGAAATAAACTCACTAAATCAGGGCATAACAGGATTTCTTGAAGGTAGCATAACATTGCATTTCGAAGATGCCAAATCAAATAATCATAAAGAGGGAGGAGAAACTCTTTCTCAAAAGGATGGTAAGGTTAGTCAAGTAAAGGAGCGAGTAACCCTAAAAAAAGTATATTTCTCAAATCCTCTAGGCCAGTTATTATTCGAAGACCCTTTTCTTGTTTCCTTGGAGACCTTTAAAAAGGGAGTAAAACATGCCACAGAAATTTTGTGGTAGAGCTTAAAGAAAATTTAGGGTGCTACTATCTAGAAGAAGACAAAGTGGGAATGGCCTACCAGCGTACCTAAGAGGTGGAACAAAAAGCAATCATCTAGTCACTTCCTTGATTGGCTATATTGGAAAAGAGAGTTCACCAGCTGAATGTATATATTTTATGAGTTAGATTAGGATAGATAGGCAATAAAATAAGCTCAGCAGTATGAGCATATTTCTACCTTTAGTTTTAAATTGTTTCGACCAAAAAGAGAGAAAAAGTAAAAAACAAAGAGAAAATTAAAAAGAGGGAAGATTTGGAAAGAAGGTACAACCCCATACCCAAAAAATAGCGATACTGAAAGTGTGCAAGCCCAAATGCCACTACTTGTTCTGAAATAAGGTCTTATTCAGTCATCTTTCCTAATCATGGTTGAACATGTTTTCAATTTATTGTTGATAAGTTAATGAAAGAATGTTGGTCAAATTATTCAAGCTTGACTTGTCAAAAGGTAGATTAGGTAGAAAGATATTTGTTTCACATGCTTAAATATGAATCAAAGTGAAAAGATAGGGATGCCTAACAAATTCTGAATCATAGCCCTCATATTTTCTAGTTTTTCATTATACAAAAATAATGTTTCTGTGCAACTTGTCTCAAATGCCACAACTCATGATGAATCATATTTCCTAATCCTTGTTAAATTCATGCTTTAAATTTCTTGTCAAATTTCTTAGTGAATAAATCCTATCAAATAGTTCAACCTTGATAGTTGAGTAGAATAGGTAGAGAATCAGAGGAGTTCAACAGCTCAATCTGAACTCCCGAAAGAGATAAGTGTAAAAGTAGATAGTTTGTTTCCATTTTCAAATAAAATTTCAATGGGTTTGCTAGTTCAAGTGCACCCAAGGAAGAAAAAATGTTAGGCAAGTAGGTTGGGTAGGAAAAGGGAAATTTGAGCTAATCATGCTTTCAGATTTTCAAAATTACTACTTCAGGGAAATCATCAGTGAAAGAAAAGAGAGAATCCGACCAATGGATGAGATTTTGGTCTTCATAAAATAGAGATCTGAAATTTTGGACACCTCCTGAAAAGGAGTTGCCCTCCCCAAGTGGAGCCACTGTTAGTCATGATTAATTTTCACCTATTTTAGATGACTAAATGCTTTGTCTCAGATCTCTAGAAATGAAAATTCAAGAATCATTGTGTCTTCTAGAAATCTCCTCAAAGAGAAAATTTCCACAATCCCCCCTCTCTATTCAAGCATGGCCAATCTGTTTATCCACATAAAAGCCCATCATGGACTAGTGTCCCTCACTCTCTCTATATTTTTCACCCTTGCCTATAACACTTTATCTCATTTTTCCTAAGCCTCCTATTTCTCACCCCTTGTCTCGCCAAGTCAACCAAACATTTTCCCCTATTCACCATGTACCTCAAGAAATTTTGTTTTCAAAGGTCCTTTGTAAAAAAACCTTTGAAGCAAAGAAAAATTTTCTAGTTGTCTAGGATGGCTGTGCATTAGAGTTTCAAAACCCTGTATCTTCATTCAAAACACTGATTCAAACTTTCAGTCAAAAACCAATTCTAAAAGCTTGCAAATAAGTCTAACAGGTTTTCTTAGGTTTGTGCACTATCATGGTTCTGATTCCATTACTTCTATAGGAATTCAGTCGTAAATTCAAGAGAAAATAGAGTTGAGTTTTATTATTATCTAAGTATGTACTTAAGAAACCTCCAAAGGCAACCTCTTGATCCAACAACAAATCTGCAAAGGAATAGACTGTCATATCCAATAATTTCTGCAGGAATTCCTTGGAGATTATTCTAAAGCAGAATAGAGGTGAAGAAGGACACCTAAAAAGAGCTCATGAAGGTATTTACAGTTGATAAAAAGGTACAACCAGTTGGAGGCTACAGGGAAGATCAGGAGCTCATAATAAGTGGTAAAAGTACTGCTCATCAAAAGGTATGTGTAAATTTCAAAAGGACAGTGGCATATGAGCAAAATGGCGAATTATAGCAAAGAGATCATTGGAAAGGATTTTGGCCTCAATCATGAAGCTGGTAAAGGAACAACTGCCCTTTTCCACATTCCTCCAACAAGACCAAAAAAGTTATCAGATGAGCCATAAAGTAAAGGTAAAAACTAATACCAACATCAAGAAAGACAATCACACTCATGAAGAAAGAAGTAGGTGTGTTTTGGTTGAAAATCCAAATATATGACTATTGTGACCAAACAGTGAAAAAGTATTTGGGCTACAAAGGCTAAATATTTCCTCCAACCCTCCAAATAAGCATTGCAGAATTTATTGTGCATTAGAATTGAATTCAAATATATATTTCCTTTTAAAAGAAAATCTATGAAGATAGCCTTGTTTGTCTTACTGGATATCCCTAAAAGCTCAAAATTGGAATAATGATCAAATAGGCATGATAAGTGGAAATGAGCACCTCCTTCATAAAAAACAGAGGGTGTAAAAAGGAATTCCTAAAATGTTTTCGAATATTGGGTAAAAAGGGCACAAACTCCACTAAATCAAAAGATGAGATTTGAATTCCAAAAAGGGTCAAAAAATGAGGTATTGGGGCACTGTGTGCCATTTCACTGAAGAAACAAAAATCAAGTTTGATAGTTGAATTTTTTTTTACAAAGTAATATTCAAAGGTTTGTTTCAAAGGATATGAAAGAAAATATAGTTTTAATCACTCTACAGAGGTTCACAAAAAGCGTGAGCCATCATGATCCTAACCAATTGCCCAAGTTCTAAAGAAGACAATGGTTAAAAGACTGAAAAGGCAGTCAGAGGCACTGGAAAAAATAAAGCAGCAAACGAAAAAGGTGCAAAGGGGACTTTAGAATGAGGGTTTTTAAAGTTAATTATTTCAAAAAAAAGGTTATTAATACTACAACAGCTCTTTCTCCCCTTCATTTCACCTTTTGCAAAGACAGAGTGCAAATTTTCGGCTTCCGCAGGCATCCTTTGGCAAAATTCCCTTACTGCTGTGCTCCTGTAGGTGGATGTTGCACACCTATAGTTGCCGCCAATGTAATTTCCTTCTGAGTGTTGCATGCCTGTAGGTGGGTGCTTCACTCTTCTAGTCTCACCCAGTGTGCAGAGTAACCACCCGAAACAACGAGCAGGGTTCCTGTCGATTGCTGCACTTTGGCACTCATTTCCACCACCCGACACTGCGTGCAAGTTTTCCTACTGAGTTCTGTGCTTAGAACATTGAACTACTGATCGACGCCGTGTCCAGCTCCTGCCCGAGCCACCACGCTGTGCTCCTACCACCATTTTTCCTATCGCCCGATCAACATGCACTCCTACCCGCCAACTACGCTGCGCGTTCACCACTACCTCTACTGCCCAACGCTCCGTGCAACCCTGCCCGGGCCAAAAACGCTGCGCTCCTTCCACAGGCATGCAACGCTAAATGGAATGGAATTCAGGCTTGCCCAGGGCGCTGCGCTCCTGGCATATTAATGCAGCACTGCCCAGAAAGCATGTAGAGGTGCCCAAACTTCCCAGAGAGCTTAGAAATGACATCTTTTTACTGTGGAAGACAATTTTAAGAGGTATTTTCCCTAGATTATAACCTCTTCATAAATTTTATAGCTGATAAGGGTGCCAAGTAGATCCAAATTGGCGTCAAAGAAAGCTTGAAGAAAAATTGAAAGGGAAGCTTAACCTACTTTTTTCTAAGTCTCCTAACCTTGTTTAAAAGCTCAGCATCTCCTAAAACCTTTTACCCCGTTATTTCACAAGAAAAAATCCTTTCTATTTAAAGAGTTCGAGGAAGGGTTGAAGAGAAAACCATGTCTAAAGAGGAGAGTGTTGACCTAAATAATGAGGCTCAAAGGCCAAGAAAATAGAAGAAGAAGGGAGGGAAGCCAAATAGGTTTAAACCTATCAACATCAAAGAACTGATAGCCTGCCCTTCTATTCTTTCCTGTTTCTGAGAATTAGGGTGCTTTGAGCTCTGTAAAAAAGTGCAAGAAATCAAAAGTCACCCTCAACTGACCAAGTTATTTTCCTTGAGGCTTCACAGGCATAAAGTACATATAGCAAGGGTAAGATTTGAGTTGACCACCAATGCCATCTCTAAAGTGAATGGGATGCCTTGCATAGGAGAAAGGTGGTTTAAATAGAAACATCCTGACTTGACCCATTATCATCCATTCTTAAAACCTAGTTGTCAAGCTGAATGTAAAGCCATTTTTCCTTTTACTCATCTAATGGAAAGATATTCCCGCCTTATGAAGATTATCATGAAATACTTTACCTGTGAGGTTAGGTTCTCTAGAGTCTATTCCTATCATATTAGACTCCTCATGAATTTCACCAGGACAAAGCTACTATACATGCCTTACTACCTCTGCAAAAGCATTGAAAAAATGTCCTCCATCATGAAAAAAAGGTCTCCAGCCCAAAAAATGTCAAGCCTATTTCATCATACTCTTATCAAAGTAATTGTCTCATACCAATTAAAGCAGCAAGGCATTCCTTGGGAGGTCTTTATCTCCCATGATGATTTCACAACTTCACCCTCCATCCGTCTACAAAATATGCCATCATCTTCTCAAAATCCTCCTCATACACCTCCATTGCCCTCCACTGACCTTGGTTCATCTTCTTCACATGAATCACTTTCCCGAACAAACCTTCATCATATACCTTCCCCTATGAAAAATAATCATGAGGAAAGCAGAGATGAGCATGAGGAAGGCAGTGGTGGCCTTGAAGAAATCAGTGATGATCATGAGGAAAGCAGTAAGGGAGAGGATGATGAAGATAAGGGAGAAAATGAATATGAAGAAGAAAATGAAGAGGGATATGGCCAAGAATAAAGCAGCAATGACCAAAACAAAAACATTCAAAACAATAGTAGTGATGAGGATGTAGATCAAGAAGAAAACAAAGGTGGAAGAAGTGATACAGATGATGGTCAAGGGAGCCAAAGAAATGGGTCTCATAATGAAGAAGAAGTCTCTAAAAACACTACAGCAGGAACTAGCAAGGAAGCAAAAGAAAGCCATGACAGTGACCAAAATGACAAGGGTAGCCCATAAACAGATTTTAAAATTGTTTTCAATAAACAAGGAAATGATTACAAAAGTCAAAAGAATGAAGGCAGTGATGCAGAAAATGAAGTTGAAAGTGAAAACAGTAATGAAAAGGGTGAGGAGGAGGATATTCATGAAAATGAAGACATTCCAAGCACATATGCCTCTGATACTGCAGAAACAGAGCATAGCAGTTTTGAAGGTCTTGATAGTGACAAAAGCATGAAAGATGTTGAAAATGTTGATCCAAAGGAAAACCAAAAGCAAGGTAGGGAAGATATACACACAGAGAGAATTTTTCAAGGAGGATATAGTCATAAGATTGTTAATGATCAACGTTTGCAAACAAATTTTATGGCACCTTTCATCATCACTTATCAGAGAAGAAGGAGGCATGTGTTTGCTGCCTCCAAAAGGCAAGGGGCCATGCACTCCTCCTCAATACTAGTGAAGGGAAAAATCACCAAACCAATGAATATCAAGGGTAAACAACAAATGAAGGACAAGGGTAAAAAGAAAATGAAGGACAAGGGTAAAAAGCCAATAAAGGACAAAGGCACAAAAATAATGGAAGAAGAGGAAAGCAATCATGAGGATGAGAGGGAATTTGAACTCATTCACATAGATAGTTATGAATAAAATGAAACAAGGATAGTTAATTCTCTCCTACAGGACTTAAATGCACAAATCAAAGACTTAGAGGTTGAGCTGGAAAGGTCAAAAGATCTTATTGATTTCCTACAGATGAAAAATAAGAAAATGAGTGGCCAGCTAGCCATTTATGAAGCCCGGGCGATCAAATACAAGAGAGAGGCTCAAAGGTCGCAAGTGCAATTGAAAGAGTACATGGGTGCTTATGAGGAGAGCAGTGATGAAGAGGGGCAAACAAGAAGGAGACCTAGGACTATGGGTCTTAGGAAAGCTTTGGCAAAAAAGAAAGAGGAAGAATCAGCCCAAGCCCAACAATTTCCTCTCACCAAGCTCCTTGCCTTTGAAATTGAGCATAAAAAAAATCATGGCTTGAAAGGGAAAATATACATTTACAGGCTAAATTAGAGAAGGCCAACAAAAATTTTGATTTACAGAGAAAGATGGCTAAGCACTACAAAATGAGAAATCATTTTGCAAGGAAAAAGCTCAAAACTAACCAAAGGGAGGGCCTGGTGCCAAATGATGGAAAGCGCCATGCTTGGCTTGGAATTTTGGCTCAATATTCACTACAGGTCTCTATGGACCCTTGAGGGACCCACTCACCCGATTTGAGCAAAATTGAAGAAGTTTTTGTTTTTTGTAAAATTTTAAGCCTAGGAACGCAACACTCTGGGTGTTGCGCTTTTTCATAGGGCAGGTTCAGACATATAAGCTTATACTCTCATATTCCTATCATAAGGGAAGTATGCTCACGAGATTTTAGCTCAATTGGAGTTTTTTTGGTCCCTCAAAAGGGCCACAAATACTCATTTCTCACCCTTCTGCCCTCTTTTCTTATCAAGTGTTGCGCTCGTAGAAACCTTGAATTTTCCTACTTTTTGGGAAAATTTCAGAGGTTATATTGAGGAAAAAAATCTATATTTGTAAAGTAGACATCCACAGCTTTCCAGGGCGCCATCACGGAGCCCTTTTCGACATCAGGAAGGCCACCAAAACTTTGTTGCAAAACGACCTTTTTTGGTGCTGCGCTCCTGGAAAATTTTCAAGTTTTTGAGACAGTATGTTGTGTTCCTGTGTGTAACTGAGAAAATGTGCGTTAGAAAAGTTTCCTCATGTATTTCAACACCTAAAAGTCAATTTTTTTTCTAATTTAGTCTGGAAAAGATATTTTGGAAGATATTTTGTGCCTTGGACCTTGTAAGATCTCAAGGACAAGTTAGGATATTTGTTTTTGGCCAATAGGCTTCTAGATGCTCTAGTGAGCTCTCTTCCTCCTTACTTGTTATATAAGCCATGAGGATTCATTGTAAACAGTTGGGACTTGATGTGTTATAGATTAATACATGTTTTATGAGCTTGGAAAATATATTTGGTTGTATGAAGTGAATGAATGGCTTGTGTGGCTTGATGTTGGAGCAGCTTTCTTGCAGGATTCCATAGCTTGGTAAATGGTGATGTTTTTCTAAATTTCTATTGTTTTATTGACCTCATTTTGTTTCAGTTTGCTTTTTTTTATAGATCAGAAAAGTATAGGTTGAGATATGCTCATGGAAACACCTCAAACCTCCTGTATGCTATAGTTTTGATGTTTTCTTATTTTAGTTCATCTTAAGGAATTCTTGACTACTCCTTAGGCTCACTAAAACTTTTCCTTTGTTTCATGAATGATCGGTATGTTGTCTTATAAATATGATTCATGTTATTCCATGCCTATGTAAAATTTTCAAAAACTTATTGTGAAGCTTTTCTATGGAATACTGATTGATTGGGTTAATACAAAGAGGTCTTGTTTCGATCTTGCCCTTTGCACATTCTCATCAACTTATTTTAGAGTTCCCGATAGTTTAATATATTTTGCTTAGGAGTTGCCTCTTCATATATTGAATTGTTTGTTTATCTTATGGTTTTTCTAAAAAAACTGAAGGTGGATTTCTAAAGTTAGGAGTTCTAATGCTTCTATGTACCACTGGATTATTCATCTTATATGTTTATCAATTTGAGTATTGTTAATAGAGAATAATGGTTTTCCCTACCTCATGAGTTATTACTTTCAAAATATAGATGTATAATACCTCTTACTCTTTTCACAAAACTTGATGTTTTTTACACCATCATACATCACTTTAAAGATCCACTAACCTTGCTAAATCGGCCTTGCAATACACTCTGCTTCATCATTTAGACACCCTTGACTTCCTCTGACCCCATAGCCCTATTGATTTGATATTCTCTGATTCTACCTATCCTACTTAATCATCTTACCCCAACCCAAAACAAACAAACAAACCTACACTTAACTACTAGCCTAAAATCAATCATTCAAAGAGAACAAGCTCACATCCTTCGCACAATACAAAGAGCCCTCTCTGAGTCCCGGAAGTTTACATCCTAGGACTCCAAAGACTGGTCTGAAGTTACCTTGCTATTTGGTTAGCCAGTCTGCAAAATCACGTGACCCTAACAGGTCAGAGTAGGACAGTCAGCGGGAGAACATGTTTACAATGAAGGGTGTGCTTTAAGGTCGAAGAAAGACATTGTAATAGTTTCTCATTATCATTTGATTAATGAAAATAAATGAAGGATTTTTTCCTCAATGGGTTTCCCTGTAAATCATTTTTTTCTTGTGGTGTTTTAATGGTTTCATTTCATTGCATGTGTTTCTAAATTGTGATTTCCATTCTGTGGTATTGTAGAGGAAATTTGTAATCTCTTAATTTTAGTTTGATTTCATTAGTAGTAGAAAATTTCTATTAATTTATACATGGTATTAGAGAATAAATCACAATGTATATGAGTCAATATATCTTCTCCTTCATATATTTTGATTTTCACCTTCAGTGAAGCCATGTTTCTTCCATGCAAGAATCTTTCATTCAACGGGTTGAGATTGGAGTATGCCCTAGAGGAAACCTAGAATTTGATAGATTGGAAGGATATGATGGAATTTATACTCAATGACAATGGTGTGCTAGAGTACATCAAAACTAAAATTTCAAAGTTATCATTATTGGATTCACAACAGTTAGCCTAGTGACAGAAGGATACCGAAAAATGAAGGAGGATCATCCTCGAGGGTTTGAGAGACCACATATTCTGAAATTTACTTGTAAATGAGACTCCCTTTACTATGCGGAAGACCCTCACTGAACTATTCAAAAATGGTAGTGGTGACAGGAAATTGGAATTGGGGGACAAGGTCAGATATATGGCATGCATTGAAATGAAACCATTCCACATTACCTCTGTAGGCTCAGTCATTATCGAGATGAATTTAGAGGAGTTGAAGAAAATATTCCCTCTTGAGAGCTAGTGAGCCTAGCTCACCTAACCCTTCTGAAATTATAGAATAGCTTTGAGGATTCTATAAATGGAAGGGAAAAGTTTCCAAATTGCGAGATACTTTGGCTTGATTTGGTGCACAAAGAAATTCAGAGGATCACTAGAGATGGAGTAACATCCAAACCTGATTAGGAAGATCATTTTTCCTTGGTTTAGAATGACAAGAAAGGTAAGGGAAATAAGGCCTAAGGTAAGCAAGAGTCCAAGTAGAAAAATTCCATGACGAAGGACCTAAGCAAGATAAAAAAATCTCACTGCCATGAATTTGGACAGTATGCAACAAAGTGTCTGCAAAATAAGTGTAACAAGAATCCTTGAGAAGGAGCAAGAGCTGAGGAATTTTACTCACAATTTGAATTAGACTTCACCCTAATTATATGTAGGGCGAGAACTATAATGGGGTGTTTGTGGTATCTACATTCAGGTTCCTTGTTCCATATGATATGATCCAAATAATTCTTCAATATCTTACAGTAGAATGATCTCTAGATGCACATAGAACTTGGATATGATGGGCGGTATAGTACCAAAGGAATTGGAACTATAACCTTTAACAAGGATTCAAGCTCCCAATTGATCTAAAAGATGTCATGTATGTACTTGTGTTGAATAAAAACTTGACCATCGTAGTTGTTTTTGATGATATAGGCAATGATGTTGTTTTGAGTAAGGGCTAAGCATTTTTTAGACATATAGCTACCGGTAAAGTGAAAAAAATCGGAGTTAGAGTGAAAAATATTTACAAGCTTGAGGTCGAAGCTTGCGCTGCATTGAGCAGAGTGGAAAAAAAAAAGTTTAGATTCAAGATTTTAGAGACCTATGGAATTGTAACTTCATATACTTACACCATGTGTCCTTAAAAATGATGCATCATATTACCACTAGTCTCCCAAAATGCACCCTTCACCAACCTGATGTCTGCAAGGGATGCACATTAGGGAAACATGTCAAATACAAATTCCAGAGATGAGATACCATAAATATTGGAGTGAGTCCACTCTAATGGATGTGGACCAATTTCTACATCCTCTACATCAAAACATATGTATTATGTGATATTTTTTGATGAATTTTCTAGAAAATACTAGACCTTCTTCATGCAAAATAAGGATGATTTTTTCTCAAATTTTTTTGAATTCAATGAATTTCTTGAAGAGGTGACAGGTAAGAAATTTAAATCTTTGAGAAGTGAAAATGGAGGAGAATTTGTTTCCAGCACCTGTTACCCACTACTTCGTGGGTGATATCCCTATGAGAATTGTTTTCTCCATGATGGTCCTCAGCCGACAACCAACATCCACTTTTATCCATCAACTAGCTCATTGTGCCATTTCTCCTCCGCTTAAACCAACCATGTGGTCCCTCACCCATATATATTAATTGTAAGTTTGAAGGTGGGCCTCCCGAACCTAATGGTATGTATTGTCATTTGGTAATTGAGTATTGGATTTACTTATCATGGACACTTCTAGTCATGGATTGATTGGGTTATTCAGCGAAATGAGTGGGCTTACTTTGTGCTTATGTCTATATGTTACCCTTGGCTTTTAGTTCTGTGGGATCTCCTTTACTAGCCATTTGGATTTCGGGTTGTAATACTTGGGAAAACCTGACATTAGTGTTGTGGTTCTACTCCATCATCCACATATACCACTACCCTTCCATTCACTATACCGCCATTCATCATATCTCACACCTGGGTCCATATTTCCTCATTGGGTCCCCATAGGGTTATCCTACCCAGTCCCTTGTCCCCACATTGGGTCAGGCTTGGAATAATGCCCCATAGGTTGAAGGAGCTAAAAATAAAATTAAAATCATAAATTGGCACATTCAACAGGAAAATGTACCACAAGATGAAAAATATGTTCAGGACAAACATAATTCACACGTGCAAGAAATCAAATGCATGACCTCTAACCCATACCCATGGCCATCACCCTAGTTCCATACTCTCTAGATGAACATCCTTTATCATTAAGGAACTCGTGATTTTTACAACACCTGAAGTGTAATGAACCACCCTAAAAAAATTCGGGTAATCACTGCTATATCTTACACATCTTGCTCTTATCCTTCAAGCCTCAAGAAATTAATCAAAAAAGAATCAAAGAAGGAAAAATACATATAAATAGGAGTGGAAAACTCAAGGTTGGGTCACCTCATGTACCACCGTTTCTCCCTCCTACAACTTATATACCTAGTTATGGGATTCCCTTTTTCTATCTACCCTTGTGCCTCGATATGTGGCCCAAGGTTTCCCCTCTCATTCCCCATTCCATTTGACCTCTGTATCACATACCACAACCATTTGAGGGATGTACCTTTGACATACTATCCCTTCTAAAGGTATATGTCACTAAATAAGGTACTTGGCTAACCCCATTTGGATCTTGGAGACATTAGCACATGCCAAATCCCCCTATGGAAGGGAATTTCATTACGAAGTGTCACCTTGTTTTCCATGTTTTTTAATCTCTTTTACTCGATTACTATAATTAGTTGTTGTGTTGGAAAACTAGGGCATGCATTAGATCTTATGAAAGATTACAGCTGTTGTCCATTTTGGGTTTAATCTCCCTATACAGGTTCCTAACCCTCCAGAGAGCTACATTGGCACATATAGGGTGTGAGTAGAGAGACATGGGTCACCAAAGTAGTAGAAAACAATCCATCAATCCCCAGAAATTCTCAGAGATTGCTCGAGATCCACCTTTTAGATGAGGAAGATGTATTTGGTGAACTATGTCAAGTTGGCCACACACTTGGAAGGTGTCTCATGACTTGTATGTTGAAATGAAATCATTTATTCTGTAATATGATCCATTGCATATGGTCTATAGCCATCTTCAACTCATTTGGAGACTCATGAGGTCATTCATGTGCCCCCACACCCACTGGGAGAGGCGCAAGTTTACTGTTTGGAGAAAAAGGGGTCACCCCCTTGTCCATCATTTTAGAGGATCATGTTCATCATTGTGAAGCTTATGGACCTCATCAGGCCTCTTATAAGGCCCTACGTCATGCGTAAACTATTATTTAATCTCTTGAGAGGCTTATTATTTTATTTTTGAGCTAGTTTGGTGGGATTGTCACCAAAAATTAGTTAATTTACACATTATTTTATTTTAAGGGCTAATGTAGGACCACTAGGTAATTTCAAATCCTAATTAGTTTATAAATATGAGTTGGATGAATTCATTTTGTATTATCAATTGACATGGATCATTCTCTCTTTAGATAACTTCACACCTTTTCCTTGGTGGATATGTTTGGATCATGGATGCATTTTGATGTATGGATTGGGTTCTTATTATCTTGGAGCTTCTTATATTTCATACATATTCATGGTTGGATATATTCTCTTACATGAAAGTGAAATTTTAACATTATTTTCTTCTATTTTGTTGGATACATTGGTTACAATATTTTCGCTATTTTAGTGCTAATTGTTGGATGCATCTATGACACCAATGTAGAATTATGCTTCTATTTATGTTATCTCTATGTATGTTCCATGTTTTATGAATGAAATATCATAGATATCAAGTTATATCAATGTCCATTTGCAACGAAGTACAAAATCTTTCAAGGTCACTTTTCTTCTCTAGCCCTTAACATTGGATGGAGTCAACTTTAAGAGCCTCCTTAAACAAGAAATGAAGTGCATATTCATATTTCTCCTTCAATCCATATCCCCAAGATCAATTATGAACTGATCCATCAAAAGGTGGTCATTTTAATCCATATTCTTTGATCGTTTCCTCTATCCGCTAGGTCTAGCCACATTGGGTCACTTAGGACATCAATTTCCTGACAAACTAACCCTACAAAATTTTTAATATCCTAGGCCCTACTGTGCTGGTGTGTCCTCAAGGTCCCATCCAAATTTCAAGATATCCATATGGTGGTATTACGAGATATCCCAATCCCTAAGTCTAAGATCAAACTTTTCACTAGTGTTCCCCAGGCTAGTACCTCATAGGATTAGTTTGACATTTTTAGGTGAAAATTAATATTTGATAATTTCACCTTGCCTTGGTGAGACTAATAATATCATCAGTTGCTATAATCCATCCCCTTAACCTAGGTTGGTTCCACTCAGTCCTGTGTGGTTGCATTTCTTATCGAAGACAATTCATCAAGGGGCACTTGGGAATCCAAGTTATATAAGGATTTTAGGGATTGGGAAAATCATTTTGAAATAATATTCCTTTGACCTAACCATCAAATACTAACCTTATTTTCCTATGAAACATTTTACCTTGCTTAAAAAGTAAGCAAGCTCCATTATTAATCATATTCTAGTGAAAGGGTCATTAAGGTCACTTCACAACAATTTTTGGATCACCCCTTTATAAGTGACTTCCTAAATATCGAGTATCCTCCCATCGATGAAAGTCCGTAAAGAGAACAGAGTCTTAGTTTTGGTGACATTGGGATAAGAATCCATCGTTTCTCTTGACCTAGCAGTTTCCCTATTAGGAGTCCCTTTTAGGTCCCCTGTTGGTTTCATTAGTAACAACACCTTCAAGGACCTTTGTCCCAAAGATGGATTTTATAATAGAATTGATAGCACATGATAACCCACAAAAAAATGGGGTGGCTAAAAGGAAGAATAAAAAAATAGTGAGAGTAGCAAGAATCATGTTGCATGACCATGGGCTACCATTACACCTATGGGAAGAAGTATGCAACACCACAATTTATTTGCAAAAGAGGCACCCTCACAAAATACTTGGCCTCATCACACCTGAAGAATATTTCTCTGAGAGGAAGCCATATGTATCTCATTTTAGAATTTTTGGAGCTACTTTATGTTTCCATGTCTCCAATAATAATAGGAATAACCTTAAGCCTTCAACTTAGATGGGAGTATTAGTAGGATACACAGAGACACCACATAACTATAGGGTATATTTTCCCTCACTTGGGGTGTCATTAGTTAGGTGAGCTGTCAAATTTTATAAGGAGAAGGCTATGATATTCTCTCTAGAACACGACCTGAGTATCTCACCAGAGGAGGAGTTTTTAGCTCCAAAGGAGGATCCTCATGTAGAGATTCAGGATGTTTGTGAGCACTCACAAGTGGAGTTGAAGAGAGGAGGCTAAGTGGAGGCACCCACTCAAACATAATATGCTAGAGAGGGGTGGAAGAAAAATGGAGACGCTGACATATTGGGATAGGATGCATGGGAGCATGTGGTACCTCCTACATCTGAGTGCAGGAAAAGGAGGTCACTAGACATGTACACTGGCTATATCGATCTCATGAAAAATCTCATTGAGTCAAATTCAAATTCATTTGAGGAATAATACTCTCAACTAGTGTGGGTTGATGCCATGGTGGTGTATTATGAATCCATCTTGAATAAAAATGTATGGGAAGTGGTGTCGAGACAAAAGAACAGGACAGTGGTTGGTTCTAGAGGTATATAGAAAGTGAAGCATGGACCTGTTGGGAGCATCAAGATGTACAAGGAAATATTTGTGGCCAAAGGCTTCTCTCAGGTAGAGGGAGTGGACTACAAGGAAACATTTGCACCAGTGGCAAGATATTCTTTGATCAAAACCATTCTAGCATTACCTGCGTAGATGGGGTGGAAGATCCTTTAGATGGATGTGAAGACCACCTTTCTCAATGTTTTTTTCAGGAGAAATTTTGCATATAGCAGCTAGAGGGATTTGAGTAATATCATAGGGAGGAACATGTGTGTAGACTTAAGAGAGACTTTTATTGTCTTAAGCAGGCGAACCAATCATGGTACGCCCAGATCAAAACATATCCTAGTGGATTGTGATTCAACAAAAGGTAAGTAGATGTCAATATTTATCACATTGTGGTAGATCGTAAGTTTCTTATATTACAGTTATTGTATGTTGATAACTTGATACTTATAGAAAATGAGAAATTAATATTCTCTTGCAAGGAGGACCTTGCAAGAAACTTTGACATGAAATGCATGGGCTTGATGTATTACTTCATTGGGTTGAAATTATCGTAGGGTGATAGTGAGTTGCTTGTGAGTAAGAGGAATTATTCCTCTAAAATACTTCAAATATTTCACATGGAGAACTACAAACACCTGGACACAACTCTTGCTACAAGGTGGAGGAAGGAGAGTGCTTCTTTAGGAGAGGCAGTAGATGATATCATCTACACAAAACTTATGGGATCCCTGATTTATCTACTAAAAAAAGGGGAATAAATATGATATTCATTTAATGATTTGAGCAAGCCAGGATGACGCCTACCAAGTTGTATTAGAAGGAAAAAAAGCATGTGTTGAGATACCCTAGAGGAAAACTTGAGGATCAGTTATGGTACAGAAGGATAGAGGGAGTGAAGCTATAATGCTTCTCTGATGCCGATTGGTTAGGGAGTCCATACAACATCAAAATTACTTCAAGTGTTATCTTCAGTGTTGGGTCTACAACTATTTCCTGGTATGGTAGGAAATTGAGGTGATGGGTCCCATCAGTAGGTATATTTTGAGGCCCATATTCTATCATCCATCCCATAAATTCTTTCTTTTCTCCACACTAATTTACATTTTTTTTCAATAATTTGTTTAGTAGGAAGACCAAATATTCCTTGTCGCACTTCGTGGCCTAATGTCACGGTTTATGTGTAGGCAAGAGAGAATATTTGGTACATTTATGATTCAAAGGCACATTAGAGGTAGTTAGAGGGAATGTAGGAAGCTTGTCGCTGACGTTTAATCCTTTCAGTCAAGGTGATCCCTAGACTCAGTCTTCTGCACTCATATAAAAATCGAGATCCATTGACATAAGAGGAAATCAAGCGAATAATAGGATATAAGGGAACTAGATCCACTAATTTCTATATTTTGGAGGGAAGCAATCCTCCTATGAGGGGATTTGCCCCTCGGTTAATTTTTGTATAAATAAACTGGCCTAAGCACTCATCAGGATTCAAAATTTTGGGATCAAGAAAGAGCTATTGAAGACCAACTACTTGAGAGCTTGTTTTCCATTTTGATATGATGTATTTTAATTCCATTTTATGTTAATGAAAGGTTCAATATTGATATACATATAATTTAACTTTAGAGGGTTGAAAACCTTGGTGGTTTGGGCCCAAGATATAGGATTAATCCCTCTCATGTATTTTTATTTCATCCTTGCTTAATTTTTTGTATTTCATTCCTTGTGTAGGCCAAAATTAGATTTCAAAAAAATGTGCCTGTAAGCTTGATCACCATCTCCCTTGCGGAAAGTGTGGTTGAAGAGTCTATAACAACAAGCCGAAAAAAAAGTGTATGTGTTTCTTTGGAATTTTCTCGGATTTTTGTTGTAATTCTCTTGCTTGCTTTGTTTCTGAACCTTAGAAGTTGATATCATGTATTTGAAAATGGATTAGATGAATGTTGTAGGATGGAATAGTTCTTCCTGAAATAAAATTCAAATCATCCTTTCCCCTTTGATTTATTTTTTTTTGGTACGTTTGATAATTAGATGCAAGTTATTCCCAAGCCAAAAATAGGTTGATTGATTAGTATGCAAGAACTGATATTTACTTAAAGTGGTTGGCACATTCATTCTACATCCACTTTTTCATTACCATACTCCTCCTTGGGACCTCATACTGCTCTCAGATTATTCCACCGAGATCATATTTTGAGGGTCAATGAAGGACATCATGAGTGTGTTTTTTCGTGCAATATGGGCCTATGAGGGGTGTTAAGATTGAGAAAAATAGGCCTCACAAATCCTTCATACACCCTCATCTACTTTCCTCCACTTTCAAGTCACATTCATCAATTTAAGAATTCCCTTAGACCCAAGCCTGTAGTAAAAAAGGGAAATGTTGTAGCATCCTCTAGCAGTCCTATAGCACTGCATAAACTTGTCCAGATTTTCTCTAATATCTTGATTTTTTTATTCTGGATTGAGTAATGGCCTCAAGTATTTGAATCTATGATAGGCTAGGTTCTAGGAGGACTCTAGTCCCATTCTTCCTTCACTGCAAGGTCAAGACAACAATTAGAATTATGAGGCAAATTTTCACATTTGAATCACAATTATTATTCTCTCATGCAATGATAAAGGGTCATACTACTAAAGCTAAAATATCTTACATTCAGATATATGACAGGAAAATCTTGAATGTAAAATAACTTATACCTAGTTTTTAAAGTTACACTCTTGGATTTTCTAGTCATGTGTTGTAGATCAAATTTACCCTTTCAAAGAAATTTGCAAATGGATTAATGATTTTACATTCTGCAAGTACAACCTTGATTTGATTTCCTTTCAATTAGAGCATCATGGTTCAATTCTAAAACTAGTATAGTTTCTTTCCTTCCTACAGTTGTTGCAATTGATATTTCACATCTAATGAATGGATATTTAATTTATGAAATTAGGGTAATTCTCAGTTCATTCAATTAGGGAAAGCTTTTGTATTTTCATACAAATTCTCCTTATGGATTTCCAGAGGAGTGGATTGTGCATACCTTAATCTGATTCAATGAATGAGGGTGAAATGAGTAGATCTTGACTTTTTGTGCATATAACATTGTCACCTCTATGTTTGTATGAACCCTTGGTTGATAATTTAAGTTGAGAGTTTTGGGAGTTGTAACATCCTTGATTCAATACCAAGGCTCGTCACTTTTTTTTTCATTGTTTCCAATGAGGTGTAACATAGGTGTTGTTTCTACTTATAATTTGCTCATTTATTATTTCCATTTTTCATCGATAGTATTGATTTAAAAATTTTGAAAAAAAAAAGATAAAAAGTTCAACAAAACAGAGCTAGTTATTTTATGCCTCACAGAATTAGGGATAGTCAAGGTAAATTCCTACAAAAAAACCCCAACACTTCAAGTAGCCAAACATCATTACTATCCAGTGACTTTGAACTTCCCTCTATGGCTACAAGGGAATTAGAAAACCTTGTCAGACTTTGTGGCCTAATGTCATGGTTTATGTGTAGGAAAGAGAGAATTTTTGGTACATTTATGATGAAAAGGCATGTTGGAGGTAGTTAAATGGAATGTGGGAGTATTTTACACTAAATTTAATCCTTTGAATCGAAGTGATCCCTAGAATCACTTTTTTGCACTCATCTACAACTCAAGATCCATTAACATCAGAGGAACAAATTTAAATAATATTTCTGAACTTTGTGAGTTAATTGAAGAAACCAGTTCTATATCCTTTCTGTTGTTCAATGTGGTGAATTATAAATTGAGTTACATTAGATGAGAAATACTTTTATTTGCGAGGCAAGGGTGGATGGCCCCCACACCGAGCTAAGTGCACTTTCTGGTTAATTTAGTTGAAATTTCATAAAATAGTTTTTCTCCATGTTTAAATTAGTTAATTAGATGTATGATTATATATTATGTTTGTTGATGAATATTAATATAAATTCTAATTTCCATATGAAGGGTCAAACCAATGTTTAAGTTGAAATCCCCTTCCATCTGATCAGAGAATAGAAACTAGAATTCATCTTCCTTACTTTTGTTTAAAGTGATTTTCTAAATTTACATTTTTCATACAATGGAATTAATGATGAATGAAATTATAAAGAAGGAAAACATGGACCTCCTTAGTTAGGAGCCTCTTCTCTTATTCTTTTATGCATATTAAGCTATTTTTCATTATTGTTTTTTATTTTTTTTCATGAAGTATTATTGTAGAGAAGGTCAACGTGGTTGTACTAAGTTAGGAGCCCCTTCTTCTGCTTATTACATATTGAATTAGAAATTATTCAGTTAAGTTTTATATTTGTAATATGAATTTCCTTTAAAATTCAATAATTCATCTTCTAAAAATGAATGTAGCTGAAATCCATATATTTTGGACATGCTTCCAAGTTTTACAAACCTCGATTGATAATAAAACACTTGTGTTATTTTACCCACTAAATTGACCCAACATTTTTTGGCACCGTTTGCGGGGAAGCATACTTCAATATAGTCAATTAGGAAGATTGTTTAGAAAGAAAAAAAAACACTTTTCATTATGGATATTCATGCCTAAACATAGAAATTAGAAAGGTAGATTCCTAAAACAAAACCCCCAACAAAAAAAAAAAACCTAGATAACTAAAAAATCCATTTGAAAAACAAGATTTAAAAAAAATGATTTGAAAGAAGCCATTTAGAGAAGGAGCTTATGACACCACAAGTGTATTCTTAAATCCTTGTCCACAATTTAGAGTTATCACTAGGAATGAATCTTCATCTCAGAAGTTAGAATAGGAACAAAGCATCCATGAAGAGGATCCACAAGAAGAAAACTTAGAATCTTCTATTTATCTTTATAAGGAGGTGAATGAGTCATGGATCACATGCGATGAAGATCAAACATTAGAACCTGAAATTGAAGAATTTCTACCATGTATATCAAAATATCCCTTGTGCATTCAAGATTTTCAACAAGTGACACAAGAATAACTTTGTGATATTACAATTAACGAGAGGAAATCAAACAAAGATCATATTAAAACTTGGTTTCAACTAGTCATTAGACCACAACACCACTCCATTTTTTAGCTTTATTTCTCCTCAAATATTTATGATCAAATATTTTTTCATGTCCAAGCATTCATTAAAGTATATTTTTCAAACTTGGATATGAGTATACTTAGGATCTTGCTACGCAAATGGATGCATTAGAAATTCTGTTATACTTGAGGGAATGCCTTGTTTTTATAAAATAGAGTAAGATAGAATAAAATAGAATACATAAATGGGTGGAATGAGTTCACAATAAGACTTTTTCTCATAATTAATTCTTCGCATCATTGTTCAATACTAATTTGAAAGGATTTCATGAGAAAATGAACTAAGGACAATCCTATTTTGGGAAACCATATAGGATAATTTTTAAAAGCATGATTTTAAACAAGTTATCTCTTGAAATATATATTTTAAATACATTTTCAAAATTTCAATTTGCATCAAAAATAAAAAAATGATCAAAATAAACAATTGATTTCAAGAAAAGTTTCAAGGACAAAATTAGTACAAAATTGATTTAAAGGTTATAATGGAAACATTTTAACATGATATTAATAGGGAAGATATATATTGTAATATATTTTCCAAATAAATTTGAATCAGCTCAATCCTACATCATATGGAAAATCTATGCTCAAAATACTAAGTTCTTGTCGAACAATCTGCATGGTGACAATTCTAGCTCTTCACTATTCATTTGCATATTTCACATGGTAAATATCTTATTTCTAAAAAAAAATTCAAAGGGAGATAGATATTGAAGTCTATTTTATGACACAATTTTAATCATCTCATTTTAAGGAAAGGTGAAAAAGTTATTCTACGTTTAGTGACTACATGTCCTAAAATCAACATTGTCAAACTCTACCTCCTAGGTCTGTTCATCACCATTTTTCTGATATCAAAGCTAATGATTTTGAAAGCATGTTTCTACCTGAGAGACAAAAAGTAACCTCATTTAATCTTGAAGTGGAATCACATCGATCTGATCTTTAACGAAAAATGTACACTGGAAATAGTGACTATTGGTCTAGTAAAAAGTTCACAAGAAGCTATATCAAACATGGTACTTATCATCATTTTTAGCATATCATTTTAAAACATTTTTAAAAAATGTTTACAATGGAAATATCCATATTAATTCACTCCAATTTGGTTTTTGAATAACTCTAATTTGACATAAAACGAATATTTTGTGAACGAAATACCTCTAGGAGGTCTAGGATGGCCACCATTCCTCAAAGGGGTAAACAAATCCATTTTCTTCGTAAATCATCTTTGGAATTATTTTTAAGCATTTCCTATAATTATTTTGCATATTCCCCGGAAGAAGAGATATTGTACACCTCTCTTCCTCCATCATCTAATATTTTATTGGAGTCATATGCTATGTTTTTGCAAGTCATAAGAAGATTTAAGAGGTCAAATCCATGCAGAAAGGACTTCCAAAGTCAATTTAAAAAAAAAAAAAAATCATATTTCTTAATAATGAGTCAAATTTGGATGAACCATAAAAATTCATCATCAAATCAGTATGAACATCAAGCTATGTTGCGAAAGGGAAAGTACAGTAAGTAAAAAAAAATGTTCTTAGAACCTTTGATATTGAAAAAAAATATAGAATTGTTAAACTAATTTAACTTGGGTATGCATCCTATTACCTTCATCATTCTACATTTATTATTTATCATCATCATTTATCCTACATTTATCCTACTACACTCATTATCCGACCCTCATTATCCTATTATATCCATTATCCTATCATACCTACACTTGTTATCCTACCCTTATTATCCTATTATGTCCATTACCATACCATATATTCTACATTAAAAACTTATTTTCCTACCTTAATTCCATACACCTTGCATATCCCGCAACATATCTTATAAGCATTTTTTATCAAAAATTGTGGCTTAAATTTTTGCCTCATAAGGAAAATTGCCTACAAAACAAGGAGTGTTTAGTGAATGATGCAATAATATATTTCTTTGATCTAAAATGATATTCTTTGTATGGATTTGAAATGACCTTAGATGGTCATTTCAGCAAGAGTTATATTAAAAGAGTAGCAAATTCATAATGTATTAAACCTAAAAAAAGGGGATGAATAAATTATGAGAAAAAAGACTTGAAAAATCATTAAACGGATAGGCAATGAGAGAAGCATGAAGGTAAAATAATGATATTCAAGAGAATTTCAAAAGAACATCATGAAAAGAAATATGCATCAAGGAGGAGAAATAATATAATGACGAAAGAAACAAAAAAATACAGATGCAATAAAAGAGTTATATGCATAATAAAAAAAGGGGCAAGTGAACTATATGTGGCACACATTAAAATCGATTTTGAAAATTGATTTGGTGGTTACATGCATTAAAATATGTATAACCATAATACACCATATAAAATTGATTTTGAAAATCGATTTCTGTGTATACATTAGAAACATATAGGCAAAATTTAAATATGTATTTGCATCAGGTGAAAAAGAATACACATTTGCCATGGGTCAAAAAGTTAAAACCTTGGTAAAACATTCACAAAATGGAAAGGGTGATTTTCATCAATGCAAATCAAAGAATAGAGATACAGATCCAGCACCTTCACGCAGAGGGGAGAAATAAATTCATCATATGTGTAGAAGGGAGTGGCAGATGCTGAGGGTACCTTCACATGAGAAAAACTTCAACTCAGTATTTCTTCTTGGCTCAAGTAGGAACACAACCCAAAGGAAAACTAGAAACATATTTTGAAATCAAGACAAAGAATGATTTTTTTAGGGAATGCGTAGGTTTTTAATACTAAAAATCTCCACTTTGAACCAGAAGAGAACGATTGGTTTCATTAATGATATCCCTGGAAACTAAATCACTGAAATCTACATCCAAATATTATAAATTATACAGAGACAAGTAGAGTTTGAATAGGAATGGAATGCAATCAATTCAATTTTTTTTTTCCAAAGTCTGAGATATGCGTTTAAATAACTGGAAAATGTTGGTGGCAAGTTTGAATTTCAAATGCATAGTGGCATCAAAGGTCTGCATCCAAGCTCCAGGTGGATGATAGCAAACACAAAACTCCAGTCACATTAATTCAATTTGAATCACATGATGATGGTTGCAAAAGACAAAAAATTAATTTCTTCCCTAAATCTGATTTTATAAAGAGGCAGTGAACAAAAATTATAAGAGTAGAGATAAATTGTGATTGCCCAAGACCTATACGTTGATTTTTTTTTATCTTCCATATTTTGATTTTTGAGGAAAATATACAGCAGAGAAAAATTGTAATCGACCTGTGGGTTACTTTTCATCATCGATTTCTCAAAGATAGTAAATGAATGGTTTTGTTGCATACAATGCATTTTCAATTTCGATTTCTCCAGGTCATAAATTATTTTTTGGGAAAGAAGAAGTGTGTATTTTTAAAATCGATTTTCAAGAACAAAGATTCATTTCTAAAAATTATTTTGAAGGAATGGAGGAATTGAGAAAATCAATTTCAATTTTTGAAAATAGAAGGTAATAAACTTAGAAAATTGATTTCAATTTCTAAAAAGCCAGTATGGTTAATTTTCCAGAAATCGATTTCAAATTGAATGATAATGAAATTTTATTCGTTCCCAAAAATGCATTTCGACTTCTTAGAAGACAAAGTTGCAGTAATTTTTCCAGAAGATCGATTTCAAGAGAGATAGGGTAATAAAAATTCTCTTGATTCCAAAAAATTTTAGTTCGATTTCAATTTCAGAGAAGTTCAATGCGAAGGAAATTGTTCAAAATTCGATTTCAATTTTTGAAGAGACATAAAGGTTGATTGTTCATTTCTCAGCATTCAATTTCTCGAGCATTAAATTTCTAAAGAGGCAGTCTCTGGTAATGCCATAATTCACTGGATTGAATTATGAATAGATATATGGTGGTGATAATTACTAAATATTGGAACCAAATGGTCAAAACTTTCCAAATTTCATTTCCATAATTTGATTTCATTTTCAGAATTTGGGAGCAGTGATAAAGAGGTCATTTTTCTAAAGGAAGAGATAGGGTATTTTAACGAACATAATAGAGGCTTTTCCAGTCATCAAAATAGATCTTTTGACCCACAAACAACCAAAAAAAAAGTAAAATCTCATAATCAAAACATCTAGTTCTAAAATTCGAATTTTTAAGAAGCCACTATTTTTCTTTGTCTTTTGTGAGCAAATGAAAATGAAATTTGAAAAACAAAAACATGGGTTTTATTTAGAACGAGCCAAATTAGACTTATCATCAACAATTTTCTCAAATTAATTTCTATTTGGGATTTTTTCCTCATTCTTTCAACCCTTATTTTTCAGATTGCGTGGAGTGTTTGACTTCAGTTAGGAATTAAGGTCAAAGATTTGTTTAAATTGGATGGAAGTGAAAAATCCAAGTCCAAGTTACAGTATCATGGTTTGAAAATCCAAAGACTCCATTTATCTAATTAACAACATATCTCAAGTCCGTTGGTGGCAGTGTAATCCAAGTTTTAATAGATATTTTCTCGTAATATAAGTTCAAAATGCAAGTTAACAGATATTTGGGGTAGTGTAATCAATATCTGAATTAACATGTCTCATGGTAGTGTAGGTTCAAGATCGAAGTTCAAGTGTAATATTGGCATTAAAAACATCAAGTTCATGACCCTAGTTTCATTCTTATTTACATAAAATTCCGAAACAAAGCTCGTGCACGATGATGTCAATTTGTGTTGGTGAGTGCACAACAGTGCAAAAATTATGAATGGAATTTTTGAAAATAGAGTTTTAGTTGCCATAGAAAATAGAGGTGCCATAATACTATAAATTCGCTTATATATCCCCTAGAAATCAATTTTTGAAAGAATTACAACACATATATTGCTTATTATTTCCAGAAATTGATTTTTGAAGACATTATAACAGAATAATTGTGTCATGAATATTCAAAAATGAAATTTTCTTCTCATTTAAGCCCAGGAATTTGACATCACAAGTTTAGAAATTTCTATTTATTCTTAGTGACCAAGAATTCACATGTCAGTCCAAAATTTGGTCTTTTAATTCAAAAATTTCTCCTCATCTTAGTGGGTATTCAATAGAGAAGATTGATTTCAAGAAAAAAAAAAGGTAGATCATCAGGAAGGTTTGACATCATATAAAAGCAGAAGGTCAAAGAGGCAGAGGCAAGCATGAGGACATGCTTGAGAAAAAGCAAAGGGGAGATGTTGGCCCTCGTTTTTTATCAAATTTTTCTTACTAAAATTGACCTAATTTCCATAATTTCCCACTTTATACCATCCACATATGAGTTATTTTGACCTTATTATGAATATTTAGGGAAATAAATTATGTTTTCCAATTTTTAGAAAATTTTGTAAAAATTGGGTTTTAAGTGCATTTTTGGACAGAACTAAAATTTTTGGTAATGGCTTCATTGAAGTCATACTTGCAGGACACCTCGGCATGAGCTGAGAACATATTTAGAAGGCTTGAGAAATAAGGATGAAAGTTTACCTATTGGTTCGGTCGAATAGAGCTAAAATAGGCCCGGTCAAAGCTGGTCAAACAGGACCTATGATTTAGGAAATCCCTCGGAAATAGCCCAAATTTAGTATTTTATGGGATTTTATATATTTTGAGTGATTGGATGGATGATATCTACCAATATTTATGGGATAAGGATAGACATGGCTGCTCGAGAGATTTTATTCAAGTTTGTTTCATATTTTTCTATTTAAGCCAAGAATATTCAAGGCATGAACATGTAGAATTTGTATGATTTCACTTTAATATTTTTTAACTTTGTGAGCTAATTAAAGAAAAAATTTATATCTTCTTTATGTTTTTCAATGTGGTGAATTATATATTGAGTTCCATTAGTTGATAAGTACTTTCAGTGTGCGAGGCAAGGATGGAGGCCCCCCACACCAAGCTAAGTGCACTTTCTGGTTAATTTAGTTGAAATTTCATAAACTAGTTTTGCTTGATGTTTAAATAAGTTAATTATATGTATGATGATATATTATGTTTGCTGATGAATATTAATATAATTTCTAATCTGCATATGAACGGTCAAACCAGTGTTTAAGTTAACTCTCCTTCTATCTGATGGGATAATAAAAACTAGAATTCATGTTCCTTTCTTTTGTTTAAAGTGATTTTCTAAATTTCCGGTTTTCATACAATGGCATTAATGATGAATGAAATTATAAATAAGGAAAACATGGAACTCCTTATTTAGGAGCCTCTTCTATTATTATTTTATGCGTCTTAAGCTATTGGTCATTAGTGATTTTTTATTTCTATTCATGAAGTAGTATTGTAGAGAAGGTCAGCCTATTTCTCCTAAGTTAGGACCTTCTTATTTTTCTTATTACATATTGAATTATAAATTATTTAGTTAATTTTTATATTTGTAATATGCATTTCCTTCAAATTCAATAATTCATCTTCTAAAACTGACTTTAGTTGAAATCCATATATTTTGGACATGCTTCCAAGTTTTGCAAACCCGGATTGATAATTAAATACTTGTGTTAGTTTACCCAGTAAATTGACCCAACAGTACGATGAGTGAGTTATGCTGGCGGATGCAGTGGAGGCAGTAAATCAAGAGGCTGGTTGAGTTGAGGACTCCACCCTTGTGATGGGTTGCTCCATTGAGGAGGTTGGGGATAATATAGCATGCATATGGATGAAATGGTTGATAGATAGGTTGAGGATGATATGGAGGAGCATAGGGCTAAGAATGAGGCGTGGGCCATTATGAATGAGTAGAATAATACCACGGATGCAAGGGTGTATTTTTGTTTGAATTGTAGTACGAATAAGCCACACCTTCCATTCCTTTTTGGCATTGTTGAGGTCATTGATGCCTCCTTTGAACGATGAAGAATAGTTTCTTTGTTCCACCTTCCACCCCTTGGTATACAACTTTTAGGCCCGGAAGGAAGGGAATTTGTGTGTTGCGTGGTTTCATTCACAGTCTGAGCAGACCTCTATGACATTAATTTGGCATTCATTCCTACGTTTTCTTCGAGTTCATTTAGGGAGATCCTCCAACATGTTTTGTATCTCACTTTTAATACATGAGGTGGAGAAAGAGGTACTTACCAAGCCTTCGTTACTTCTACCATTTTTCATGGCCACCCTAGAATGATTTCTGAACACAATTTTGATTTAATCATAGGAAAAGTAATACATATCTCCTTCATATAGCATGCTGAGGGTTTCCAACACTTCTCACGAACAGCTCAGTGAAGAACTAGCTTGAGTGATTCAGGATCAAGGGTGCAGTTGTCCCTCTTGTATTTAAGTTGAAGCATTTCCTCATAGTCTTATAAATATTCATGAGGCCCTAAGGTCATTCTAAATATTTATTCCTTGGATTCTTTGTACCTACAATCACCTATGTACTTGTTATTGAATGACTCTTTTATTTGGCTCAAGTTAGAGAAGTTTTCCCCAGGAAGACCCATGAATCGACACTAAGTTGCATCCTTGAGGGTAGAGGGGAGAAATTTCAACTTGTGTTCATATGAGGCGTAGTGATAAGTTTTACAGAAAAATACAAACTCAAACATGAAATTTTCAAAGCCCTCAGAAGTTAGGCCATCGAAGTGTAGAAGGGAAGAAGGGTTGTTGTTTTTCATCTTAGTCTCTCCATTGGTTTCTCTCATGGGAAAGACGTCATGCTTTCCATTTTCAGCCATAGCTTAGATAGGTGAAGTAGGTTCTTATTCTTCCCCAATAGGTTCTTCAAATAATTCAGGCTGCTCACCTAGAGGGTATTCTAATTCACAATAAATGAAAAAAAGTGAAGGTTGATTGTGTTAGGATGTGGGGGCTTTTGGTAGAAATTTTCCTTAGTTGTCTCTACTCCTACAAGGCATGAAAGTCAAATTTTTTTTTTTCACTTTTTTAAAATGTATGCAAAAAGAAAACAAAAAACAATTCTTAAGAAGAAACAAGAATCTACTTAGACACCTCCTCGACAATGACACCATAAAGTGATGAGCCTTGGTATTGCACCAAGAGTGCTACAACTCCCAAGGGCTAATCAACTCTAATTATCAACCCAGGGTTCGTACAAACTTAAAACTGACGGTGCTATAAGAAAAACAAATAGATTCTACTCCAGTCATCCTCAACTAGGTCTTCTAATCAGTAGTACTTCTAGGCCATTCATCTGACTTGATTAAAGACAAGTTAGGTAATGCAATGCAGAGAAATAATTCTAATTTGTGACAAAGAGAGTTCCTATCAACCTTCTACTTGCAATTGACAGTGAAATAAAATGATTAACCCCTAACGTAATTGTAGAAAAGGAAATTATGCTATGTGAAATCATTAATTTAACTATCCATCCATTTGTTGTAAACAAAATATTCTATATTCACACACTTCATCAAAACATAAATTAAACATCTATATACTACTTCAATTAACTTGTATGTGTATGAAAATTGTTGTCCTATTCAAGCTAAATATGAGAGGAAATGAAACACTCATGCTCAGTCTATTTTTGAAGCAAGGAAGGGAGGATATTTGGAGTGGACTAGGGGTATCTTCTGGTAATGAGTTCATATATGGGGGTCAAATGCATCCTATCCTATGTTCAAATGGTAGCAAGGAAGAAACCTGGAGTGGAAATGGTGAGGTACAATGATGCTACAGGAAGTTTCCACATGATCTTTGTATTCCTAGTGAAAAGGATGAGTGAGAAGTGAGTGAAAAACACCTCCAGCCAATATCAGAACCCTTGGATGGCTTGTTTTTCACTTCGAGGGTTGCTCATGGTGGTGATGAAGCTAATTTAACAAAATATGGATTTGGTGGAGGAATTGTAGGTTTGACGGAACAAGGATGAATTCCAAGATGAAAGTAATGAAATGGGTCCTTTCCATGCAGATGTTGACAATATTGCAACCACTACACACACCCATGCATTTATTTTTTACACACTAACATGTTTAACAATGGAAAATTTAAGTTGAACAAAAACTCTACTCAGCCTATGCTAAAATACGTTCTAAGGAACCAATCCAGCTTCTAACTTAAACTAAGAATATGATGAAAATGATAATCACACTATTTAAATTTCAAAGAAATAATAGATAAAACTATTTTTTTACTATGGTTGTAGATCCTTCTACTTGTGCTCCCATGGGAGAGGTAAGAAAGCGAGACTACAAGCACAATTTTGAAATATTTTGTTGCTACTAGAATGCAAGAAAACTAAACAAATTGCTAGAACATAAAAGTAGAATATAAATATAGAAGAAAGACTTAGCTAATGGATTGGGACTTAACCCAAAAGCATCAATCCTATAAGACAAAATCAGTCATGGATCAAACAACTTCTCATTATCATTGTGTCAAAAGGTCTAATACATCATATGACAATAAGAAGTAATACTAATTTAGAGCTCAAGAGTTACCTAGATGAGTACAAATTTTGAATCCTAATGAGATCTTGTACATTCTTATTTATAAAAATTGGTAGCTACCAACAGATCCCTAAAAAGTAGGAATATGGTCTCCTTGATCTCGAGAAGAGTGGAGGTTATCTACTCATAATTGTTGCTTGCTTAGATGCCTTTGCCTGCAAGATGTTGAGAGAGATCTTGGTGTAATCATTGGATGATTGAGGGAGTTAAGGAGGTGGAGAATCCTCCTACTTTCTCACCTTGTTGTCTACTATGAGCCCTTAGGTGGAAAATGTCTTAAAAATGGCTTAATTTCCTGAAATTAAATTAGATTAGGCTACATGACATGAAAAGCATATTTCAGCCTTCTAACTAAGAATTGTATGACAACAATTTAAATAAATGTGAGAGAGAGATAACTTAATAAGCTGAAGGATGGCCTTTTAACCCCTTAAGATGTACCTATTGATGGGCCTCCTCATCCTCCAAACTAAAACCAATTTTAATGGTTACCCTCTCATCTTAGGAATACCTTGGTTGGCCATTGTTGATACCTACATTAGTTGCAGTGATGAGACATGACCATTAAGAATGGGAGTGTACCAAAAAATATTTTTTATACCCTCCTACTCAACCTACTATTGCATGTTACTTTCCCTTGTGGTTAGAGGATGACAAAGAAGAATATTTATCAGAAATCCCTCTACCTAGAATGTAGAATGGATATTGTTTTAGGAGGTAAAAAACTTGATGAAGATAACCTTATTGACCATATATTACAAAATTAATTTGTCACGTCCATGCTAGTTGAGGAACCAATGAACAAATCGGAGAGAAACGCAACTGATTTTTGCTTTGTTGACCCTAATCTAGATCATTCCAAGGTTGTAGAGAGTATCCCATCCAAAAATCTAAATATCAACCCCTCTCTCTTAGTCGAGGTAGAATAAAAATTATGCAATGTGTTGAGGCAGCACCTTCATGCTTTTACTTGGGACTATAAGAAAATGCAAGGTTTTCATCCCTAAATTTTTACTCACATATATACATCAAAGAGGGACACAAGGCTATTTGCAAACCCTAGAGAAGGATGTATTCAACACTTAAGGACATTATGAAAGAGGAATTAGAAATGCTATAAGATCTGAGGTTCATATACCCCATTTCAGAGAGTAAGTGGGTGTCCCCCATCATCATAGTCCCTAACAAAAATGTGAATTGGAGTATATTTCTTTATTACTGAGAGCTTAACAAGGCTACAAATAAAGACCACTTCACTTTTCCTTGCGTTCACCAAGTCTTAGATGACCTTGTAGCGAAGAGATTTTTTTCCTTCCTAGATGTATATAGTGGGTACAACCAAATAAATATCAGCCCTAAGGAATAATAAATGACCAAATTCACATGTTCTTGGGGTACCTTTTACTATAGGTTTTTTCTAGTCAGTGTGCGCACTGCCCCCACTACCGTCTGTACGGAATTTCTGAGTATCTTTCCTAACCTTTTTCATGAAAATTTTTAGACATTCATGGATGATTTGAATCCTTTATAATATGTGAAAGGTTTTAAAGAAATGCATTGAGATGTACGTTTCACTAACCCTGATAAATGTGAATTTTAATTGAATGCAGGGACTTCCCTATGCCATTCCATATCTAAGGAATGGATACAGGTTAAACTCAACAAAGTTTTCGTCATTAAAAAGGTACACATCCCTCAAAAACAAAGGGATGTGAAAATATTCCTTGGATTTGTTGGCTATTATATAAATTTCATTAAGGACTTCAGTAAACTATCTTCACCCTTATTTGGACTACTCGATTCAAACTTCTATTCGACAGATAAACGTCAAGAGGCATTTGAAGTATTAAAAGATATGTTGACCACTGCACTCATCCTTATGGGTCCCAATTTGGAATTTCCCTTCCATATACACATAGATGCACCATATAAAGCTATTTAAAAAGCCTTAGGTTAAGTCAAAGACAAATTACCCTATGTGATCTATTTCATTAGTAAGAACCTTTGTAAGGCTAAGTCAAATTATTCAGTAACTCAAAAATAAATCATGGTTGTGGTGTACTTTTTGAACAAGTTTAGGAACTACATCACTCGATATAAAACATTTTTTGACACTGATCATGCAACCATTAAGTATTTATTTAATAAAATTGATGTAAATGGTAGGATAATTATATGGTTATTACTAGTGCAAAATTTTTATTTAACTATTGTTCACAAACTATGGAGAGAAAATGTGGTTGCATATTATTTGTCAAGATTGAATTTTCCTACAGAGAAGGAGGAGATTGTAAATGATCAAATTCTATATGAAAATGCCTTTTCCATATCAATGTTATCTCCTAAAACTACTTGGTTTCAAGGGGGTTCCCCCCTAATGTATCCTCCAAGGAGAAGAGAAATATTAATAGGAAGAGTACGCTATTCATTTTGATTGGGGAAAATATTTTCAAGATGCAGCCAAATCCAATTTTGAGAAGATGTGTGAGGGAAGAGGATGTATTTTGCATCCTCTCTACATTGGAAAATGGACCTTATGGGGGCCACTTTGTTGCAGATAATAAAACATTCAAAGTTCTACATTTTGGTTAATACTGGCCCACTCTACATCAATATCTGAGAAGGTATACCCCCAAGTGTGGTCAATGCCAAAGGATGGGAAAGAACACACATAAGGATGGAATGCCCATATAACCTCGAGTGACTTTGGAGCCATTTTAGAAATGGGGCATGGGCTTCATTTGACCCATGTATTCTCCATCAAGAAAAAAAATTTACATCACTGTGTGAACTTATTACCTGACTAAATGAGTTGAAGAAAAGGCAGTAAAGGAAGAAACTCAGTAGAAGGTGGTTGAATTTATGCGGGATAAAATATTCTAAAAATTTTATTTTCCAAGCGAGTTGGCCACTAATAAAGGGACATAATTCACCTCAAATATGATTGAAGAGATCATGAAGCAACACCACATGAAGCATAGGATATCCATTATGATCACCCTTAGGAAAATGGTCAAGTGGAGGTCAAAATAGAGCCTTGAATAGAATTCAAACAAAGGTTACTAGAAATAGCATAACATATTGGGTAAAGAGACTTATAGAAGCAAATTGTGCCTACAATACCACTTGGAGTACCATCACTGGATTTACCCTATTTGAATTATTCTATAAAAGGAAGGATCTATTGTCTATCGAATTTGAATATAATACCCTAAGGATGGCAGCTCAAATATACTTATACCTCACTACAGAACAACAATAGAGGCTTCTCTAGCTCGATGGTTTCGATGAAATCATATTGCAGACTCTCCTATACACAAAGGTAGTCGAACTACAAAGGAAGATCTTGCATGAAATACACTTTGGGGAAAGATATTTTCAGGTGGGTGACTAGGCCCTTCTATATGATTCAAGATTCAAGGATTTCAAAGGGAATTTAATGACAAGGTGGTTGGGTCCCTATCCAGTGAGAATGGGTTTTTATAAATCAGAAACATTGATGAGGAAGACATCCCCTTGCTTGTTAATGTTTACCTGTTGAATCTATACAAAATACCTCTATCCAAATAGGAGTTTATAAGTTCAACCTACCCACCTACCTCTATCCAACATACGCACTAAATTTCCCCCATCATTTACCCATCTCCATACCATGTCCCTAAATCCCTCCATCACCTAACAGGCACCTGCACCAAATTCTTCATCAATCCTGCAGTGCTACAAGATTTTCGTGAAATACTACAGGATGGAGATTCACTTATAAAAAGAGGTACAAATGATTTTTTTCCTTGGGAAGTGTTAAGAGAGCCTCATCAACCCTCTTTCACCAACCATCCTCCCCATTCCACCAAAACCCTTCGCAATATTCCACCAATTTTCATGAAGAAAGACAAACAAAAAAAAAGAGACTTTGCCTTCACCCTTTTCATGAATTATCACCACCATCAGAGCTTATTTTCTTTTCAATGGGATCACCATGATATGTATAGGTCATTGAATGCAATACATGAAGTAATATGAGGCCCTAGAAGGTATTGTGTGACTACTACAAGAAGGATACAAATCTTTTAGCAGTGTTCACAAATTTAAAAAAACCATAGGATGAGGACTATTGTTTCTCTAGAATGAGGATTTGACCACCCTGAAGAATCAAGACACCATCCTTGAGATTTAATGAATTTATACCATCCCTGGGAGGTAGTTTCAACGTCACCTATCCACCCCAACAAAATATATTAAAAACTGGAAAAGGCATATATGAAAGAGAGATATCATCATATAAATACATCATCTTATTATTTTTCTTAAATGAGGACATATGCACAAGAAAAATTATGTAAGATAACACCTTCATAGAGCAGTTGATCGACCACTGGTTCAATAGGAACATGCATGCATCTACAAAAAATCAATGTTAGAAGTAGGTTTAGGTATCAGGCCCATCACCTCTTCCCTATTTGAATAATGGTTAAAAATTTCTTTAATGAGCTAGGATAGAGTTTTGATGGGACAATAGTGGGCAGTAGGCTTGGCCACCTTCGATTAGTAAACTATAGTCTACTCAGTCACCCATGCAATGTGGAAAATTCAAAGTAGGGGAAGTGATAGTTACAAGGAGTGGGGAAAATGTCTAAAAGAGGAAATATGTGTAGATTCCAGGTCACCAAGCATGTCGGGACCATTACCACAAAAAGGAATAAAAGGATAAGGCTTAGTTTTAGCTATACCGATGCGCATTCCAAAATGAGTTACAGGGGCTTGTTAAGGCATCAAAGGTCGATTTTGATGCTACTAGGGGTTGCCTAGGTTGCTACAAAGAGCTACAATGTTCGTTTGCAAGTGCTACAAGAGTTCTATGGGAACAGAAAGGAGGTGCTACAGGATTAGGCCAAGTGGTGAAAAAGGGTCCAAACCAGTAAGAATTCTACTCCAAACCCCCATAAACATGAATAATTAATCCTACGAATGGTAAGTAGCATCCTCTCTCGTCATTTTCCATACAGTGTTTCAAGTGAATTTTTCCTGCTACATGCATCCTGTAGTAAATTCTTGTAGAGTTAAATTCCTTAAAAATGTAATTTTGTCACATAAAAGAAGAGGAAAACTAAGAGAAAATATTGTTTTTCATTGAAGTAGGGGATATCATTCTTCTCTCTCTTTGACTAAAAATGGATTCAACGTCCCTATTCTACACCTAGAATACTTATGGAAAAATATTTGAAAAATTCTCTTCAAATAATTTATAGAACAAACAATAGAAGCCATGGGGGTGGAGGCGTTCAATCAAAGAGAGTCCATATACACTAATAGAATCCATCGGCATCCTCCCATGAGAGACATTTTTCTAAGACACTAGTGGATTGGGTTCTTTGAAAAATTCAAGGGGTATGATGATAAAGTAACACATGAGTTTTCAATGGCTCTCAATTCTGAAGGAGAGGACAATGCTACCACTATTGTTAAGGGACTTTCTATTCATTTGAATTTATATCTCATCAGCAGAATGACCAACATACCCTTAATAATTCGATGGGGAAAATAAATTGGAAAATATCCATGACAACCAAGGAAAACTTATTCCTCCCTGAAGATAAGCTTGTTGATGGATAAAATGAAGGAAGAAGGGAAAGACTTCTTACCCATGGGATGAAGTATCCTATAACATCCTCACTGATACATATCCTTTGAATGGAGGATGAGTGTTGTATATGCCTATAAGTTTAGGTTACTCTACGAGCTAAGGTTCCAAATAGAATTGCCCATTTTAAAAATGCTTAGTGTTCCAAATTTCCTCGCTAAATATATAATTGAAATGAGCACGAGAGTTAGGGAAGGAAAGAGCCAATACATTTATCATCATTTCCTCAATGCACTCATTGTGATAGATTTCCTATGCCATATTGGAAGCCCTATGTTTTTGTCTAACTTTGTGGACATGGAAAGGGATACGTTTGTCGAGACACAATCCTTTACCACCACGCAACAAGAAGATACACCAAAATCTAGTGCGGGAGGTAGGAAAGGGGAAGAAGAAGAGGAATAATATAAAAATGAGGGAGAAACTATAGAGGAAGAGGAAATGAATGAATAAGGAGGAAAAGTAAAGAAGAAGAAGAGACCCTTGAGGAGCCCTATAGATCTCAAAAGACATGAAAAAAGGGAAGAAAATAATCCTTTCACCAGGGAACATAGAACAAGAGGTGGTTTCTACCTTAGACACACATATCACACTTTTCAACCCCAATATAATGAACCAAAGAAGGAACCCGTGTACTTTAAGAGGTGAAAGAGCACTTGGATCAAGTAAGGGAAGAGTAAACCTCCTTCAATAGTCCCAATCAAAATTGATGAGTCAGGGATCCAAGAAAAATAATTGGGACCTAGTGAAGTGAAAATCTAAGAGTCACCTCCCCTAAATCCAAGGGTAAATGAAATTTTCCACCCATAGGGAGGCCCTCCACTAGAGCCTTAACATCCAAGAAAATCCAAGCCCAAAGTACCATGCTACAAGAGAAGGTAAAGGTGCTACAAAACAAGGCATATGTGCCACAGAGGAAAATAAAGGTGGTACAAAAGAAGGTAGAGGTGCCATAGAGGAAAAAAAAACTGCCACAGGAAGGAACATTTTTTCTACAAGATCAAGAGAAAATGCTACAAGAAAGGGAATCCATATCATAAGGGGAAGGAATAGGTCCTCGAGGACTCTAGGAACCTGAAACATAGCATGACCATTAGTCCTATTAAAAATTCATTAAGGGAGGTAGAATTATACCTACAATATTTTCAATTTACCTATTCTTTGAGTTAGAAAATGAAAGAGGAGGAAGTTGTCGATGGATGCAAATTTAAAAATCCAAGAAGGTAGAGGACGTGGGCCTCATTGAGGAAAAAGTGCAAAAAATGAGAAAATAATTGAATGAATTAAAGCTAAAGTAATCATTCATGAAGGAGCAACTACAATTAGAAAGCAATAGGCTAAGGGAGAGGTTGCAAGGAAAGGAGGCACAACTTGCCACGATGGAAATATTGTCCATGAACTCCATACAATCCTGGAAACCATCCATGTCCTATGTGATTCCTCAAGGAGCAACGAATGAAATTACAAATAAAAACATTGGCACAATATGGATCTCAACCATTCCAAGGTTATAGGAGGTTCATTGGATTTTTATAGAAGGTAAGTGCTGAGGATAGAGCCAAATTGGATGAGTTCTATATGCATAATATGATCCTCAAGACATGAATTTTTGGGATCGAAACTCAATATTGAGGGATATGCAACTGATGGAACTAGCCTCTTGGTTTATGCATGAAGAAAAAAGGGCCAAGGAAGTGAAGAGGGTGATTAAAAATTATGAAATTGAGCCCTTATACATCATAGAAGAATTAGTGAGCCCCAAGGTTGTCATAAGTAACCACAACCTCATGTTGGTTGATGCAAAATTGGCCCCTCATTACATGGAAACACAAGAAAAAGCTATCATCCATATCAAGGACACATTTATATTGTTGGGGATAGAGGGATTATTGGATTTATATGGCATGTTGTACCTCACAATTTGTAAATCAGAGAGTACCACTCCCTAATAGACTAAGGAATGCCTTGGAGAGAACTTGACTCTAAAAAATAACTATACAAAGGTTGAAGATAAATTGGATGGGGCTAAAATTTAGTCCTCCATTGATGTTGGGCCTATAAGAAATAAAATATCAGATAGAAGAACAAAGGTGTTGGGAGGACATAGAAGCAAATGCAACATTCTATCCACAAGAAGGCACACCATCTGAGATACCTTGGGATTTCAAAGAGGCCACTAGGGCCATACATTGACTTCATATTATTGATTAAGCTTCTCAAAGGGTGACAAACACATTCAATAAGGGGGTGATGATGGGTCCCATCAATAGTTATATCTTGAGGCCCATATCCCTATCCTCCAGCCCATAAATTCTTTCTTTTCTCCACGTTAATTTACATTTTTGGCTATAATGTTCTTAGTAGGATTATTCTGTCATCGTCAAATTTTGTGGTCTAATGTGCTTTATATGTAGGAAAGAGAGAATTTTTCGTAATTTTATAATGAAAACGCACATTGGAGGCAACTAGAGGGAGTGTTAGATGCTTTTCCCCTACAGTTACTCTCCTTTGACTCGAAGTGATCCATAGAATCACTCATCTGCACTCATCTACAACTCGAGATAAGTTGAAAATTGAGGAACTCAAGTTCATGAGAATATCTAAGGGAACTAGATCCACTAATTTTGAGATTTCGGAGAAAACTAGTCCTGCTCTCAAGGGAGATTCCCCTCAGTTAGTTTTTGTATGAATAAACAGACCTAAGTGTTCATTAGGATTGGAAATATTTGGAGCTAGGAATAGATACTAAAGGTCAAGTATTGTTACGAAACCAACTCAAAAAATAGAAGAAAAGGTAGATCAACAACTTGGAATTTAGCCTCTTTAAGGAGGAAACCTCCTTTAAATTAAATAAATGAATAATTCTTGGATGATACAAATGGGAAAACCTCCTTTCTATATGTTGGAGTCCAATGGGTTACAATATAATCCTTTCCGAAATAATAATAACAATATAAGAGAACAATAGTAACACTATTGGGCTTCTATGGGGCACAATAGTAACAATATGGGGGCTACATGGGCACAACATTAACAATAAGGGGGCTTTACTAACAATAACAATTAGGGGATACACTATTATTATAGGGACCTAACATGACCCTCTCCTTCAAACAAATGTTGTTCTCAACCTTTGATTATTTCTGGATGCTTCTGAATAAAATTCTCATCCTCCCATGTGGAATCTTCAACAAGTAAGTTCTTCCACTTGCTAAGATACATTGAAATTGATCGATTTTGTAGTTCTCGAGTTATTGTTTCCATGAATACTTTTAAACCATCCATTTCATCTGTTAAACCATCCATGTCACCTTTTAGTTCATCGTTGGTAGCTCTTTGTGAGATGGAAATTTTTTGAACTTGGTCCCGTAATTTTGATATACCATGTTGCAATTTTTCCTCTTCATGCATCATAGTAGGGTTTTCTCACTACAAGGAAAAGACCCTCTAGAAAATGTTATAAATGAGGTTCTTAGTGTTATAAAATTGGCCAAAATTTTCAAAAAAAAATATGCAACCACATCCGTTTATGGTTACAAAGCTTTTAACAGAGCTTTTAATGGAAATTAAAAAAAAGGGCATTCGGAGGTTATTGCAAATGTTTTTTTTCCTTGGTGTGCTAATCAAGATTTAACGCACTGGTACGTAGTTGTAGACAGTGCCCCAGGGTGGTCGAAGAAGAATGCACCAGGCGTTAAGGTATAAAACAACATCAGGCGTAGTGTTGGTGATATAATGCACAGGGTCATTATAATTGGTCTTGGGATTTGAGCGGTGCCCATAGGTCGTACCAACGCACTGGTACTTAGACTTATAGAAATGCACCGGTGTGCCCTTTCACACAAATGAACTAATATTTATAATTGGTATCGGTATTGGTGTGTTGCAAATATGTCATACAAATACACTAGTGCCTATAGATTCTTAAATGCCCCAGTGTGTAATATCACACAAATTCACTGAGATTTATAATTGGAATCGATATTCGTGAGGTGCCCATAGGTCGTCTAAATGCACTGGTGCGTATATACAAAAAACATCCCCAGTGCATAGTATCACAAAAATGCACTGAGATTTATAATTAGTATCTATATTCATGCAGTGCTAATAGGTCGTAAAAGGGCACCAGTGCGTATATAGACATAAACACACCAGAGCGCTGTACCACTCAAATGCCTCGATATTTTTAACTGGTTTTGGTATTTGTGTGATGCCCATAGGTCGTAAAAACACATCGGTGCACTTAAGAATAGAAGCGCACTAGTATAAGAATACACACATCAGTTTTCATTTTGTATTTTTTAGAAAAATCAACCTGTGTCAATGCAAGTATTGTGATTGTTTTAAATTCATTATTCATAAAAAATCGACAGATTTTATAACAATATTCATATTAATTAAATTTTTATTAATGCATCTGAATGTGATGTTTGGATTAATTTGTTATATCATATCATAATTACTGTGGTTTTTTAAAATTCATTATTCATCAAAAGTCAACACATATATATCTTATAACAATATTCATATGAATTAAATTTTTATTAGTGCATTTGAGAATGACAATGGAGAATGCAATAATGACAATAGAGAACACAATAGAATAAATTAAAACATTTATTATTATATATATATATATATATATATATATATATATATATATATATATATATATATATATATATATGAATAAGACATTCTTTGTCATACAAAATGGGACAGTTATTGGTATCCCTTTATCTTTCAATTGGGACACTATGCCCATTACATTAAAGAAAATGTCTGATTTCATAGACATTTTTCAAAAAATACGATGCCTTGCTTTGATATCCAAACATAGTGATCATCGTTCTTCACTTGAACTATTGTCACTACTAGAGCTACTTCCATGACTTGCGTTATTTTCAGGAATCTTTTGTTCAAGGTGTTGATTGTTTTCTTCTTCTTCACCTTCCATCTACAAACATAAAAATAAACTGTAATGAGTGTACACATTGGTGAGAATAATGAAAATTGCAATATTAAATAATATACATCAATGTAAATAAAAAAGAAACAACGTACCAATGCAAAATTTGACTCATAAACTATACACATTCTTTCAAAACCATGTAACATGCCATCTTTCAATATTTTATCTATTGGCACAGTGCCATACTTTGTTTCCTGCAAGTTTTATACCCCATAGAAAATCATATATTTAATACAAAAGATTTATTTTTTCTATTAATTATAGACAAAGCTAAGTAAAAAAAGATCGATAGATGCTTACAAATTCCACAATTAAGTTTTGATATGCCAACATATACTCACAACCCATATTTAGCCCAATTTCAATGAATTCATCTGATGGTTCTTCTTTGTATGTTAGCACCTATTTGAAGACATTCAATGATAATTTTTGTAAAAAAACTTAAAAAATACAAAAATGAAATCTAGTTAAGTTGTTATAAGAAAGTAACAATTACTCACAAACTTAGATATCAATCCTTTTTTTCCTTGTTGTCCTGTTTTATGTGCTGAATGGGTTCCATTTTCTTTTCTTTTCTGCAAGAAACCACTTGAAAATTAATATTTAATTCTAAATTGTTTATTTATTGTACCTAATGATTGAAAACTTCAATGAATACATACTACATTTGAAGCACGCTGTTGTTGAGATGGCTCCTCTCACGATGCAATTTTCTCCATTTATTTGACAATCTCCTTGTACACCTTTTTGGACATTCCTAGTGGCATATTTATGATATCAGCTCGTTCATCTTTTGATATTTTCATAATCTTCTAGAAAATGTAACATGACAACAAACTATTTAATTTTTATAATGATATATGAAAAGTGAATGTAGCAAAAGTGATATTTATAAATAATTCTAGACAAAAATCTAAAGGAATATTACTTTTTCATTCCTTCTTTTTTGTTGTTTTACATTTTTGCTATTAAAAGTCTGACATGTCTCATTGACCAATTTTCTAGAAACTCTTCCTGTAGTTTAGATAAAATTTGGTTCTTGGAATCATTGGATTGGTTTTTGTATTGTAAGTGGAAAGAACATCTATACATTCGTTCCACTAGAGCCCTCAAACTTTTGTAAAAGTTTTTACCCCTTTCGTTAACCTCCAACACCACTCCATATGAGCTAAGGAGCAATTCATTTTCATTTGCATGTTCTATTTTTTTTCTTTTCTTAAAACAACATTCCTTTTCTGAGTTGTTGGTCCCTGTAAAACATTAAACATATGTGAATTAATATACTGTTTCACAAATGTTATCTAATAATTTTAATTATATTATTAATGAAAACTAAAAAAAGAAACTCATATTGGATCAATGGTATTTTCTCATTCACCCGATTCATTCTTTTGCAATTTTTCTACCAAGCTTTTACGCTCTTCTGGTCCTAGATCAGAAATAATCTTATTGAGCTTCATCATTTTGTGGCTCTGCATGATACAGAGTCAACAATAAATATTAGTTAAACTTACATATAGTTCAAAAATAATATTTTTTGTCAAAAAATTATAAAGAACTTGGCTTTTTTTCTTTTCTTGATGTGCTATCAGTATTTTTGTTACTTGATCTCTTGTTAGTCATTTCTTTATCAATCTCAAACCTGTAACATATCATTCATTAATATATTTATAAATAAATTTTCAACTTTTCAAATAAAATAAAAATCTCAAAACACTAGTGCGCCATTCATGGTGTACGCACTGACGTTGGTTCGTGGCTATCTTCTAAATGCACTGCGCAAACAGTATAATAGACTGTATGGTGCTCTATGTCAACAAGGAGCACTAGTGTGTTATGTGTCAATCACCGCACCGGTTAACCATCATAAAATAATAAAATTCATCAAGTGTTAATTTTTGTAGCATAAACTAGCGCCATATTTTACATATGGCGCACGGATTAAAAAAAATTTGTTTATTAATTTTTTATCACATTACTTATGCGGTGTGCTTGGAAAATAACATCGGTGCACTATTTTATGCAATGCACACTCATAAAAAAAATCTTTTTTTTTTTAATTCATGCAAGGGCCCACATGGATTGGGATTCTACTATGCTAATCGTCCCGTCGGTTGGATGTCCTAGGTATATATTTAGCAGTGCAAACCCTATAAATCTAAATTGAAAAACCCTAATTTTGAAATCACAGAAAGAGGGAGAAGAAACTGTAGAAACAAAAAGAATGTAAGGTTTGTATTTTTCTGAAAGTGTTTTTCTTTTCTCAAAATAGAATTTTCACGGTGCGCCATAATGAAATAGTGCACCAGCTGAATATTTTAAAAATGGCACACTGACATAATTTTTTGATCAATACTTGTGTGGTTCACTAGGATAATAGAGTGCACCAGTGTGCTGAGGTACACAGGGCGCACTGACAAAAAAAAAATATTTTTTAATTTACGCAAGGGCCGACATGGATTGGGATCCGAATATGTAGGTCCTCCTGTGGGTTGGATGTCTTAGGCTTATATTTAGCAATAAAAACCCTATAAATATAAATTGAAAAACCCTAATTTTGAAATCATAGAAAGAGGGAGAAGAAAGGGCAGAAACAAGAAAAATTTAGGGTTTGTTTCGAAAATGGTTTTTTGGTAAAACAACTCATTTGTGGTGCACCATAATGAAATAGGGCATTTGTGCCATATGTTACATATGGCACACTGATAAAAATACATTTTGTTTTTTTATTTTTTGTTACTGTACTTTCGTGGTGTGCTGGTATAACAGAGTGCACCGGTGCACTATGTTATGCCGGACGCACCGACGAAAAAAAATTGTTTTTTTTAGATTGACGCAAGGGCCAACATGGATTGGGATCCGACTATGCAAGTCGTCTCATGGGTTGTATGTATTATGACTATACAAACCCTATAAATATAAATTGAAAATTCCTAATTCATAAACAAAATGAATCTAGGGTTTTGTTTCTACAAATGGATTTTTTTATTTACTTTGTTTCTGAAAACTACAAAAAAGGTAAAAAAAAACTGCAAAAAAAAGTAAAAAAAAACAATAAACTTTGACTTTGTTATTTTATTTCATAAAAAAACTACAGAAAAAGTAAAAAAAAAACAATAGACTTTGATTTTTTCTTTTACTGCATAAAAAAAACTGCAGAAAAAAGTACAAAAAAATAATAAAATTTACTCACATCATTTGAAATTCTATGGTACAAGGTTTGGATCACGAGAGGTTTGGAATTCTGATTGTCTAAATACTTCTATTCGAATGTATTTCCCTGCTCCACAGTGCTCTCCTACTCTGTTTGCTCTAGGTATGTATCTTGCAAATCTGTGGATGAAATTTTGGCAAAAATAGTGAAATAATGAAAAGTGTTTAATATTTAAAGAAATGTTTTATGAAATTAGATTTTCAAAAATATTTTGGCACTCGTTTTTCAATTTACGTCTCTTTTTTCACTTAAAGAAAATAGGGTTGCGCTTTTTTTATTTGCGGTTATTCGTTTACCAGTGCGTCCTTTAATTGAAATGCACCGGAGCGTCGGATTATAAGATGGCGCCAGTGTGCAATACCAAAAATGCACTGTTGCAGTTATCTGTACATTACGCATCGAAATTACATTTAGGTTTGTGCACCAAAATTTATTGTTGTTTTCTCAAATGCAGGGAGAAAATATCATATATTATATGGAATGGAAAATTCTTCAAAATCCAGCTCGTTCTATAATATTTCTGAAAGTCCTTCGTAGAGCTCTCTCTATCCATCTGGAGATGTAATATTTACTTCAGATTTGTTTTATTTTTTCACTATCTAATTGAATTTATGTTTTTTATCCATGCAGTCAATCATGCACAACTTAATTAAATTTATAATGTATACAAATTTGCAGGTTCATTCAGATTCAACATCGAGGTCAGATGCACAAAATATTTAAACTGCTCCAAAACGTTGGAAGTTCTTATAAGGAGCTGCATACCGTAAGGTGCATTTGGTAGATGAAAATGGACAACCACTTCCTCCTGCCAATTATAACAATATTTCATCTTCTAGCCACAATATTGGGACAATGATGGTAGTTATAATTATAATTTTTTGGTACATATATTGATTAATATGTAATTATTTCAACGTAAAAGCAATTTATAATCATGTGATATTGTCAATGTGGTTATTAATTGATATCATACATTTTTTACTAATCATGTTCAACTTTTCTTTTAATTATTGGGATTCTGGCGATGATGGATGACCTACCTACCATATGACGTTTCACCCCACGACAATGTAAAATAGAGAGAGGACTGAATTAAGAGAAAAAATCAGAGAGGAACGATACCAAGAATGGTTGAATCAAGCACCGATTCAGTTCCCTCTACGTCCAAATTCACCAATTAGGAATGACTACAGAAATAGTAGTTCTTCACAAGCTACCAATGGAAGCAATCAAATAGAGTTTGGTATGGATGATTACTAAAGGGATATGACTGCCATGGAGACAATGTTCTTAGATGCATTTCAAAATGATGATCAACTAGGGGATGATGCTCATATCGTTGACACCTTTCTCGAAAGCCTTAAGTTTACTTCCACCACCCCTCTCTTTGGACTTGGCGGTCCGTCAAAGTCTACCCAGTTGAGGACAACAATGTTACTGTACAACTTGAAAGTAAATTTTGGCTTTTCGAATGCATGTTTCTCGGAACTTTTGAGGTAAGTTAACATAAAGTACTCCCCTTATAAAAATTTGAAATATAATCAGTACACTGCAATGAACATTACAAATAGTAAATTTTATGAACGTTAATAATTATATCAAAATTACTGTACATTTATTAATATATTTTTCCATGATCACAAACTACAGGTTATTCAAATATAAGGTTCTTTCGAGTGATAATGTCTTTTCCGGTAGCTACGAAGAGGCAAAGAAATCGTTGAAAATGTTGGGTGTTGAGTACATATCATATAATTCATGTCCAAATGATTATATTCTATATATAGGAGAATATGTATACAAAGAGATGTGTCCAAAAAGTGGGCATGACAGGTATGATAAATCCAAAAAGAAGGGTAAATCATGTACTGGTCCTCCTTTTAAGATATTGAGGAACATGCCTAGAATCCCAAGGATTCAAAGGCTCTTTTGTTGCAAAGAATTAGCTATGTTGCAGGGATGGTATGCCTCACACAGAAGTGAGTTGGGAGTTATGTGAATCCCAACTGATTCAGTAGCCATGAAGCATATAGAGGATAAATGGATCGAAAAATTCAAGGATGAAGTACGGAGTCTATGGCTCAGCATAGCCATGGATGGCATCAACCCATATTCCCTCCAGAACACCAACTATTCTATTTGGCCTGTAGTAGTGATCAATAACAATATCCTATCATAGATGTCCGTGAAGAATGAACATCTTATGTTGTCTCTTATAGTCTCTGGTGGAAGACAAGTGAAGAATATGGATGTCTACTTACAACCACTGGTAGATGAATTGAAGGAATTATGGGATGAGATAAATGTATATGATGTATCAAGAACCATCACAACAGAGAGGATTTTTACATTGTATGGCATATGTGCTTACACAACACATGATTATCCAGGCTTAGGAGTTTTCTCTAGTAAATTACATGTTTAATTTATTGATTTGTTTATATATGTAACAATATTCTTTCACATATTAGTTATTTAATTCATTGTAATATTTTTTTGATCTATTTCATGATATTATTGAACATGCCATGCATATTAATTAATGTATACAAATATAATCTCGCGGGTCTTGTAACAAAAGGGTACTTTTGATGTAGATGTTGTGGACCTTCTCTGAAATCTAGATGGTCCAAGGAACTACGAAATCTAGTGGATTATTTCTCGAGGGTATTCCTACTAGAAGAACACCCTTACAGAAGAGCATCATTCGCTTTCAATGGTAGAAAAGAGAGAACCCAAAGGCCTTCAATAATGACACCAATTCAATGGCTTAGAGAATATGAGAGAGATAAGGATAAGGAGTTCATAGAAATGTTCGATTCAAATGGGGAGCCTATGTTCTATGATCCAGATTCCCTCTACACCTATGTTGAGAAATTTCCCATTGGGATGAAGATGAAATCTATCTTTTATGACCTCCCATATTGGGATAATCTTAAGATTGCCCACTTATTAGATGCCATGCATATATTTAAAGATGTTTCATCTTGTTTATGGAGGCATATATCATTGAAACAAAGTGACACATTGGCTGTTAGGAAAGATCTTATTACTTAAAAAACTAAAAATAAACATTGGTCAAGACGATTAGAATGTATGGGATCAGAGGCAGGAACTGGTCCCTCTAATTCATGGTTTTTCAAAGAAGGTGATGTCCCATCGATTTTTAAAAAGATAATATATCTTTGGCAAAAAGAAGTTATAATGGATGTGAGGGTGCCAAATTCATACGGGTCTTCACTACGGTGCTGCTTCACCATGGATGACCATTTGTTGGGGTTGAAATCACATGACCATATGAATCTTCTAAGAGTACGTATAATGTCGAAAGCGTGATTTTATTATTTGTTATATTCATAAAACATAACTAGTTTTGTATATTATTGCACATGTTTATAACTTAGTAGTGTCATTATCCTTTTTTTGTATGTGGGTGTGTGAAACATGAGTTCCGTCAAGACCTAGGACGTGCCATATCTAAATTATCTTCATTTATATACTGGATCGCATCAAAGGAGATTCATGTGGCTAGCATTCTACGGTGGCTTCAAGAGATAGTTGAGATTTTTTGTATGTTTGAGAAGGAACTACTGACGAGTTTCATGGACTTATAGGTTCATATTCTAATCCACCTGGTAGATGAGGTTGAATTAGTTGGGGTTTTTTCTTGTCATTGGATGTTCTTCTTAGAGAGGTACATGAATAAATTGAAAGTTTTTGTTCGAAAAAGGGAAAAACCCTAGGGGTTTATGGCAGAGGGGTACATATCGTATGAGTATTTCTATTATGCCAGTGAGTACATCAAGCAGATCGAAAACAGACCAGGTGTGGTTATTTGGTATGATGAAATGGATGAATACAAAAGAGAAGGAGAGTTTCTCCAAATGAGTGGAAAAAAAATGCTTGATAAAGAGTAAGCGACTTATAAATTTTCAAATTTACAAAAAGTAATTAATATTCATGTTGAAATTTGATATAATGTACATTTTGATCTTTGAGTACTATCTAATGTTGGTTTGATTTCATCAGCGAATGCAGAAATTGAAGCAATCAATAAATTCGTTCCTTAAAATTATGAAGTGACACAACCGCGGGTCTCATTATACAAACAAAATAGGATGAAATGGGATAGTGATAGGAAATAATTTAGACTGTTGAATGGTAGAAGTGTGCCTTATCCTGGTAATTTAAAAGAAAATATTCTAAAAATATGCCCCAGCAGTTGGGTTGCTGACCAAGTCAGAGAGAAATACGGTGCTACTGGTCGTAACCCGCATGCTAAAGAGGATTTGCTAAACATAGGGATTGGGTGCAGCAACTCAGTAATAATATTTTTATTTTATATGTAAATTTGAAACTTATATTAAGACATCTTCATTTCATATTTTAACTGTTGGATTATTATTTATAAGACACATGACACTATGATTTTTTAACTTTTTTATAATAGGTGCATTTGTTCCCATCTATGTGGGCATATGAACACCATATTCACACAGAAAATGACGATGCTAGAAAAATCACAAAATAATTTGGAGTGGAAGTCAAGTTCGATCAGTCCAGTCAATCTAGCCACCGTGATCAAAACCTAGTACGAGGGATGCTAGGTTACATCGGAAAGATACAAGAGATCAATGAAGTGGATTTTTCTTCTTTCCAATGTGTTATGTTTAGGTGAAAGTGGTGGGACACCTTTGATCAGAATAATGGAAAGGAAGATCACGATAGTAGGATGATATGTATCAACTCTAGAAAGATGTGGGGTGAAGCTAAGGAGCCCTATGTTCTCCCTAAACACTGCAACCAGGTGTTTCTTTACCCAGATGTGTTCGATAGGGATGGTTGGTTCGTCTTGAAACATGACCCCAGATCAAAACATATTTTTGAGAATAATAGTGTTATCATGTCATGCGAGTTAGAAGATAATGCGGGTGATCATGAGAATTGAGAGTGATATGGTACATGTGTTATTTGATCAATATTTATACTTTTTAAGATGGGTTTTTCGAAATATATATATTTTTTTTCTATGTAAGCGTAATATATTAATCAGAAAAAAATATGTACATCAGGTCTCAACCAGAACCATGTCCGATTTAGAGACATTTTGAACAGAAGATCATTGTTGAGCACTGCCCTCCCCAAGGGAAACTAGTGCTGAGTGTTTTCCAGAAAAATCCCACGTAGGGGAAGCCGATAGTTCTGATTATATATGTCATGTTTAATAGAACCCAAAACTGAAACATGAACATTATAACAAACATGAACATTCTCTAAATTACTGACAGAGACAAAGAAAAAAACCAGAGAAGGAGGGAGGTGCTACTCATCAGGTGCTTCTTCAATGACCCTGCACCAGAGTTCATCCGGTTCTCCTTCTTTTGTATACAAGTCCTCAGTAGAATGAATCACCTTCGCAATTGCAGAGGGAGCCTTCACTGCGCTCGCTTGATTTCCATTTCTCAGCTGCTTGCTATCGTTCCCAATTTCCTGGTTTTCATTGAGCTGCTTGCCCTGTGCATGACTAGTGTCATTTTTCATCTCGAGCAGCTTCGAGCTAGGCTGAACAGCCTCGCCATTTCTGGCGCCATCCTGGTCGGCTTTAACCGCCACATCCTGCAGGTTCAAGAAGCCAGTACTAAGCCTCGGAGCCTGGGCTTCTGCATTGCTTCCAGCCACCCGTCCAGAACTAGGAATCACGTCTTGAGGTGTTTCCTGAAAGGAAATCGTGACGGAGGTAGTGACTCTTGGACATTTTAGAGATCTGTTGAAAGAGAAATGCATATTTTGGGAATGAATAGGAGGATGTGGAGGATTTGGGGAGCGAAAGCTTCACCCAGAATGATGAAGACGACCCCTTTTGTCTCTGGAAGTGCTATCGAAATTTGGAGAAGTCACATCAGAGGTGCTGGAGGAGGTGGGGGAGCACCTCGTATCGCGCCTGGAGGAACATCTTCTGCACCTCATTATGTGTCTAAGACGCGGCATGTCCTCAGTCAAGTTTGCAGAGTGAGGGTGCGAGAGCAAGGCAGGAGACAGGGGCGACTGCAATGGCCAATTCACCGTGGCAAGCATGCAAGAGCCGGCAATGGAGTAGTGGAAACTATCACTAAGCTCCAAGCAGCAATTGAGCCTAGTTCATTTGCTCGTAACAGTTCGCTCTGAAGAGAGCCGAGTATCCGGGGTGCAACAACTCGTTACAGGCCTGGGAAGTCTGCTAGAGCTATGATCGCTCTCCATCCTATTAACACAAAACCCCGTGCTACCGTAAATCCTTGGCATTCAACCATCATAAATATGAGCAAACTACATGCCCAGGTCGCAGCGTGTGGAGTGGTCTCGAGGTTCGGAGGCCTGGTTGTGATGCGCGCTGGGTGGTAAATGCATTAAACTCTGATCTCTTCTGTAGATGCGCCGAAGGACAGTTTCAAGGTAGGTTGGCATATGTCTTCCCATAATGCCTCCTGACCATCCCATCACCTTAATGCTCTTCAGAACCACCCGCATCCGGGACTCCTGCATCGCTTTGGACCAGCATTTGACATTCCTGTCTTTGATCATCATTGTGAATTATGTCAAGAGTACCTATAAGAAGTTTGTGCTCATTGTCTGCCCCCATGTTGGCAAGTAGATCAGCAACTTTGTTTCCCTCCCTTCTGATGTGCTTGAAGAGGAGAGCTCTATTGTTGATGAGTCTGTCCTCAATGTTCTTCAGATGTGCCTCAAGTCTCCAACTATGAGCAATTTTTTGCGCATGAGCCCCATTGAGGAGCGGAGTGGCAAGGTTGATAAGTATTTGAGAATCCCCTTCAATCTCTATAGGATGAAGCCCAAGATGTTGTGAAAGGAGAAGTCCTTGCCAAAGGCCTTCTAGCTCTGCCAAATTGTTTGTGTCCCATCCAAGGTTCCCCAAGTAGAAAACTATAGGATTGCCTTTGTGATCTCTGATTATGCCTCCAAAGCTTGCTTTGCCTGGATTTCCCTTGGAAGCTCCATCAAAATTGAGTTTGAAGGTGTTCACTGGAGGGGGGATCCAATGGCTCTTGGTGTTTTCTGATATGGGGGTGTTGTGCATTGGCTCTCGCAGGTGAAGTTGAAGTCCCCAGTTATCCAAGATCGCCCTTTCGTTAGCCAGATTTGGAAAGTCATTAGTGTCCCAGGAGTGCAGATCTAAGGTCTCAACAATATTGTGACAGAAGTTCCTCCAGATGATGTCCAGAGGAGTAGATTGATCCCTTAAGATACGTTTGTTTCTTTCCTTCCAAATTGTCCAGAGTAATAAACCTGGGAGTATTCTCCAGAGTTGGTTAAGGATTTCGCTTGTATAGGGGTTCTAATGCCAATTCCTGATGGAGTTAACAATATCTTCTGAGGGTCGGCATTTTCGTTGGCATCGAAAGCTTACCTTTTCCCACAATTGATTGGCTAGAGAGAAGTTGTTTAGAAGGTGCTTCTGTGTTTCCTCATGAGTACAGCAGTTGGGGCATATTGAGGGACCATGAAAGCTTCGTTTCCTTAAGTTGTCCCAAGTGAGGATTTTTTGATGCCCGAAGAGCTAGAGGAAAATAGAGACTTTGGGCCAAACCCCCGGGCTCCAGATTTTGTTCCATAGGGGATCTTTAGGCCTCGGATCGTTACTTAGAATTTTGTAGGCTTCATGGGTGGAGAAGGAACCTTTTGGCGTGCATCCCCATCTAAGAATGTCTTGGCTGTACGAAAGTCTAATGCACCTTCTTTTGAGCTCAGAGTTCAATGCTTCCTTACTCTGTTCATCTATGTTCCCTGTGATCCTTTCAGCCTGTTTCCACTGTCTGTACCCCTTCATTACATTGTCTTCCCAATATTTCTGCACCGTGTCCAATTGCTGTCTATCCCAGTTCGGTCTAGGAGGTGGTCTGTAGGTGTTAGTTATTTTTGGAAATTGATCCCAGGCATCTGTCCAGAATCTGGCAGTACTTCCATTCCTCAGTTCCCAGAAACTGTGTTGTTGAATCAACAAGTAGTGTTGTTTGGCGGCATTCCACATGAGTGAACCTTTCTCCTTAGGGTTGAGTCTAATTAGTTCTTCCTGAGGTCTTTGGTTGGCATACTTGACTGCCCAGATAATTGCCCATGGTTTTTTAGGGGCAGTGAGCCAACTCCACCAAATTTTGGCTCCCATTATTGTGTTGCTATGAGAATGATTGAGTAATCCTAATCCTCCTTGTTCCTTTGGAATGTAGACGAGAGACCCTTTGATCAAAGCCCATTTGTGATGTGTTCCTTTGGATCCCCATAAGAAATTCCGATGCAGGGCCTTAATTCTTCTTAGAACCCATTTGGGCGCTGCCAAGATAGAGAAAAGGTAAAGTGGCATGGCCTATAACACCGCTTTGATTAGTACCACTCTACTTGCAATATTCAAAGTCCTATGAGTCCAAGAAGAGAGGCGAGCTTCAAGTTTATCAGGAGCTCACGCCATGAGGCATGCTTTAAGGCAGAAGCAATTAGAGGGGCTCCCAAGTATTTTGAGGGGAGGGTGGCAATGGAGAAACCAAGGATACGAGCGACTTCTCTTTGGGTAAAGGGTTTTTTGAAATATTAATATAATATGTACTTTGAATTAATTGGTTATTTTCATTATGTTAATGTTAAAATCAATAATTAACTTGACAATTTGCATTAATTATGTTGATCTCAAAAACAATGGAGTACTATATAAATTAATCCCTTTTTTTGTATCTAAGATCATAATAAAATAATGATAATTCTAAAGTACATGAATTTATTTGCAATATTTTCTAAAATTTATTATGTTACAATAAATCATATTATTCTAGATTTATTATTTTACAATTATTTAAAATTTACAAATTTACAGATTTAAAAATTTTAATAAATTCATTTCACATTAATACAATTAAAATTTTACAAATATCTTATATACAATTACAATTATAATTAGAATTAGAATTAGAATTACAATTACAATTTTAGAAGTTTACATATATACAATTACAATTTTACAAATTAAAAAATTGCAAAAAACCATCATACAAACATCAAATTTGACTAAAAAACACATTCTGCAAAATCGCTAACTGCATCAGCGTGATCATGATCATCTAACAAAACACAATTAATGCTATATATTAACATCATCACAACAAAAACATCAAATATACATCTAATGTCAAATAACTCATGCTATCACATACACATCTATCTACAAGCTGCACATTAAATGAACATATCTAACATGACCTAACAACATACACATCATGATGATCACCAACATGTAAATTAAGTACAACTGCAACATGAACATAAAATACATGGACCATATATATATATATATATATATATATAACAAAATAATGTTAAAATATACAACTGTAATATAAATGTCATGGATCAACTGGTGGTAGCACAACATCAATATAAGTACTAGTGGCTGATGGTTTAGCCTCATCTCCATGATCATGACTCCTGCTAGATGATGGTACACTGCACCTCGCAGACAATCCATCATGTGTTGGGGCTCGAATGTAATGTGCAACAATCCTTGTCAGTCGCGTAAAAGTTGTTGTAACTCCTACACATGTTGCATCAGGCTATACATGTCACACGACATGCCTCTCCACATTTGTAATAGCCTATCATCAGCCTCTATGTCTCCGTAATGAGTGGGACTAATTCCCACCTCAACAATAAAGGAAATGATTTGGTTGGCCAACACCATCCTGTATCTAGCATGATCACCAAGTCGACTGTGCACCGGCGCACCAGTAGGAGCAGGTCTCTGATCTGGACCGGCCTCCTGATGATCATCCTTGGCATCTGGAATTCCCTCATCGTGATCATCAGGATCCACACCTATATTAGGTGGCAGTGGTAGCATCTCGTCGCCATCAAAAGAGCCAATTTATGCAAAATATATACAAGTACAAAATAATAATTAGACAATTTCATTACACAATTTAATAAAAACAAGTTATAGAACATGTTAGAATAAATTTAAATAGAATGATAATATTACCTCTATCATCTGGTGGCTCATCAGCTATGAAGAGGATGTTGGCACATCCTCGCCAATCCAACCCCGTATAAAGACAGGGGACCATAATGAATGGATGCTCATCAACACTGGAAAGCAACTCTAGTGCATCATCTAATATCCTCACTGGAAAAAGACTCTCCTCCCTCTTGGGCATCATCTTCCCCCACATGTGCATATGTGCCTCAGTAACTGGCCAACAAGGCTGCCGAAGAAAACTAGGTCTCATCTTTGGAAGCCTCTCAAAAAATAAACAAAATAGCTCCGAAGAAAAAGGGAAGTAGACCCTCCCTTGTGCATGAGCATGACATCTATCTAATGTTGTACATAACTGCCACAAAAAAATGGCAGACCACCTAACAAGCCGTAGCTACTGTTGTAAAGAATAAACATAATAGAAAAGTGAGAAAATAATGCGTTGCCCATCACTAGTGTTGTGCGAAATGGTTGAAATGATAATTGAGAGACACTGGACCTCCTCATGACCAAACGCACCAATACGTAACTGCCCTCCAGCAACTTGAAAATCTGCAGGAGATACTAATTGTGCTGCAATGTATCTCTAGGAGTAAACTAACTGAATCCTTGCCACACAACCAACTGCAACCTCAGGCAATGGGGGAAAATCCACCTCTCTCCTCGATAGCCCTGTAATAAAATATACATCCTCCTCAGTGAGCCTGTACCACTGGTTGATACCAACCCAGAAAAAATATCGCTGGGGATTCCACCTTTGGATAAGATGTCTCAAAAACAAGCTATGTGATTTTAGGGAAGTAGCCTCCTCATAGAACTTGAAGAGGCCTACCTCCCTTAGGAGCCCCTGTGTCACTACTATAATAGGGTGAGGGTACACATATCTCTCCCTCTATCTTGCCTCCCACAGGCGAACCATGTTATACTGTTTCGCATGTTGTTGTTGTGCTTGCCCCTCTTCTCTTATTTCACGTCTCTAAGTGATTGGCATATTAAACACAATTTTTTTATTAAATGATACATGTATTTATAAATATATGTATATAAATATTTTCTGAAAAATAATTAAAACAATAGTCGGTGCACCAAAAACATAGTCACGCACCAGTCTCAGTGCATCTTTCAACAAAGCGCACTAGATATGGTGCCTCTTATGATATTCAGCGCACCGGGGGTGGTGCTCTATAAAATGTTTTTAGGGCACCATTCACTACGTGCGATGTCAGGAGAGCAGTGCACTGACTACACTATATGCCCTAGGGCGTATATCTAAGTCAGCGCACCACCATCCTGCCACCGTGCATAGTTGATGGTGTGGTATTCTAAAAGGCCGCACCACTGACGCAGGCTAAATACGGTAAGCCATCCACTAAAAAAAATAGTCGTCCTGGGGTAGTTATATCGGTCAATGCACTGCATCTGCACTATTCAACTAGGTCAACTGTGCGGCCAGGTAACCGACCACACTGCTCATTATAAGGAAAGTTAACATAACAAGGTGTGCCTTTGGTATTGCCCTGGAACTGGTGTGGATACCCTTAGCACTATTTTACGAGGCCGAACCATTGAGAATTTTGAATTGTGGTATGTGGTGCATTAACCACATTACGCGCCCTGGGGCAGATATGTCCGTTAACGCACCGTGTTGTCGGGATACCACATTGTCAACAGTGCGGCCTGGTAAATGACCGCACCGTAATTTTTTAAATTTGTTTAAAATAACACGGTGCACCTGGTGGTACCACCTCAGAATTAGTGTAGATACTGTTAGCACTAGTTGCGGTGTGGCCTGTAAATTTACAGGCAGCACTGCTAACCGATGCGAGCCAAATGGCTTGAGCGCACCATGCAATTTTTTTTTTTTTTTAATGGTTAATTTTAAGGGTTTTTGAAATTCTAATCCGCTAAAAGGTTTAATTATTGAAAAAAAATAAAAATACCTATACATTTACCCATCGAGGAGGCATATTGGCTGTAGAATTTGCAAAATAAAATTTGTCCACTGTTTTATAAAATTCAAGTTGGAGTTTGGTGGCAATGCACAACAAAAGTGCATGCAATAAGTGCAATGGGAGCACGAATGTTAGGGCATCTCAAACAAGGATAACTTGTATCAGTGCTTGAGAGCTTTGTAGCACTGAAAAAAGTGAAAATTGTGGTTTTTTGGCCATAATTAATTTTTTTTAAACCCTGTTCTTGTGTGCGGGGTTTTTACTAGCGTACCGGTGCATTTACTGTATGCCACCTCGGGATGTTTATATTTTTGCGTGCTTTTATGAAGCAATAGGGAGGTGTATCTATAATGCACCAATTCTTTACAGTAATATGATGCACCGGGAATGGTATCCGGTGAGCCAATGATTTGTGTGGTTTGTTGGCCGCAATTTCTTTTTTATTTAACCCTTTTCCGGTGCACGACGTTTATGGGGATCCCAGTGCATTTTCGTCATTCTGCCCCAGGAAATTTCTATTCTGCGTGTCTTTTAGGAGGCACCGGGGCTGATGTGTTGACACGCACCACTGTGGTGTGTACGGAGCACACATTTTTCGGTGTGCCAATGTTTTGTGCGGTTTTTTTGGCCATAATTTTTTTTATTTAACCATCTGCCGATACGTTGGGTTTATAAGAGCCCTAGTGTGGTTGATTTATTCCACACCAGGAGGTATCTATTTTCACACACATTTTCCGAAGCACCGGTGTGGTAGAGATGTAAGGAACCGGTGTTGTACAGGAATATGACGCACGAAGTGGGTGTGTTAGGAGGGCACAGTTCCTGGTGTGCCAATGTTTTGTGTGGTTTTTTGGCCATAATTTTTTATTTATTTAACCCTGTACCGGTACGTGGGGATTTCAGGGTGGGCAGGTGCATTGCGGAACTGGTGCATTTAAGGGTGACCCATGCAGTTTTAGTTTTCGCGCATTTTTTATGAGGCATCAATGCGCAAGTTATGTGAAGTATCAGTGCTCTACAAAAATGCAATGCACTGGGCGGGTGTGTATAGAGCGCACGGTGTCTGGTGTACCAATTTTTTAACCACACTGGTGGTTTCTCGTGTTTAATGCACCGGTGCATTTTACGGTGATAAGAGCACCGAACGGAATACATATGGAAAAACCTCCGCCCACCAACCTCCTCTAGGAACTTCCACTAGAAACGAATGTCTGGGGTATTTTTATAAGGGGTTCCTTAAAAACATCTGCTAGAGGGTCTTTTCCTTGTAGTGTCTAATGGCTTAATCGGTGTATACTTATTTTTTGGAGGAATTTTAGAATCTAATACTTATATATATGCTTCAATATGCCGTTGGAATCACTTGAAACTACTTTTTCAAAAAAAAGGTATGTAATTTTAGAAAACAAATACACACATTTTTGTTGCTTTTGAGAAGCTTGATATTGATACTGATGTATCTCTACAATTTTGGATCCCCAATATTTGAGCTTTGGTCCTGTAGTATCCGTTTCAGTCTTCTTTCCAATGCAACAGGTCAGACCTGATTTCAATTCTTCAAGGAAAAGTTTGTCCAATCTCCCCCAATGACCTAATTATGGACTGAACTTGTACGACGTGCCACATGTCAATGTTTCCACCTTTGGTTATGAAATGGATACAAAAAAAGTAAAGTCTGTGCACTTTCAGCCACTTTTTATAGAATTCCAATATGATGCTTAGAGAGAGAGCTATTGATTTTCCCAAGGTCACCTCTTTGAGATGAAATTGAAGAGCCTCCAAACACCGTAACTTCCCAAAATCATATCTCTGAAAATATTGAGAACCAATATCTGAAATTGTTACATGAAGCTCCTTATGATGTATCATAATGGCCTTTTTTTTAATCTTTTGAACCTTCATAGAAAATAAATTATAAGGAAAATGCCAAAATGACATTGTTTGAAACATCAAAACCCTAAAATCCAATGTTCTCATACCAAATGTTATGAAACGATTTCACAAAATAGAATAAAAGAGAGATCAATGACTTAGAAATAAGCCTCTTCGAGGGGGAAACCTCCTTTACATTACATAAATGAACAATGCTTGGATCATACAAATTCCAAATCCTCCTTTCTATACATAGGAGTTCAATGGGTCACAACATAATCCTAGCTGACATAAAAATAAAAATGTAAGGGCACAACAACAACAATAACAGGGCTATACTAACAATAACAATAAGGCCATACACTATTACTATAGAGACCTAACATATACTTTAGAATATTATTTCCATTTTTAATTGATGTATTTGAACTCCATTTTTTGTTAATGAAAGGTTTAATATTGATCTACATCTGAGTTAACTTCGTAGGGTTGAAACCGTTTGGCTTGGGCTAAACTTGGAGGCTTTGGTCCCGCTCATGTATTTTTATTTTTTCTGTGTTTAGGTCGTAATTTTTTCCTTGTTTATGTAGAAATTTTATTGCAAAAAATTGTGGTTGTAAACCTTATCATCCCCACTCTTGCGGTAAGTGTGATTGAAGTGCCTACAACAATAAGGAAAAAATATGTGTTTGTGTTTCATTGGAATTTTCTAGGTTGTGTATGGAAATTCTCTTGCATGCTATATTTTTTCACCTTAGAATTTGATATCATGTCTTAGAAAATGGACTAGATGCATATTTTAGGATAGAATAGTTCTTTCTAAAATAAAATTCAACTCACCCTTTGCACTTTTCTTTATTTTTCTGTAATTTGATCATTAGATGCAAGTTCTTCCGAAGAGGAAATGAGGTTCATTAATTATTCTACAAGGATTTTCATTGAATTGCAATTGTTGCAAATTCATCCTACATCAAAATTTTCACTACCCTCCTCCTCCTTGGAACATCACACTTCTCTCAAATTCTACCACCAAGATCATGTTTTCAGGGTCAATGACGGACACCATGATCATGAATTTTTGTGCAAGATGGGCCTTTGAGGGGTGCTAAGCTTTAAAAAAAAGGCCTCAGACATCCTTCATACACCCTAATACACCTTCATGTACCTTCAAAAAGTATTCCTTACCCTCATAATGGCCTCAGACCCAATCCTATAGGAAACAAGGAGATCATGTAGCAAAATATGGTATCCTCCACCATCTTATAGCAGTCCTATAGCACTACGTAAGATCAACAATATATTTTCTAAGATATTTATTTTTGTATTTTGGATAGAATAATGACCTCCAATATTTGAATCCATAGTTGGGGATACCTAAGGACCACTTTAGTCCCATTCTTCCTTCACTCCAGTTACAAGACAACAATTAGAATTAAAGGCATATTTTCACATTTCAATCACAATGAGTTTTATTTGATGAAATGAGTGAGGATCCTACTAATAAATATAAAAATGTATCACATTAATTTATATTAAGGAAAAATATTCAATCCAAATATATTAGACATATTTGTTTAAAGTTACACTCTTGGATTTCCTAGTCATGTGTTCTAGATCAAATTTCACTTTTCAAAGAAATTTGCAAATAGATTAATGATTTTAAATTCTACAAGTAGAGTGTTGACTTGATTGGTTTGCATGTACAATAACATGGTTCATATCTACAACTAATATAGTATCATTCCTTCCTATAGTTACATTTGGTCTTTTACATGTAGTGAATGTCAATTTCATTTATGTAATTAGGGTAGAGTTCACTTCCTTGTAATTAGTCTATGATTTTATATTTTCATGCAAATTGTCTTTTTATTTAGTTGGAGGAGTGGTATTTTCATACCTTGATATGATTCAATGATTGAGGGTTACATGATTAGAGCTTTACCTACTGTGTGTATATAAATGACGCCTATAATTTTGTACATAGCCCAGGTTGATAATTTGAGTTCAGAGTTTTTGGATTTGAAACATCATTAATGCAATATGAAGGCTCATCAAAAGGTCTATGGAAATTAGCCCCAGAGGGGCTAAATACATGGTTGCAATTAAAGCGACATGTGAGGCCATATGGAAGAGGAAAATAATTGTGGGTATTTTTAGTTAGGAGATGGATATAAGTGTGATTTATTGTGATAATTAGAGTTGTACTAAACTCTTCAAGAATTCAGTAATTTCATGACAGGTCCAAGCACATTGATATCACGACATGTTTCCATTTTATCCCTCTTCTTGCTACTTGTTTTCGATTTATTAGAGTATGAATCTATGAATCCCGTTGAAAATAAGAAATGTTCATAGGTTATGTTAATGTTTTTTAAATGATTAACAATTAGAGGATTAATCAAGCTCTTATGGAAAACATAGTGAGGGATCCCTGATCTCTGAACTCCCAAATTCCATGGCTTTTTCTTGTGCTCATCCTTCAAAAGGAATGGGATATCGATGTTTGTCAAGGTTTTATTTTTGAACGAATTACCACCATCCATAGAGAGGCTTGTAGCTTATACAATTGTTTCCTGTGTAACTAGGAAGTATATGCCAAAAATGTTGACCCCTAGGTGATCAAAACCTTGTGTAGATGCTGAAGCCACTCCATCATGAAATACATCACACCCAAAACAAAAATCATCCCACCTTGCTCATCAAAATTTCTCCCTAAATTTTGGGATGGATTCGAGAGCTCAAAGTCCCTACGGTTCTCCCCTTTGCACTCGACCACCTTTCCACATAACAGCTAACAATCAACAACAAAGACCTGGGAAGAAAAATTGGGATTTTTACAAACCTATGTTGGAAACTTAACTGATATCTTACTGCGAAAGAAAATAATGACATTACAAAATAATCATGGGATGATTATATTCACATGAAATATTCAGTTTACAAAAGACATGTGAAAAAAAAATCTGGAATAATCACAATCATTCCTTTATGTCTCAATCATACCGTGAACTTTGATAATTATTTTCAACTTTAATGGTAGTAATTTAAACAAATTTTCATTTCAATAAAATTTAATGACATGTCATAGCAACTAATTGAATAACATCATCTGTGAAATGATGATATATTACATGTAAAAATGATTTAAAACTTCTCACATTTTTAAAAATTGAAATATTGGCTAACATTTGATTTGTGAGCACTCTCATTTGAAATTTTTTGAGCCAGTGCTGACAATAATTTGTCAACGCGCTTGAAAATTTAAATGAAAAACTTGTTGCGTCTCAGAATTGTCCTTAAACAAAATCCACTTTCACCATCATGTCCATTATATCAGCTTCATTTCTCCACCATGTCACTACATTCATCTCACTTTCATCATCATTTGGGTTACCGTTGTATTTTCCAAACATTATTAATTTCTAGTGTTTTTAATTGAATTTGTGATCAAGATTTAGGAAATAATATGCATATTCCTATACCTTAAAAGTGGAAAGAGTTTTGCGACATGTGTAGGTTCATTGGAAGCTTCTAAGGCACCCTTATGTCGTCTCCCATGATCAAATTCGAATTCCCTCATGAAGATCTGAAGATATGCCACATGGAGAAGATCATGCAGGATAAGGCGATGTGTCTTATTGGTAGACACTTGTAGATCTATGGATAAAATAGTGAACCTCCATTATTTAATTTGTTTCTCAAAGATTGTAAAAATATATCTACTCTCTCCTATCATAAGAAGGGAAAAAAAAAAAAAAAAAAAACGGAATGATAGAATTTTTTGTAAACAAAGCTTGAGATGGAAGGGGATGTAAAGTGAAGAGATGTTGATGTAATGTGAATAGAAGTGTAGATTTCCATTGTTTAAAGTTGTGGGATTATAAATAAAGAAGGTTCTTTTCTATCATTGTGTTCTAGAATGTGAGTTTTGAGACCGGGAATTCTATTGGACAATGGAAGGCCCCCCCATCAACCATGTGCATCCCTTTGTAAATTTGTAAGTTTAATTAGTTTGTTTTGCTTTGATTCATGTAAACAGTTTAGCTTTACATTGCAAATGTTTTTTTATTTTTCAAGTGTAGATTAATTAGTTTCATTGCAAGTGATATTTCAATTATGCAAACACAGATTAAGATTTCAATTATGCAAAGTGTGTTTAGATTAGATTTCAATTACGCAAAGTGTGCTTAGATTAGAATTCACTTACGCAAAGTGTGTTTAGATTAGATTTAAATTTCGCAAAGTGTGTTTCCATTTATTCAAAGTAGTTTAATCATTAGACTAGATTTATGTGGGAAATAAAAGACGACTATTTCACCCAACATTTTGGTTCCGTTTCCAGGGAGGTTTACATAGGGATTAGTGTTAGCTTAGACTGTTGTTTCATTTGTTAGATTAGTTTAAATTCCATTGTAATTTCATTTTCGAAATTTCAGTTTTTTCTATTACATATCTCTTGCAATTTTAGTTTTTTTTTTTTGTTTTTTTTTTTTTTTTTTAATGTAATTTCATTTTTACGCAATTTAATTCTTTTCATCCAATTTCAGTTTTTCGTTATTATATTAGTTTTTCATTCTTTTATAAATTATGCATAAGTATTTTTTCTTGTATTAAAAATAATTACAAACATGTAAAATAAAACATAATTTTATATATATATATATATCAAAACTAAACAAAATCATTTGAAATTTTAATAAATAAAAAAATAAAAGAAACATTTAAAAAAATACAATAAACAAAAAAATAAAAAATATAAAGCAACATTCATATTATAAAATTAATAATAAAAAAAACAAATGAAAAAATATTTTTTTAAACCATAAAAACCGTATATAAAAGTTCATTTCATAAAATCTGAAATGAATAAAAAAATAAAACAAGGGTCAATGGTATATGGCTGAAATATTAAATGAGATTAGTAACAATGAACCAATAACGATGAACAAAAATAGCCATGAATAGGTTAGTGGGATAGAATAAAACAATGAAGCCTTCCGATGCAGCATCAAGGCCAAGGAACTCTGCAACATCTGGTGAAATCATAACGGTGCTCAACCTCCTATGTAGATCCATTGTTTTTGTGGCTAGTCTCCTGAAAACAATTTTTCTTTCCCAATCCACGCTCACTTAGGAAACACATTTAAAACCTGCTAATAGAATTCGAGTATGCATTTCGCTAAGTTCCGAGCTCAACCGAGTTAGATATCCAAGCGAAATATCCTATGCGTGGATGATATTTTCAGCACCCATTTATGAATTAACTGATAGCAAACATCCCAAATCTCCATACATATTTTTGTGCTTAGATTCACCAGCAACCGATTATGTTTCCAGAACAAAAGCCAGAAAATGTGTAATAGTATTTGACCTGTCATTTTAAAATGCGTTTTGTGGCCAAATGGAAGCAAACCTCAAAACAATAAGACATGGGTTTTTCTAAGAACAAGGTGAATTATATTTTTTACGAGTGATTCACAACCATTTGAGTGATTATCAAGGTTCTTTTGACCCATATTTTTCAGTTTGATAAAAACAAACTTAAAATTTAATGCACAGAGACTTGCGACCATCCAATGGATTCGGTTTTTCCTGATCTAAAAGAATTGTAGGTCGATTTTCGAAGATTTTATTTTCTATGATATTTTCCCTAATCTTCAAGATTTGGATACACCATAGAGATGTTGAGCCAATGCTTCATAATTTCCATTTGAAAAAACAGTTGGGACGCTCTTCAAAATCATCGAGAGATTATCAATTTTACAAATGGAGCAAGAACAAACTAATTTTTTTTTTCTTATTTCTAGAGTTGCTATTCAGGTAGGGTATGAACAAAGAAAGTCTTTTAGAGTGCATTCATCTCATAGGAAATAGTTTGTTGCATATGGGGATCCTAAAAGTTGAATGTCAAATGAAAGAGTTTCCGAGGAACAATATTTTATAAATTGCATTATTTGAAGTGTTTTGCATTTTAAGATAATGATTATTACATAGAAATGAAAAATAACTGAGGTAAATTAATGCACAGTCGGGTTTTCTTAAATAATTAATGGCAAATTTTTGGTTAAATTATTTGTTTCATGCTTAGATATTTCTGCTAATGATTTATTTGTTGCATAAAGTGTTAATATTTTTTTTTAGTATTGCAGACAAAGTAGAAAACAATACCATGGACTCAACTGTGGAAATTTCTCTTAGCTTTTTTATATAGTTAAAAAAACAAAAAAAAACATAAAAAAAAAATAATAATAATAATAATGATAATAATAAATTGTTTACTGCATCAATAAAACAAGTAGGAATTTGCTCATTTTTCTGGGAAAAGGTATTTATTCAATTCGAAGATTGGATTGATTATTTGCATAGTTGTGTGTACTTAACTGTCTGTGTAGGATTTTAGCTATAGAAACTGCATAATTCTGTAGCTGAAAAATAATTTTGCACTTATTCTGTAGCTACAAAAAAAAAGTCATTGAAGCAAGCAAGAAAGGGAAGAAGAAGAACCATAAGAGCGCTTTATCTGTAGGGTTCTATTGGTGAATTTTGATTAAATACTGTTTTGTAGGAATAATTAATCATTTGTGATGCGGAAAAGCGGCATATATCAGAATACAGATTCGGAACTGTGGTTTATGGGCCCACACTTGCGACAACAAATAAAAAATGTTCGCACTTTGCAACCAAAACAATTTACCTTCCCGCAATTTCACACTTTTAGCAATTTAACAATCTTTGCAATTTCGTGATTTTGCACTTTCGCACTTCGCGCATTTCAATGTTTACCAAAATGGGTACTCCCTATTCCTTGTGATTTCCTTAGCACTAAACTCTAAAATCTGCGATTTTCAAAATCGCTCCAAGTGTGATTTGGTCTCCACTGTTTGTCTTGTTGGATAAGATAGTCCAAAATTCTGCCTCTGTTGTTCTCACAGTCAATCACCTTCTCTGGATTCACTATTATATCAAGGCAAAAAAATTGTAAATGTTGGAATGCAACTTCACGAGTTTTAGTCTAACTTCGCCTAAACTTATTGAATGAAAACCACATTGTGTGTGATGGGAATTCTAACTCAACAAAGGAATAAAAGAATGACAGTTTAAACACAGACAACAGAAACAAAACATGACACACTTGAAATTAAATCAATGAAAATATATAGAGTCGAGGCCTTTAATGCCTGGATTTTACATTTCCTTTTCTCTCTTCCCACTCCTCTCTCACTCTTCTCTCAGACCTATTCCACTCTTTTTCTCACACCTATTCATGTGTATATATATATATATACATACATCTGAAGCAGTTCTCTTTGTACTTTATTAGCTTTCTGCTGAACCACTCTAAAAAAAAATTTCTATCCTATGTAAATGCTCTAACGTACTTGGATTAATCTCCTCGCAGGAAGAGCCAATTGCTATTTTATTCCTACTTAATTTAGGAAATAAAAAAAACTAACTTCTCACATTTAATATTAAATAAAATATTAATAATAAATGTTTCTCCACCTCTTGCTAGTCACAACATGTGAATACATAATCACATTACTAGCTAAATCTAGATGCTCCTGCATCAGACTCCTGAGGAAGAAAATATTGATCCATCAATGTTTTAGGATATCCATTAAACTTCTATAACTTTTTTGCTATCATCCAATAGGCATATTCCACTGGGTGTCCTTTCCATTTGACTAAATACTAATAATATTTTTGTCCTCTAGTTTTCTTTGTTGCCCCTTTGTCCAGAATGGCTTCCACTTCTTTATTTGTTTTCTTTGTCATTTGTTCCTTCAAATTAAAAGTTTGGTCATCCTCTTTTGTATAATATTCTTGTATTTTTTCCACTGTTCCTTTGTATGGGTACAAATCTGCAACATTAAATATGGGTGATATCCTGATTCCTACTGGTAATTCAATCTCATATGAAATTGAGGAAAACTTCCTAAAAGTTTTACATGGCCCTATATTTTTCATTTTCAGTTTGCTATAAGTCCCGATTGGAAACCTTTCCTTCCCCAGATAAACCATGACTAAATCATCTACTTGAAACTCCCATTTAGTCCTCTTCATATCATCTCTTTTTTTATACTTTTTGGTGTTTTTTTATAAGCTCTGCTTGACATCTTCCTACAAATTCTATATCCGTTCTGCAAATTCTTCTACCTTTGCACTCCTTATCGCTTATTTATTCAAACCTCTAAGTTCATACACCCCTCTTGGATGCATCCCAAAAACAATATAAAAGAGTCTCATTCTGATACACCGGTTAGGAGTATCATTATAGGAAAATTCATCTTGAGCAAGTGCTAATACCATCGATTTGTATTTTTGTAAACCAAACTCCTAAATATGTTTCACAAGCTCCTCTTCACCACTTCCATTTTCCCATCCAATGAGGATGATAGGCTGAACTGAAACTAAGGTTTGTACATAGCTTCTTCCATAGAGTACTCGATAAGTGTCCTAAAAACTTTGTATCCCTATTTGAAACAATACTCACAGGCAGTCCATGTAATCTTATAACTTCAAAGAAAAATAAATTAGCAATGTGAGTTACATCACCTGTTTTCTTACAAGCAATAAAATGAGTCGTTTTAGAAAACTTATCTACGAAAACATAGATAGAATAATATCCTCTTTGAGTCTTCGGCAAACCTAAAACAAAATCGATGCTGACAGCATCCCAAGGTCTACTCGGTATTGGTAATGGCTGATATAATCCAGCGTTTTGGCTTCTTCCTTTGGCATGTTGACAGATCCTGCACCTCTCAACAAACTTCTTGATATCAATTTACTTTTTTGGCCAATAATAAAAAGAATTTACTTGAGAAATTATTTTATCATGTCCAATGTGTCAAGATAGTCCTCCATTGTGTTTTTCCTTAATCAGATTTTTCCTCATGGATCACTTATGTTTACACAGTTTATTATTCTTGAAGAACAACCCTCCTTGAATCAGGTAGTCCAACCACTGTATTCTCTTATGCATCAATGGATTCTTAACAGCTGCATATATTTATTTGAAATCTGTGTCTTCTTCATACATGTCAACCATTTCTTGAAAACCCAAAATGCCAATATTCAATTCCTGCATAACTAGATTTACTCTACTCAAAGCATCAACAAATTTATTTGACTTACCACTTGTATGTTTGATTACAAAGGTAAAAATCTATAAAAAATCTACCCACTTAGCATGCTTTTGGTTCAAATTCAATTTATTATTTATGCATTGCAGTGCATGGTTATCTAAATACAACATAAATTCTTTGGGCAACAAATAATGCCTCCATTTCTTCAAAGCTTTCACAATAGCATAGAACTCCTTATCATATGATGAATACTTTTTCTTGGCCTCATTTAACTTTTCACTAAAATAAGCTATAAATCTCTGCTCTTCACTCAAGATAGCTTCAATTTCTATCCCACTAGCATGAGTCTCAACTTGGAATATTTTATCAAAATTTAGCAAGGCCAAAACAGGCCTTTCAGTGATCTTATTTTTCAACAACTTGAAATTTCGATCTACTCCTTTTGTCCACTTAATTGGCCGATTTCTCTCCTTTATTGTTTAAATTATTGGTGCAAATATCTAACTAAAACCTCTTATCATATTTCTGTAAAATCATGTAAGATGATGAAAACACCTTACCTCAAATATACTTCTTGGAGTTGGCTACTCCAGTATTACCTGGATATTTTCTGGGTCTATATTCAAGCCTTCTTCTAAGACTATAAATACCAATTAAATGAGCTCCTTCTTCATGAACCTACACTTATTTAAATTTATAAGCTACTTATCCTTTCATAAAGTACTTAACATTAGCTTGACATGCTCCAAATGCTCCTCCTTACTTTGACTGAAAACCAGAATTTCATCAATTTGGACTATCACAATTTTCCAGCATACTTTTTCAAGACCTCATTCATTAGTCTCATGAATGTGCTTGGTGCATTAGTGAGCCCAAAAGGCGTCACTAACCACTCATACAACCCGCTGTTTGTATTAAATGCAGTCTTCCATTCATCTCCTTCTCTAATCCTTATTTTATGGTATCCACTCTTCAGATCTGTTTTAATAAAATAATTCGACCCACTTAAACAAACCATCAAATCATCTATGTGTGACAATGGAAGTCTATACCTGAAAGTGATCTTGTTTATGGCTTTGGAATTAGTACACATGCGCCACTCACCTCCTTTATTTAGGCTAAGAATGGCTAGTACTGCACATGGACTAAGACTTTCTTTGATTATTCCTTTATCTAACAGCTCCTATACCTATCTTCCAACTTCTTCATTCTCTCGAGGGGTAATTCTATATGCTGCTTTGTTTGGTAAACTTGCACCAGGTATTAAATCTATGTGACGACTTATAATTGTGATTGGTGGCAATTTACTTGGTAATTCATCAACAACTATATCAGCATAGTCATCTGACAGATTTTTAATTTCCACAAACAGATTGTCTAAATTTGTAGAAGTCAGAATTACCTTGCGTTTACCCACCACAACAAAATGCATTTCTTTCTCCTTCTTGACTTCTTGCATCAATTCCTTTCCACTAATCAACATAACATTATTCCCAATTGTTACTTTATCTGCCTCATCCTTCAAAGGTAAAAATGTGTGCTTATTTCCATCGTTTTCTATGGTGTACGTATTCTTTTTTCCATCATGAATGGATTTTTTGTCAAATTGCCTAGGCCTTTCCAACAATACATGGCACACGTCCATTAGCATCACATCGCATAGTATGACATCCTTATATGTAGCAACCTGTATCTCTACTTTGCACTGTTCTGTCACCAAAATATTATGTCCCTTCTGCAACCACGACACTCTGTAGGGAGTAGGGTGTACTATCTTAATCAACCCTAATTTCTCAACCATCTCTGTGGAAACAATATTATCAGTGCTTTCACTTTCAATCACAACTTTGTAGCACTTTTCTTTACACTTGCATACAATCCTAAATAAAATCTTCCTTTGTGCTGGCTCATTTTCTTCCTTCTCTGGCTTAAGTAATAATGTTTTAAGAAATAAAGACTCTCGTGCCTCAAGTGGCTCTTCATTTCTTGTGACCTGAGGATTTTCTTCCTTTGCCTCACCTACATTCACATTTTGTTGATTTTTTGGTTTGTTATGAGGAAAGTCCCATGATCCGTGTCCCCATTCTCCACATGTGTAACATTGAATTTCTCTTCCTCAACCTATGCCTCTGTGTGCAAATATCCCTATACCAAAGTCTCCTCTCTGTGGTGGTCTGCTACTCGAACCTCCTATTTCATTCTGAGAGTGCCGAAATCTTGATCTAAAAGCTCCTCTTCCTCTTGCTAGATGCTTACCTCTATTCCTATGATGTTGTTTCCTCAACATCTTCTCCTCTTCCTTCAAAGATTCTTGGTAGGTATTGTCAATTGTATTCAGACTCAAAAAAATAATTTCTTCCTGTATGTCATACCTTAAGCCATTGATGTATCTAGCTACTTTCTCCATATCATCTTCAACATGCCCTACTCTAATTCTCATCTTCTAAAACTCCTCTATATACTCCTTGACGGTCATTCCTTTATGCCTTAAATTCTACAAAAATTTAAAAAGATTCAGTTTACAGTCCTTTGGCATAAAAATTTTCTTCAGCTTTATTATCATTTTATCCCACTGCTTGATCTTAGGATTTCCCTTTCTAGTCCTAGATGTTTTTAGTTCATCCCACCAGATAGATGCATGGCCCTTCAACTTGCTAGCCACATACTTTACTTTCTTATTATCTTCGACCTCTTCTAAGTCAAAATATTCATCCACTAAACTGATCCAATCCATCATCTCATCCACATTAAGGTTCCCCTCATATGAATGAATCTCCATTCTCAGCTTTCCACTAACCTTTGCTAATATCTTGAAAATTTTAGCTGCCTCATCTTCTACCACTTCTTGTTCCTCAAAATTTTCCTCTGCTCTGATGAAATCTCCTTCATCAAGTGCTCTCCTCTAAGAAGTATCCACTATCTCCATTCTTATAAGAAGGTGTTGAATCTCTTCCAGAAAAAATGGATTAGCTTCCAGTCTTCCCCGACCTATTCCGGCTCCTCTCCTCGGTGGCATATTTGTTAAAATCTTTCAGAACTTAACTCAATGTCCGCTCTCAGAGAAAATGATGCATACAAGTTGTAGATATCAGAATACACACGTGGACCAGTGGTTCATGGGCCCACACTTGCAATAACCACTAAAAAATGATCACACTTCAGAACCAAAACAATTTACCACCCCGCAATTTCACACTTCAAAATTTAACAATATTTGCGATTTCAAGATTTCGCACATTCGCACTTCACACATTTTAATGTTTGCCACAATGCGTACTCCCTATTCCATCTGATCTGCGATCACATCGCATCGCATAAAAAACAATTTATCGTGTGATTTCCTTAACACTAATCTCTAAAATTTGCGATTTTCAAAATCGCTCCAGGTGTGATTTGATCTCCGTCGTTGGTCTTGTTGGATCGGATGGTCCACACTTGTGTATCTATTGTTCACTCTATCAATCAGCTTCTCCAGATGCACTATGATATAAAACATGACAAAATTGGAATTAAATAAATGAAAATATACAGAGTTGAGCCCTTTAATGGCTGAATTTTACATTTCTTTTTCTCTCTGTCCACTCCTCTCTCACTCTTCTCTCGCACCTATTTCACCATTTTTCTCACATTTATTCATGAATATATATATATATATATATATATATATATATATATATATATATATATATATATATATGTGTGTGTGTGAAGCAGTTCACTTTATCTTTTATTATCTTTTTGTTGAACCACTCTAACAAAAAATTTATATCCTATCTACACTCTATAAACTACTTGGCTTAATCTCCCCACAGGGAGGGCCAATTGTTATTTTATTTCCACTTAAGTTAGGAAATCAAAACAAAGTAAATTTGCACATTTAAAACTAAATAAAATATTAATAATCAATGTTTCTCCACCTCTTGTTAGCCACAACATATGAACACACAATCACATTTCTGGCTAAATCTGGATGCTCCTGCATCAATTTGAAAATTAATAGTTCTTTATCTTTATGAAATGCTATGGTTCAAAAGTGACTTGAGGAAATTGTGCATATCATCATTTTTTTTAGAAATTGGATTTAATATCAAAATTATGAAATTGGACTGACCATGATAATTTGAAATGAAGACACATCATCAACCTATTTCAATAAGAATTAATTATACATAATTGTTTGTGTAGGTACCGAGAGAAATTGATCACTTCTCTTTGAACACTCTTATGTTTTATTTCAATATTAGTTCCATGTTTATTTTCAGGTTGCAGGACAATCGAAGAATTGAAGGAAGCCAATTTATGCACGATTAGTTTTCAAAGACTAATTTCAAGAAAATGATGAAGAAAATGAATCCATTTCCATTATCCATGAAGGGAATTACCTTTCCTCCTTCTCAAAATCACAAATCCATCCAAGTATTTCATGTATGATTACAATAATTTTTCCTAGAAAATTTTCTATGTTGTTCCATGAATTCACCTATATTGTCCATTTCATTTTCATTCATTTTCCACCCCTAACTCATGAATACAAGGAACTAGATAAGTTACATGATGATTAACTCCATTATCGTTTTCCTTTTCCTTTTCATTTTCCTTTCCCAAATAAATCTCGCTTCAAAGAAAATCATATATCTATAATCCTTTTTTAGTCTTAAAAATATTTTCAAAAAGTACCCTGAGGCTTGCATGGCTTAATGGCAAGTTCTCTTGCAGACAAACAATGGGAATAAATTAATTTCCTTTGTTTGCCAGAACTTCTAGGTGACTCGACATCACTAAATTTATTCATACCTAGCAAGATGTGCTTAGGCATGTTAAATCACATTTCATCAATGGTGAGAGGTCTCGTGTTGATTAGTGGCATACATTAATGGCCATTAATTCAAAATTTTCGTAGTATGTTCAACATCAGAAAATTCATTCACATAGATAATAATTGTGCCAATGTGTGATAATGACATGAAGACTATGAGATCCATCATTATTCAACATTTGTAGCAGATGTAGCAGATCTAGCAGATTCAACAAATTCAGTAGCAACAATAAAGACTCACTTCCACAACTTCATCCACTATTTGCACGACCAATTGAAGAAACATCAGATCATATTATTGTAGGAGCTACATAAGCACAGCTTATCCCTTTCATAGGTAAGTGAAGCAATGCTCTTTTCTAACTTTTTATCATGCAATTCCTTAAAATGAAAAAGTTATAATTTGTGGAAAAACACTCCACAATATTCATTTTATCACATCGTAAAATTTCAAATATCATCAATTGGGGGGAAGGGATATCACTTTATATATTTACATCTTATGTCACATGACACATCACTTTCATATAACCAACATACAACTAGTATTGCATTAATATTGTTAGATGGCTAACTGAAAATATAAATTGTCAATGTTTTCAAGATATTTGGATGCAACAAAGAATAAAAAAAAATATTTTTACACAATAACCAATACTCATCAATTTTGGTTGTCACACAAAAACCAACCATAAAAAAAATCAATTTTTGTTGTCACACAATAAGCAACCATAAAAAAAAAACTATTTTGGTTGTCACACAAGAACCAACCGTAAAGATAGATGTTGCAATACAATGTATTTCAAATAAAACTTTGCAAAAATAATCAAGTTATCAAATTCTATGATCATGCAAAGTTAAAGGAGAATTAGTACAAGCCAAATCTCATTCAAAATCAAGACAAATGAAAGGTATCAAATGACTCAATGTAATAGGTTGCATGAGAACATGGAATAAGTTCAGTTGGGGGGTATGTTGGGTCTCAGAATTATCCTTAAAAGGACATCCAGTTTCACCATCATGTCCATTATATCACCTCCATTTCACCTCCATTTCACCACCATGTCACTACATTCATCTCACTTTCATCATCGTTTGGGTTACCCTTGTATTTTCCAAACATTATTATTTTCTAGTGTTTTTAAGAGAATTTTTTATCAAAAGTTAGGAAATGATATGCATATGCTTATACCTTAAAAGTGGAAAGATTTTTGTGACATGTGTAAGTTCATTGGAAGCTTCTAAGGCACCCCTATGTGGCCTCCCATGATCAAGTTCGAATTCCCTCATGAAAATTTGAAGATATGCCACATGGAGAAGATCATGCAAGATAAGGTGATGTGTCTTATTAGTTGAGACACTTGTAGATCTATGGAGAAAATAGTGGATCTCCATTATTGAATTTATTTCTCAAATATTGCATAAATAGGAGTGCTCTCTCCTATCATAAGAAGGAAAAAAAAAAAAAAGGAATGATAAAATATTTTGTAAAGTAAAATTTTTCAAGATGGAAGGGGATGTAAAGTGAAGAGGTATTGATGTAATGAGAATAGGAGTATATATTTCCATTTTGTAAAGTTGTGAACTTATAAATAAAGAAGGATCTTTTCTATCATTGTGTTTTAGAATGTGAGTTTTGTGACTTGGAATGCTATTCAACAATGGAAGGGGCCCCATCAACAATGTGCATCGCTTTCTAAATTTGTAAGTTTAATTAGATTGTTTTACATTGGTTCATGCGAATAGCTTAGCTTTCCATTGCAAATGTTATTTTATTTTTTCAAGTGTAGATTAATTAGTTTCATTGCAAGTGATATTTAAATTATTTAAACATTGATTAATATTTCAATTACGCAAAGTGTGTTTAGATTAGAATTCAATTACACAGAGTGTGTTTAGATTAGATTTTAACTACGCAAAGTGTGTTTAGATTAGAATTGAATTACAAAAATTGTGTTTAGAGTAGATTTCAATTATGCAAAGTGTGTTTCCCTTTATGAAAAGTAGTTTAACCATTAGATTAGATTTATTTTGTTAATCCCTAGTGCAGGTGCACCTCACAGTTTATGAACTTCCTTGTTAAAAATTTATGTGGGAAATAAAAGACACCTATTTCACCCAACAAAACTTAAGAAGAATGTTCCTAGCCATTAGCTCTGAATCCTCTATCTTGAACCTACACTATGATAAAAATTGGCTCGAACGAGGATTGTATCACCCTATGAGGAAATAAAGAACCCTCGTAGATGAGATGCCTAGTAAAATATGAGAGGAATATTGAAATGTAAATTCATTTAGACACTTTAGTACAAATTTTTGACTTATTTGAAATATAAATTGACTCCAAGATAATGGAAAAAATGTTATTTTTCTAAATTTATTTTTATAAAAACTATAAATAAATGAAATAAATACTTTTTTCACGCTATGATAACCATTTATCATAATATTAGTGCCTTCTATTCAACCTTCAAATTATTCAAAATGTTATCCAAACGTTCACAGTTATCAAGTTAAAATGGATATATACAATGAAATAATGAAATATCAATTTTCAAGGGAGAATGTTTAGAGAAACATTCATTTACTAGACCTCCATGCAAAAAATATCCTTTGAAGTCTCGTAGAATGAAGGTTTTATTTCCATGAAATGAAAAAATCTAATAATCGTCCTTCGAGACATGATCAAATTTTCCATGTTTTCAATTATCTTCAATTCTAGCATCTAATTTTAGAACTGTATCATGAATCCAAAAATTATCCTCCTTGGTGTTTCTATCAAAAATCTTTTTCATCCTTTCCTATAAAAGTTGAGCCTGATCATACACCTTCTCCCTCATCTCCTGAAATTCAATAATCTTATCTATCCTTCTTTGGATATGATTGGGATCTTCCACTTGTTCCTATATAAAATTCATGACGTGTATCACTATTGAAATAAGAAAATTTTACTATGTGCCATATACGAACTGAAAGGTTGTAGTATTAATTGATCTCTTAGTATTGATCTTGTCTACCCATAATGAAAATTTCAAATTTGTATGCCAAGCATTCTTGTTATCCTTTAGCAATTTTCTGATGATCTTGAAAAAACTACTATTTGAAGATTTTTTCCAGTCTATTTTTGTGAGGATAAGAGGTTGTGGAATGGCTAAGGGAAATTTTCTAATCATTGAATTTTTTTTTAATCCTTTTATACTTTAAATAGTGTTTATTATTAGTTACAATTCTTCATATTCTACCAAATCTAGAAAGGACGTTTTCTAAAAATTGAATAACAACAATGTTAGTACCTTTCCTAGTTCATATAACTTCAATCCACTTTGTGAAATAACTTTTCCTAGTCAAAATCCATTTGTGTTTTCCTAAGAATTTTGCATCAAATTATCCAATAAAATCAATGCCTCTTTGTTGAACTGATGGCTCTATATAAATGGGATTTAATGGTAAATATATAAACTTGGATTTTCTTTCAAATATTTGACATGTATGGTAGGCTGACACTTCTTTACGAAGATATAAAAATATTGTAGGCCAGTAAAATATTTCTCTTAGAATTTTATTTACACTGCCCTTCCAAGAAGGATGTCCACCACACACACCCTCACGAAACTCCTTCATCATTTGTTTCACATCATATTGAAGTAAACAATTCAAAATTATACCTTTTGGGTCCTTCCAAAATAAATTCCCATCTAGAATACAAAATTTAACAACTTTGAGTTTTAAAAATTTTTCTTGAGTGTTACTAGTTCTAGGTGGAGCATATAAATTCTTCAATACAAAAATAATATCATTGTACCATGAAGAAGTTTAGAACTTTTCAAATACCAACAATTTTTGTCTATCATAAGCATCATCGCAGAGTTGTAAAATGAGGTTTATTCGAAGAGTGCCACAATTTCTTTAAGTCCTAAACTTGGTTGGTTTTCTTGATTTCGAGGTAATATTCCAGCAACTTCATTATCCACTTCCCCCTCCTGCCATCACTATTTGGCTGACTTAAAATATCTTTAACCACGTTTTTGGGAAGGTAAGAAACAATATGAGAATGTAGGACATGAAATCTGAAATATTTTAATTCCTTTACCAATGCATATTCTTTTTTTTCTATGATGGCAATGCTACATCTCATAGTCTCTCAATACACTACTGAAAAACAATATCATTTGTTCATAACCATGTGAATTCTTTTGAAGAAAAGTTCCTGAAATTGTATGTTCAAAAGCAAAGGAGAAAGCCAAAAAATCCTTTACAAAATATGGGCTAACTAGGACATGGGCCTCAGTTAGAGCACCTTCAATCCCTTCAAAATATTTGTCAGTTTAACTTGTCCACTTAATTTCACTTCCTTTTTTTCAACATATTAGTAATAATGTTCAAAACTTCAGCAAAATTAGGAATGTATCTTCTAAAACAATTTACCTTACATAGAAAGGATTGTACATCTTTTTTACTCCTTGGAAATTCAATTTTCTATGGCTGGCACTCTCCCGACATCAATTTGAATACCATATTTTGACACCATATGACCCAACAAATTTCCCTCCTTCATAGCGAAATTTCATTTTTCAAATTCGAAGAGATTCCAAATTTTTCACATTTTGATAAAAATAATGTGAGATGTTTTAAATGATCAATTTTAAATTTATAATAGACTATTACATCATTCAAATAAACCACAAAAAAATTATCATTCTCCTCAGCAAATTCTATATTCATTTTCCTCTGAAATGCAACATCAACATCATTCATTAGAACTAAGGGAAACTTTTAGTACATAAAAGTAAGCCAATGAGCCATAAAATAATTCCTACCCTAGTCCTTCGGATGCACTAAAATCGAATTGTACCCCAAAAAACCACCCAACATAGAAATTATCTCAGCTCCGGCTACACTCTAGAGGATATGTTCCATTTTAGTCACGGGGTAGCTATCCTTCAAAGGAACCTTATTTAGTTTTCTACAATATGTGCATAACCTGATTTCTCCACTCTTCTTTCTTACTAGAACAAGAGTAGCAATCGACATCGAAAACCTCAATGGAGCAATTATCTTGGTAGCAGGCACTATTTTCATTTCCTTTCATATTAATGGAAGTAACATTAAATTTATCCTTCTAAGCATCTATTTGAAATGTTTCTCATTCTCTTTGAGTTGAATAGTTTTTTGAATGCTATATATTCCATGAACCTTTAAATCCTCATATCTCCAAGAAAAAACATCTAAAAAATCTATCAATAATTCTACATACTATTGTTTTTTCTCTTCATCCAAGGAACTAGAAATTTTTACAAATCTAGGATATTTTTCTATTCCCAAATTATAATATTGAAACTCACCATCAATAGGAAAAATCCTAGGCATCACACAAACATCATTACTATCTAAAAACCCCTCTAGGGAGACGAAACATTTATGAAAATATTATTACTTAATTGCATAATTTCGTGTCCAACTATAGTATTTAAAAATACATTTGGATATTCAATCACATATGTATTTACATCTTCATTTTATCAATAGTACTCACAAATTAATCAGCGATTTATAGGAATTTCTTAAGTTGTTCGTCATATTCAAAAACATGTCAATGCCTGATATTATTTTGAATTAAGGACCTATGTATCACATTCATTTCATAGTTCTTATTTGGATAAATAGGAATTTTAAAGGCAGTAGCTAGAGAATTTTCTATGCCAATTTCCTTTCTAGAAATGACTGAAATTTTATGCTCTATAAATAAGTTATCGAACAAATCTCATAATTAATTTATATATGCCCTCAGTCTGGGATGTTGAATCTGATACATATATTTAACTTGATTTATCGCTAGCTTAGAATTGCTAAAGACAAAAATTATTTTTTCTTTCTGTTATCTTCTCAGATTCAATCCCATAATCAAAGCCTCATACTCTGCAATTTTATTGGTGCATTCGAAATACAATTAAGAGAAGTGTAAGTTACTACTGCAATCTGACATAATGATCCAAATACCTTCCCCTAAACCATCCTTGCAATTGGATCCATCAAAATGCATGTTCCACATCCATTTATCATTGGTCGTACTTATTTTTCTTATACTTCACCTTCAACATGTTGTTGTTCTTATTCCCTAAGATGAAAATCATTATAGAAAATTGCAAAACCAAGGTTAGGTTCAACAACATAAATGGGATGATTATCAGGTTGGGTTTGACTGCTAACTATATATTCAATCTAAATCTCCTTGAACAATGTTTTCTAGTTAAAAAAAATAAGGATTGAGGCATAATTCATGTCCATTAGAAGATTACCCCCCAACTTGGATTCCCATGAACGTGATAAAAACATTCCAAACCAAGCTAAATATGTGTTACTTCCAAATCAATCATCATACTCTTAGCATGGATTTGATTGAGTGTCACAACAAGGTCCTTGATTAGTCCAAAACATTCAACCTTTCATGAGTGAAAAGAGAATAAATCCTTGTAAGGTCAAGTTATATCAAGCCCTAAATTTTCCATGAAAGATTTCAGAATCAAGTTGTGTGATTTTCTCAAGTCCAACTTAGCATTATACAATACCATGTAATGAATATTAAAACTAATGTAAAAAGTAGAAAAACCTTCATTTACTTAAGTTACATGAGGACCAAACACAAATTCGATAGCATGATCTTGTATGTTTAAGGAATTTTGAGCATTAATATTTTATTAATAACCTTCGTCTGATCCCTTATTCATCTTAATGCTTTTTACTTTATAGTTTGCATTCTATAGTAATTCAAAAAATGGGATTTGGATCTTCATCTTACCAGTTTCATTTTCCAAGCTAAAAGGCAGTGGAAACTTCTCCAATTAGCTCCCATATTTCTTGGCTTCAGCTTTTTTAGGTATACCATTCTTTGGATCTTCTTGTGGCCGCTCTGCTAGAGGATTGGCTTGAGGGCACTTGAATGTGATATTTTTTCACCCAAGGTTATATTGTCCTTGAAAAATAGCGTGTTATTATATCCCCGGTGATATAAATCTAATTCAACGATTAATTGAAGGCTTTCATTTTATTGTAAAATTTGGGTTGATATATCATATTCTTATATATTTAGGTATACCTCGGTATCGTTCTCATCAAGATAATTGACTTGTTCTTTTGATTCCTCTGCATTTTCCTCATCCACCAAATTTTGTGGGAAAGGAGGTCTCAATGCCTGGTAAGGTTCAAGGTTTTTACGATATCTTTGATGAACTTGAGGACCTGGAGGCCTTTTGAAATTGGGATTTCTAATTTTTGGTTTAGTTTCAACACTCAGAGGACTTAACTTATCGAAAAAAATTTCCATTGTTTTTAGCATGACATTAAACTTGGTATCTATAGAGGAACATGGTTCATCCTTGACACCTTTCCTCTCGAATCACATTTTCATCCGTTTTGCCAGAAAATTCATTTCTACTCCTATGGAATTATTTTTCATTCCTACTAATGTAGAATAATTTCTTTCTCTTAACTCAAAAGTAAACTAAGCATCAAATGCATCAGGATAATGGAGCATATCTAACCCAGGAGGGGGTTTAATATCAATGGAAATTGTATTATATACCTTATTGAACCTAGAAAAAACTCCCGCACTATTTCACATAGATTTACTTTAAATTTATCATATTCATCTAGGATCTGTAAGGGATTTTTCTTATCTTCCCATCTTCTAAGAAAATATCGCTCAAACTATTCGAAATTTGGAATACTTCCTCCTCGCGGTCCTCTGAACAAATTTTTTACTTCTGCTGAGAAGCTTTGTGGAAATATCATTATCTTGAAATCCTAATAATCCACCTCCTCTAGATATATGAAGTGATTAATTTTATGAAAATATTACTGAGATTTAAAACCTCCCTGTCCATAAAATTGGATTAAACACTGAGCATAATTTTGAGGAAGGTCATGCACATGATTCAAAGAGTGAGGGGAGAATATATTTAAGCCATTGATACTTGAAAATAAGTTGAAGTAACAACGATGCTAGGGATTCTAATAAAATATGAAAATGGAATAAATTTTGTTGTACTAGAAATCAAAGGATTAGTAGTATCAAACATAAAAAAGTAGATGGAGTAGAAAAAATTGGAGTAGGGAAACGAAAAGTGATACACTTGGACAAAGAGAACTGTAGTTCTTGGAAAAGGTTTTCCAATCTCTTTTATTTAAAAAAATTAATTGGATCAGTATGAGTAAGAGTGCCTGTGAATTCCGATTTTTGTTTGAGCCTAGATAGTAAGCTATTCCAAAAGATATATCCATATTGTTGTGATAAACTAGGATTTTGAGGAAAAATATTTGGAACATAAGACTTAAATATTCATCAACAAATATTGTATCTAAAGTATCATATTCTGACTTTGATCTAAATAGGGTTTGCTCAAATTAAATGTCAAATAGGATATGTTTTATGGACTTAACCTCTTTACGGAAAGAAAAATATATTCCTAAAGTAACATTATCTGGTTACTTTTTTGATCTTTTCTTCCTGAATATATTCTCTGGAGTTGAAAAGGGATCTATTCAATTAGGATCAAGATGTCTCCTAGTGTAAATAGCCATATGAACCAGAACTTCCCAGTGGAATCACCTTTAAAAGTTTGGAGTCACTAGGTGAAGAAGAACTTAATTATGTCTAATCCTTAATCACCATTAATAATAAGATCTGGACTTTTTCCCTCATTTCCGAGGGAATATTTAAACTTTTTTCCCCAACAACAATGCCAAGATGATATTTTTTTGGATCTAGGGGAATTGGTAACTTGTAGGGCTTTTCCTAAGCCACCCCTAGGTTCAAATCCAATTGGCTGCCACTATATCACTTAGGAGTTTTTCTTAGCTATGGGAGAAAATTGCTAGGGTAGCCTCAAACCACTTTGGGATTGAAATTTGGCCCTTTAATATGGAAAGGGATTTCTCCTTCACTCTACTACTCAAGGTAAATACAGTAGCAGGTCACTAATATGCTCATTGGATAAATTTAACTTCTAACAATTATGAGTTTGGTTTGGAAAGAAAAGAAAAGGGACCATTGGGTGTGGAGTCTCTAACAGAAAAAATACTTTCTAATCGCTGGTCACATGAATAGATCTAAATAAAGGAAAGATACATTATTTTTTAGATAAATTATCATCAAGGTATGGTAAAATACTACTGCAATAAAGATAAAAAATAGAGAATTGTGGTCTCTACAATGATATTAAACCTAAAAAAACAAATAAGTATTGGAATAACATGAATGTGAGTGATTCCACATGAATTATAATTCATTCAAATTTATCCAAATAATAAATATTAATGGTCGAGTGAGTACCTAAGTAGAAGATAATCACAGTAGAAAAATAGACAAGAAATAATTCACACATTAATCTCTGAAACTGCACATATAAGACTACTTATAGAAAAATAGATTGATCTTGAAAGTCTAAAACAATAAACAAATATTTTTCCTTCTCCAAAAAGTTTTAACCCTTGGTTTCGTTTCATGATCATATTTATAGAACATTTACAAACTATAACCATGATTTTACAAAACATTAATTCCAAAAATATCAAATATGTATGTAAATATCTAACTAGGATCAAGTACACTGCATATAAATTTCCTTTATGTACTGTTCGTTTAATCTTAAAACAACATGATAAGATGTAACTGAAAATATGGTTGAAACTGAGGACAAAATCATTTGTTGATATCTTGCCAAAATGTTATGAAATCCTCTTCTTTGACATCACGTTTGAGATAATCCTTGCCTCAAAATTTGGGATTGATTCACCAAAATAGGAATATGCTATTCGAATCCATCTTTCATAAGCTTTATCTATTCCAAATCCTCATCACTCCCTTAAAAATGTAATTGTTACGAGTTGCATATAGATTAGTTGGTACATACCTTATTGAGATAAAAATCGTAAACTGATACCAAATTATCTATCAATGGTCAAAGGAAATAGAACAAAAATAATGTTGAAAATTTAATTTTCAACTCTCTATCAACATTCTTTGAAAATAAAGCTAATAGATTAACAATCAACCAATAAAAATACCTTATTTGAGTTTGTCTATAACCTCCAGAAAAATATCTACATTACTTGGTTTCCCTTTCTTAATCTTCTTGGGCTTGGGGCGAAGTTCACTTCTCCTTTGACCTTTATGTTTTTTATATATAGAGGCCACATCCTTGAATATCATTCGGTGACTTAAAGGTGTGTCATCTACATCAATCACATAATTTCCTAGGTTAGGGTTCTATTTAAGTTTTAACTTAAGCCTAAGTTTGTTTATAGGCTTGATATGAGGCTTTCTGAGCCCATATGTTTGAGCTACATTGGGTTCATTTAGAATATCTCTTTCCCCTATTTTAGGCTGACCCTCCCCTATTTCTATATATTTATTCTTTTTAGCTTTCATATCCTCTTCTAGGAGCTGAGGAGATGGATCTCTAGGAGGATATAGGGCCTTTTCATCCACAATATTTTTACCCTTTCTTGTGTAAACTATTTTAAACTCAGGAATTCGAACAAAGGTTTATATTTGTCTACTGAGGGAGGCTTTTGGTTTGCTTCTGGTTTGGACCAAAGAGGTTCCTTGTTCTGGGATATCATAGTTCTAGGCAGGTTTCGTTTTACTCCTATTCTTGCTAACAGTTTTTGGTTTCGGATATTCGGACTCTAAAATCCCCCCCCCCCCTAAAACAGGAAATGTTCCCAAGTTATATTAACATTTTTTAAATGATTGCAAATATGAATCTTAATCAGCCTAATATGGACAACATAGTGATGATATGCATTTGGTTTAGCCTGAACCCTTGGTGGCATTTTTCTCAGACTCATAAACAAAAAGAAGGGGATGTCAATCCTAACCTGTCTACAAATATGATCAAGATATTTGAAATGATACATGTTGATCATGTTTTAGCATCCCTCACAGGTAAAATAAGTTTGATTTATTCTCAGTATTTAGTTCCATTCAACTTTGAGGCAGGATCTTTTCACTCCCAAATGCCATGGCTTATCCTTGTGCTCATCCTTAAAACAATAGTGGATATCGATTCCTTCCAAGGTTCAATTTTTGAACCAATGATCGATATCCATCGGGAGGCTTGTAGCCTCTCTAATTGTTTCCTTTACAATTAGGAAGAATATTCTACCAATGTTGACCGCCCTGGCCATCAAAACCTTCTACAGACGCAGCCTCTCGATCATGAAAAAAATCACACCTGAAATAGAAATCCTCTGAGTCTCCTCATCGAAATATTTGCTAACATTATGAGATGGCCTCAAGAGCTTAAGGACCCTCAGCTTGTCCCCTTGCAGCCAACTGCGTTCCCCCATAACTACTAACGATCAACGGCAAAAACTTTGGAAGTAAAAATGAGATTTTTTCATGCCTATGTTCGAAACTTAACTGATATCTTACGACAAAAGGAAATAATGATGTGCACAATAATCATGCAATAATTCCATTCACATGAAATATGGAGTTTAGAAAAGACATGCGAAACAAAAAATATGGCATAATTGTAATCATTATTTCATGCATCGATCATACCATGAATTTTGATAATTATTATCACCTTTGGCTATGGTAATTTGAAAAAAAATTCATTACAATAAATTTAAATAGCATGTCATACCAACTAATTCATGAGTTCCATCTGTCAAACGATGATAGATTACGTGGAAAAGTGAGTTTCCAACGCTTCCTTGTCTAGACATTCAAATATTTCCTAGCATTTGATTTGTGAGCGCTCTCGTCTCAAATTTTTTGAACCAACGCCGAAAAATTATTTGTTAGCACAAAATTTTAATGGAAAACTTAGACAATTGTTCCAAGTCATTACCTTTAAATCCTCTACCCTAGAACTAAACGATGATAGCAGGCACAATTCCTGAAGCATAGGGATGCTGGAGGTTAAAAATTTATGATTGTCTGCGAAATAACAAGTGACATAAGTGGGTTGGACGCTAGTTACAATTGACATGTTCTGGATCTATGTTGTTTATAGGAAGCGCATTTTACCTCTTATGATCAAAGATTTCATGTGGATCAGTTACAATTTGTAAACCAATGTTGCAGTGACATAGAAAGCACTTATATCTTCTTACTGTATTATTGTGGAGGGCCTTGCATGGACAATAGGTAATGGAAGGAGGCTTAGAATTGGACCTAATCCTTGGATGGGTAGGAATGAGGATTTTAGTCTTCCATAGATCTTGGTGAGGGATCTTAATAATGAAAGTGTGTTTACTCTTAATTACATTGCAGATTTCCCAACTCTTAAACTATAAAACCACTCAGATTTCCCCCATAGGTGGCTTCGTCATGGGAAGTGTATATTTATAACCTCAGAAACTCCCATATTCATATTGTGGATAAAGAAGATAAATTAAAATAGTTTTTTTTTCCTTTTGGACAGTATGCACCTAAATAATTAAAATGGTTTTTCTGTTTTTTTGGAGAGTATTCACCAAAATTTAAATATATACATTTAATAACAAAATTTTTGTAGAGAGAATAGATTTGGTGGTGGAAAAAATTGTGGAAACTCAAATGTCTTACCATAGTAGGGCCTTTTCTTTTGGTGTATTTCGGTAAGCAAAGAACCATCTGAAGATGAAACTATAATAAGAAAAAAAAGAGGGGCCTAGTTGGTGTATGCTCTGCAAACCCCATAAGTAAACTGTCCTCCACCATTTTCTTGAATGCCCGTGTATGATAGCACTTCAACACTTCGCTAGAACTCGATAGGTTTTGTTGGGGATTGCAGTGGAGAAATTTGTCTTCAAGCCTGGCAGTAGTGGAATCGATGATGAGGTGTTTTAAAGCATTAGAGAACTTTTCCATTACTCATACGTTGTGGGGTGTGGTTAGCGAGGAATAAAGCTATCATCCAATAAGTGGCTTCCTACCTAGATAGAGTTGCGCTCAATTTTTAATTATTTCAAAACTATTTTAAAACTATTTTCATATTAAAATAAGCTCTCTCTAGAAAGACTAATTCAACCCGGAGAAATTGACAAATCAATCTCGGCTCCAGGCTTACTTTGATTGTGCATCTCAGGGGGAGGTACAGGTCTCGGGAGGTGGGGATGTTGTCTTTCTATCCAAAGCTCAACAATTTGATCTCATTAAGCTAATGGGTTATGGGTCTAATAACAACCCATAATTCTTGGCTTTAAATATTCTTCTTCTACTTTCTAACGAGTAAGTTATTACCTCACTCAAAGTTTTTGGCAATTCACTAATAAAGTAAGTTACCTTAACAAAATAATGTCATAATCAAATCTTGATTCCTTTATTAACGGAGATTTTTCATATCGGAGGTATTTTTGATGATATGTCCTGTTCTGATTTTTATAAGGAAAAAATCAATCTAGTAAATACACTTTGTAAACCAAGTCTAAAAAAAAATTGTGTCAATGGCTTATAAAAAAACTCAAGGATGACATACATTTTAAATACTATCAATAGCTTATAAAATAACTCAAAGATGACATGCTTTTTAAATACTATCATTGCCTTTTTATTGAACCTACAACACCTCACCCATAACTATCCTTTACTAATGATATTTTTTTACTCTCTTTTGGAAATGTACTAAACTTTTATTGTAATATTTAAGAACATTGTGGATAGGAAATACTACGATTTTATTCTTATTCTGTATAGAACTGAATGCAGCCATTGTGAATGACAAGCAAACATTTTTGTATCCAAAAGCGAGTATATTGAAGGCTCTTTTATAAATAAAATAATATCAAACTTTTTTTTGAAAAATCAACTATTTAAAAATTTATGAAAAAAATAAAAATATTACTAAGAATCCATAGGCATTAAAAAATTCTTTATCTCATATTAATTTAAATATACCATAAATTATTTTTAAAACATATATTATTATTATAAACATATTACATAATTTTTTTTTTTTTTTTCAATATTAATTATTATTATAATATCTCGTTCATACATATCTATATATATTAAGCAGTCTTAGAAGATTCCATTATCACTATGTATTTTTATGCACCATCTGATTAAAAGTTCTTCCATCATTAGATTTCATTGTTTTAAGTGCCAACCAAATATTGATGTCTATAACTGTTAAACTTTTTTATTTACCCTTCTCTACACTGCACTTCTGCACTTGTAAGATATGAAAACCAAAAGCTCCCCTACCCGATGGAGCAAAGGTAATTCCATGATGTATTAAGGAAGTAGTCACGATGAAGTATTAAGGGTTCATTCTGTGAGGAAACCACTGTGTGTGCGCACATGTAACATGAGCGAAGGAAATTGCACGATGTATTAAGGAAGTAGTCACAATGAATTATTAAGGGTTCATTCATTAGTAACCAATCAAAATATCTCAGATAATGGATGCATATAGTGCATAATCAGTCACCTAGATGTGATTGATGTTTGTAAAAAAAATTCCATGCTTCATGAATTTCTGTGATAAATTTAACAGGTAGAATTGATTTGTCTAGTTCATGAGAATGATTCTATTCAAAATTGGGTTCGATCATGAGGCTCTTGCGTGGATTATGGGCTGCATCAGTAACACCTCAATGGCTATTATTATAAATGGATCGACCAAAAATTTATTTAATCCAAGCAGAGGGCTCCGTCAGGGATGCTCCCTCTCCCCTATACTATTTATATTGATGATGGATGCCTTTACCATAAAGATAAAGAGGGCAGCGGAACAAGACATTTTCAAATGTATTAGCATCGGTCCTAGAATGATGGCAACCTAAAGCTTTTTCGTAGATGACATTCTTATCTTTGGAATGCTGCTGAAGGAAAACTAGGAGGCCATGAAAGAAATCTTAAGCACATTTTCTACAAACTTCAGGTATGATCACTAGTGAAGGTAAATCATGTATAAATTTTGTGAATGGAGATGTCAGGGATGTGAATGATATATCAAAAATGTTCAACATCAACATGGCGCCTCTGAAGGATGGGCTGTGGGCTGATATATCTGGGTTTCAGGTTAAAATTTTCGAACTACTCGGCAGAAGATTGGATGTGGCTCATTCCTAAATTTCAAAAGAAGATTCATACTTGGTCTAGTAAATGGCTATCTAAGGGTGGTAGAATGATCCTGATTTAGGCAGTACTGCAACAAATAATTGTTTTCAGGGCACATCTTTACTTTCTACCTAATAAAATTCTGCAGGAGATTATAAAGATAATGCTAGATTTGTCAGGGGAGGTGGGAAGGAAAAGCGACCTACAAATTTAGCGAGATGGGAATATCTAACTACGCCAAAAGACAAAGGTGGTACTAATCTTGTTGAATTCGGAAAATCATTACTTATAAAATCTCTATAGCGATGTTTAAATGGTAAAGGTATATGGTGCGAGATTGTTCAAAGAAAATACCTCGGACAGGCAACAATGGAGGATTTGTTCATTATGGGATGGAAAGAAACCACATGATGTACAACGATTTGGAGGAGCTTTGGTACAATATGGCCAATATTTAAAGAAAATCTTCGGTGGCATTTTGGAAGCGGCCACAAAATATTGATAGGATGCCAACCATGTTGGATATAGAATCTCACCAAATAATAAAAGAGGCCCTGATACTAAACCTGAATCAACTAGGATTCTTTTACATACAACAGATCTTCGAGGGATGGGAATACGAGGTACTGAGATGGAAATCATTTTCTGACTTAGGCTTGGAGAAGGGATGGGAGGTAGAATGGTATGTTTTCACAAACTACATGAGGTCTTCAGTACTCTGCACAACTGAAGAAGGTGATAGACTTTGTTGGGGAGGGCATAAAACAAGGGAAGGTTTAAAAGTAAGGGAGATCTATACATCTTTGATCAATAAGAAATTTATTATGGTAGGGTAATGTGGAAAAGCAAGGCACAAGTGAAAATGATTATATTTTTATGGTTGGTTTGGAGAGATAAGAACTTGACTTGGAATATTCTATAAAAGAAAGGCTAGCAAGGGTCGGGCCTGCGTTTTTTATATCATGTAGAAACTGAGTACAACCAACATCTATTCTACCTTCGCTCTTTTTCTTTGGAAACTTTGAAAGTCCTATGTGAACGTATGAGAGTCCAACAACCTGTACGCATAATGACGGAAGACTTCACGAGGTGGTGGCTTCGAAAAGGCAAGATACAAGACTATTCCGATATTGTACCACTGGTACATTTGGTGTAAGAGGAACCAAAAACCTTTTGAGGGACAGCCCTACTCTCCAATAAAGAGGACACACCAAATTTATAACATTTGGGAAGGTATAAAAATTCACGAGAAGCCAACTGGGGATTTATCAAAGACAGTCCACCCACATGAGATTCATTATCATGCATCCTATTTTGATCGTGCCTCGCAACAATCAATTTGCGGTTGTGGGGCTTGGCTTATGAATTTATCTACTTGCCATTATAAGATTTATTGGAATGGAGGAAATGGCACCAATATGAAAGAAAAATGTCTTGCTCTTTGGAGCCTCCTTTGGTTTTCCTACCAGTTAAATTTGGATAAGATTTGGGTTTTTGGGGATTCAAAAATCCTTATAGATTATATGAATCAGAAGGCCACATTAAACCCTGGCATGCTATCACATTGGATTGTGAGAATACATGCCTTGAAGAGAACCTTTTCTGCCATTTCATTCTCACATGTCTAGAGAGAGAGAACATAGAAGCTCATCGTCTCTCAAAGAAAGGACTAGATGGAATTTTCAGGGAGATGCACTACGAGTTAGTCAACTCTAATGCAGCAGGAGCAACTTGAACGTTCTTTTTCATATGACACATACTAGGACTGCTACAGGTTTTTCTGATGACTAATATAGCTAAAAGCTAGGGGAACATGAGATATGATGATAAGAAAGGATAGAAAATGCTATTATGAGATGGACTAAATTAATGTTTTTTGTGGGAAGGAAAGAAAAGTGAAGAAAAATCCTCATGATATCCAAAATCTGAATGTATTGTATGTCTGAACAAAAAGAATGTAATGTTTTTTGAACAAAAAGTATATGTTCTGGTACTTAATATAAACCAGAGTATTTTTCACCCTAAAAAAAAGAATTGATTTCTCTAAAATCACAAGGCATATCTATCTACATTTGTCTTTTAATTCCCTTAGGTTCTGAAATTGTATTTGAATCTTTTAATTCCCTTAGGTTCTAAAATTGTATTTGAATACCCAAATACTAGTGCTTTGTTTCTTGGATTTCATTAATCTTATGCCAAATATTTGTGCATTGTTATTTGTTATGTGTTGGGTATTTTCTGTTCTATGTTTATATATTCATATAACGGAAAAAATTATTGCGATAACTAGTGATAAATTTGTTAGACCAAAAACCCGAAAATCAATCCAATCTGATTATGATGGGAATTTTCCACTAGACTCTGTTCAACGGTAACTAATATCTCTTTCAATAAGGAAAACAATTTCAAAATTATGACATATTGTCTCCACAGAATTTTTTATATTGATTTTATATCTCTCGGTCTTTCCTCTTGGTTTTGGGATTGTTATGTGTTAGAGGAAACAATAGTTCACGTAGGATGTGGAAGGAAGGATATTGACTCAATATATTGTGGAGTTTATAATTAAACGAAGAAGTTTATATAAATAATTTATTATATATAGTGATTGTTGAGATATTGTTTGATATATTGGAAAATGAAAATATTTAATTAGGCTAATAAGTAGCTCTCATGGAATTGGATATTTTAATGATTTCTCTAATTAATTATTTTCATCTGATGGTATAAATTGAAATATTTGAATATATTATCTTGCTAGTGATAACTTTATTGCATATCTAAATTTTTTCTTTAAAGCATGTTTAAATTATCTTTTTACTTGAGTATCATTAAAAATTTACTAGGGATACATTTTATCACGGCATATAATTATTAGGGAGAATGCAAACCCTTTGATTACTAAGTGAAAATAAAATTATTAATAAAATAAAATGTGTTGAAACATGGGTGCTTGTTGATGTGTGAGTTACATTACAAAAAAAATGTAATTTACAATTTGAAATGGTGACATGAGAAGAGTTAACTTTGCATGTGCAAAATGACATTAGCCATTATGTTCTTACAAACAATATTAATAACCTCAAGGCAAAATGTCCACAATTATAAAATAAAAATAAAATACACATGAAAACCATGTTTGTAATTGTAATGACAATGATTAATTAATTGAGCTATGTGCAATAGTTTGGATTCATTTCATTAAGTGAGTCGTATGGAATCATTTTGTATGCTAAGATTTAGAGCAAACATCTTTGTAAAAATTATTATTAATAAAATGAAGGCATAACTAAAATTAATAATGAAATTAATAGATGGAAGTCATAACTAAAATTAATAATGATCTCATGCAATGACATTTATTTATACGAGTATTGGTTTAATTATGTGAGGTAATTGGCTATTTTTATTTATGTCACTAAGATTTTATCATTTAATATTATATATATTTGAAATTCCATGTTCCCAATACAATTTGAGCAGTTTCTCACAAAGCCTAGGTTCTCCTTCTTCAATTTGACATTCATTTTGGTTTGTTTATCATTATATATTTTTTGCTTTTATATTTTATTGTTGTTTAATGTTATTAGATCTTTAATTTATTAAGTTTTAATAAATTGATTATGGTTAACCGTTTCATTATATATTTGTTTGTTTTTATATTTTATTGTTTGTTTTTAAAAATTCAATAACCTTGCATAAGTTTTGCAAGTTCTATTAGATACAGAGATTTAGTTGCCACTTTGCTCACTCAAAAAGGTGTATAGAAATTTCAACCTTAAATATTTTTTGGAAAAATTAGTGATGTGTCTCACTTGTATGTATTCGCCGTTCACGTTATTAAGTAGTATCAGCACATGGTTCAAATCTTACAATGGTTGCTGGTTGCTCAAAGATTCTTTTTGTAATGTTATAACTGTGTAGCCAAGGGAAAGCCAAAGGCATATCCTGTAAAAACAATCCCAGATCACAATAAAACCACCGGTAAATAAAACTCAAATATAACGCTAGAAAACAAACTTTCCAGAAAAATACCATTTAGCCAGAAAAGATAGAGTCCGATGCCAAACGAATTATAAATCTTCAAAGATACAATGCAGGACTAAGATATTACGGAGAAGAATGTGCGTAATTCTTGATAATTTTATGAGAGCGTGTGCCAAAAATTTAGAGTAACATAGGCCTTTTATAGGGCTGACTTCATGACGGATGGGTTAAAATGGACCAACTGAATTTGGAAATTTGGAAGGAAAATACACCTTCAAACTTCAATTCTTGAAACCTTAGGCGACAGAGTGTGATACCTTTTGAAGTTGCGGTTTTAATATTTCTTTGAATTTAATACCATCTGCATGATTCATTTTCTTTGAAGTCAATACCATCAACTTCTAAATATTTCTTTGAAGTCAATACCATTTTCATGACTCATTTTCCTTTGAAGTCAATACCATCAACTTATAATCATATTACAGCGTCGAGCTTCCTCAGTTCATCCTGTATCTTCATTCAAATATGGATCTGACATTTCTCTGACACTCAAACATAGAGAACACTCTTCTATATCACAAACTAAACTGCTCAGTTTGTACAAAGCTAGTTTATAATTTTATGATCCTTTGTTTTGGCTTCATTCGGGGAAATAGAATGTGAGCCGTAAAAGTCTCTGCTTTCAAATAGATGCAATATAAATCTGTGTCTCACGTGTATGTATCTCTACTAGGTCTTAATTCGTATAAGCAAATGGTTCAAATTTTACAATTCTGGCTTGGAGATGTTTTTTGTAATGTTATAACTATGTAGCCAACAAAACGCAAAAAACATTCTCAGAAGTATCTCTACTGGTCTTAATTCGTATAAGGAAATGGTTCAAATTTTACAATTCTGGCTAAGAGATTTTTTTTTCGTAATTTTATAACTATGTAGCCAGCAATACGCAAAAGACATTCTCAGAAGCTAGTAAGATCCTTGGTAGATAAGACGCAAATAGAATTTTTATACTAAGAAAACAAACTTTCAAGCAGAAAGACCATCTAGCCAGATCCTCGGTAGATAAAACCCAAATAGAACCGCGTTATACTAAGAGAACAAACTTTCAATATGAAAGACCATCTAGCCAGGAAAGATCGAGTCATCTGCCAAACTAATTATAAACCTTCAAAGATACAACGCTTATCTACAGGGGTAAGATATTACGGAGAAGAATGTGAGTAAAATTTATAGAGTAACATACGCCTTTTATAGGGTTGACTTTATAAGGGAGGGGTTAAAATGGGCCAGCAGAATTTATAGGGTTGACTTCATGAGGGAGGGATGACAACGGGCCCAAGGAATTTGAACTTTGAGGGGAAATATAAAAAAAAACTATTTCTTGAAATCTTTGGAGTTGAGGTTTTAATATTTCTTTGAAGTAAATATCATTTTTATGCTTCAAGAATAATTGTTTCATAAAGTGAAATACAATTTAAAAATTTAATTCTTCAAATAATTTGGAGTTGATGTTTTAATATTTCTTTGAACTCAATACCATTTTCATGCTTCAAGAATAATAGTTTGACCGTAGACAATTACCAATTAAATTATTTAGAAGGTTGTATAATGATTTTTTATATAAATTTTTAATTTGCAAAATCATTAATTTTATTTTATTTTCGAATTTTAATTACTCAAATTTATATTTATCTTTTTATATAAATTTATTATTACTATATTATATTACATTGATAGTATAAATTATTAATTTTTTAGTGTAATTAGTTAAAGACATCAATTTATTAAGATTGTAGAAAAAGACCAAATCTCTTATCTCTATCTTAACACTTAAAATTTAAGATACGAGTTCTTCACATTCCAATGAAAATTTATTTTTAATTATAGGCTTCTTAGATTCTCACAACAACTCTTATATTTTAAAATCATTTTCATATATATATATTAAGAAAATGATTTTCATATATATATAAAATGATTTTAAAATAATGCATAAAAATATATAATAATTTGAATATTTTATTTGTATTATCTGGCTTCATTTGAATGTGATCCCTAAAAGTTTGTGCTTCTCATTCAAACAAACACAATTGAATAATGTGTCTGAAGTATATGCATCCCTCCAAGGTCTCAAGTCTTATGAGTAGATGGTTCAAATTTGACAAATTCCTTTTGTTTTTGTAATGTTATAACTATATAGCAAAGGGAAAGCCAAAGACATATTTTGAAAAAAAATAAAAAAAAATTGAGAGTCCATAAAATCCAAATAAAACTCTCAGTAGATAAAACTCAAATAAAATTTTTATTCAAAGAAAACAAACTTTTTAGAAGAACGACCATCTAACCAGAAAAAATAAAGTAAAATACCAAACCAATTACTAAACTTCAAAAATACAACAATTATCCACACGGGTTAGATATCAAACAAACTATAGAACTTCAAGGATACAATGCTTATCCACACGAGTAAGATATTACAAAGAAAAATGTGAGTAATTGTTGATAATTTTATAAGAGAGTGCACAAAAAAATTGTAGAGTAACATAGGCCATTTTATAGGGTTGACTTTATGGAGTTAAAATGGGCCAACCACATTTGAAAATTTTGAGGAAAATACAATTTAAAACATTAATTATTGAAGCCTCACATGAGAGGTCAATAGTTTTGGAGTTGTAGTTTTAATATTTCTTTGAAGTGAATACGATTTTCATGATTCAAGAATAATAGTTTCATACTAGAAGATGACCAATTAGATTATTTAGAAAGTGGAATAATAAGTTTTTAATTTGCAAAATGATTCATTCTATTTTATTTTTGAATTTTAACCAGTGAAGTTTATATTTTTATATTTATATAAATTTATTATAATAATATTATATTACATTAATGTTATTAATTATTAATTTTTTGTCTAATTAATTAAGAACATCATTTAATTAGGAGTGATTAAATATTTTATCTCTCTTTTAATTGGTAAACCCTAAATTAAACTAGATAGAGGTTCCTTTGATTCCAATGAAAATATATTCTTAATTATAGATTCCTCATATTTCCGCTACAATTCTTATATTTGAAAATATTTTTTTTCAAAATAAAATAAAATAAAAATATATATAATAATGCATGAAAATATATGAGTGATTTGAATATTTTATTAAAAAAATCATATATATATATATATTTCAATGGATAGATTGTATCAATAATATATTTGACTAAATTGCATAAATTATATATTTTTAATTATTTGTGGATTAAATTTAGTTTTTTTAATATACTCTTGTCAATTTTATAGAGAATTCAGTATTTATGTTTGTTATTAAGTTCAATATTTGTGTTTTTTATTAATATTAATAAATATAAATGTTTAAAATTGAAATATCAATTGTTAATATTAATATTAATATTATTACTATTATTAATATCCTTACTATTTATAGAATGTAGAAGTTTTATTTTTATTTTTTTGTTGGCCAAAGTCTTTATATTATCATATCAAAATTTAGAGTAAAGGCCAACATAGTTGTATTACATTTAGGCAATCTAGAAGGCATGCAGTGCCTAGAAAGACTTAAGTACTCGCCAAGACATATGATGCTCTTGGTTATTAGCCGCACAAAAGAACAAAATAGCCAAAAATTAATTTTCGTCATGGAGGAGGGTGTAGGGGACCTGCTGAGGCAGCCGCGAAGATGCGTCCTTGATTTTGCATGTGGTATTTAATATGGTCCAATTGGGCCTCTAAAGCTCAGAGGTGGTTGTCAGAGCACCTCAGATGAAAAAAAAGACTATCCAAAGCTTCAAGGGTCTCATTTTGCAGGTTTTGAATAGTGTTAATGTAGGCGACAAGTTCATTACAATACTCATACCATTGTTCATGCAAAGTGTCCAGGTTGAGCTAGATCTGCTCGAGTTGGGCAGAAATTGCTTCAAGGGTGGTCGGAGCCTCAACCTAGCCTGGTGACTCAACTGAATATTATGCCATGGCTACCACCGATTGTTGACTCTTAGTAGATTCTGAGTGTGAACTCGAGTCCCCAGATACGTGGCAATTTTTTATGTCACAACCAAGACCTCCACACTGTGCCCGACCTCACTCGCATGAAATGGAGTCATATAACACTACCCCATGCCTTTTGGGTTGCAGCGCCGAGTCAATCCAGGTCCGGAAACCCCTAAAGCCCCTGCACCATGCCCACAACCTCAGCAGAGTTTATCATCGACCATGTAATGTCCCTAAATTTCTGCTTTTAAAAATATGTAGTTAAAGACCCTAAGGGTCAAACGGGAACCAAGGAACATATTGGTTATGGATATATTTTATTAAATTAAATTAATAAAATAAAATAGAAATTAATGTGCAAAGGCTAGATTATGATTAAAGATCTGAAAAGCAAATCCATGAGGATGGATAAGGTTGTAAGACTTTCCCAAACTTCCAAAAATCCTTGGAAGCGATAAAGTAAATACTAAAATTAGATTTGAGACAAAAATAAAAAAGGTACCCTAGTAAAGAGGAAATTGCTAGGAAGAGGTGGAATAAAGCTAGAAAGTGGAAAATCTAGCTTTAAAAGTACTTTTGTCGAATAAAGAAAGGAAAAGCCTAGGCAAATAGGAATACATAATCTTGAATTAACTCAACGCAGTTAAAGGAAAAAAGTTGGGGAAAGCCAGCTGAAATATGTTGATTAAGGATAGACAAAGGGTTGTCTATCTCTGGAGGAAAAGATATATGCTCGGGGGTGAGCTGTGGAGAAAGAGCTCTAAGGTTGGGAGGGAACTAGTCTATATGAAGTGGTATGTAGATTTAAATCGAATTGTTTTTGAATTAAATTTTAAATATGGTATCTTGAGTCGAAATCTGTATCTATGAAATAGAAATTATTTAAAATATAAATATATTTGGATATGTACATTTAAAAAAACAAACTATAGATGAAATAGTTAATTCTGCAAAGTTGTACAGACAGACTATGTAGAGGACTAACACTTAGAATATCTATAACTTTGTATTGGGTCTAGATCTAATCTTTGGTACCTCAGAGGAAACTGACATTTCCTTAATTTAGTTTTTCTAGCATTCCATTATCAAACTATACAGTTCATCCGGAAGTAAATTCTAAACAAAAATTAATATACATGAATAATAAAGGTAGATACTGTATAGCAAAAGATATGTTGTAAGATATAGTTCAATATTTCTATACTATTTAGAGAAAGATAAATTAGAACTGGAACTAATAGACAGAGACTATATACATGTGTATATTGGAATTTTATTCTTATGATAAAAGCTAAAATTGAAAGCATCCTTGGAAAGAGAAAATATTCTAAAATTGAAGCTGAAATAAAACTAGAAGTGTAAGGAATATATTTAGTTAAGATTTACAGTAGTATTCTGCTTCCATATTAAATAATTCTATAGAATTCAATTCCACAATTTTATATTGAGTAATAAAGTAACTACAGTATACTCTACTACTAAGAAGTCTTCATCAAATTTAGTATTTTAAAAAGAATTAAGGTTACTCATTGTTTACATACCATGAAAATCTAGCAAAGATATACAAATGGTTTTGAACAAAAGTAAAGGAAAAAATATATATATAGAGTCTTTAATATTTCTCCGGTTAACAAGAAGTGGTCATACAGTAAGGATGTATAAAATTAGAATTGTTAGTGTCTACAATCCATCTTTATAAATACATAAATATGGAGTATTATACAAGTAAACCAGAATGGTTTGAGAACATAAATTCACATAAAGAACTCTTTTTTCGTATATATAATTGTAATGGTTAATGAAAGAAAAAAAAAAGCTATGCAATTGTTGCATAGAAGAAAGCTGATGGGCGTTCGACAAACCTCGACAAGAAAATAGAATCTGTATTATTATTGGGCGGATAAGGGGATACTATGTAAAATCAATCCAAAAAAAAGCGGCCTCGAGTCATACTTTCATGAACAGAGTTGAGAATCAGATTTAATACCAGACAATTAAAACATTTAAGTGTATATAGGAAAAAAGGGTTGTGGTTAATTACCTTGCGAACAACATCTCCAAATTATTCCTATAGTTAAATAAAAATAAAAAGTCATAAATTGTACCATACCATATATATATATATATATATATATATATATATATATATATATATATATATATATATATATAATCGTTCGTATCATAAATGGTAAGAGGAAGGAAAAAACCAAATCTAAGATGAATGATACACATAGAGTAGATGGAGTGGATTCCCGGTGAGATAAAACTCACAAAATTCAGATAAGAAACATAATTTTAATACTTAAATCAAGTTATGGATTATGAAATAAAAATTTGAAACTCATAAGTTGTAAACCCAAAAAATTGCGATGCCATCAAACAGTGAAGTTTTATAAAATTACCATGAGCTAGGTCGTCGTCGCTCGATACAGCCATATCCGATGGGAATTTGTCAAATAACTCACTTGCGTTGGGAAAAACATGCACGCTCCTCAGAACTTCTCTGCGTTTGGAAAAATCTATTAGTATTTATTTGAACTAACAAGATAGTGTTTCTAAAATAAATTGAGGAAAAGTAATATGGAAAAGCCTTGAAGTTTCGGGACCAACCACACCGGTGAAACGAAACTAAGAAGACAAATTATGGGAAGGGATAGAGAAGAAAAATTACAATGAAAAACAACGCAGAACTAAAGAGGAATCTCTTAAAATGAACTGGGTATCTGCCATTTTCATTGTGATAGGAATATATTCTCATTAATTCTACAAAATTCTAATCTATTTTATTATATGAGAAAATAATAGTAAATATAGAAGGTAGAAGGTAAACATTACCTTAATAGAATGAAAGACTGAAAAAATATACACCACAACGACTATTCCATGGAACCTATTAGAGACGTTTAAGACATTCTTGAAATATAGCTCTACACTCACACTCACAAAGCCGAAGCCATTGACAGACCTCACGAAGGGAGGAATGCAACTGTGTACCTAGAAAAAAAAAGAACTAGAAAATATTTCTAACTGATATGTGATGGGTAAAATAAGGTCAAACAAAATATCATAGAATGCAGTGAGAGATAAGAAAACACGTAGTAACTTAACGTTATCTGTAACGAGATAAGAAGCGATCCTTGCAGGCTGAGTGTCAGTTACCTCCTCGGCCTCGTTGGGTTGTGAAATTCCTCTAACATTACCTGTGACTAAATGAGGAACATTCCTTGCATTCTAAGCATTAGCTAACACCTCGGATTTTTTGGGTCATGAAATTCCTCTTGTAGCAGAGAGAGGCTAAAACGCTTAATCCTATGTGGGTCGACGATCAAATGAAAAAGCCACAACTGAAACAAAAATTATTTAAGCCATTGAGAATCCTAATTTGAACAAACATGTACACCGTCCACGTGTCGAAGGGTGGTGCAGTAGTCCTGAGATATGGTATCGATATTTGGAGGGGAAAGGCCCATGTGAAGAAGGAAGTAGAAATTTATGACAGATAATCCCAAGGATTTTAGGGATTGGGGTTATTGTAATGCTGTATAAAAAGTTATTTCCACATTTATGACTGCCAGTTATGAAATTATTCGGAGGACCAAATGTGAATTACCATAGATAGCAACATCATCAATTTTAGGTTGAAGGACATGTACAATTCCACGTAGGTTGTGTAACTTATAATATAAGTTTGCCAAGATCTGATTCAAAAATATTTGGTGCAAACGTCACCATGTCTAAAGGTAACGTGAACTAATCATCCATGTAAATAAACTATAGTAGGGTTACCTTAGTCTAAATTAAGGAGTAATGAAAAAGGGTCAATCGTAAGATAAGAGTTCATATAAATACAACATGGAGTAGTAAAGGTCATTAATCCCTTATACATCATGTTGAATAGTGAAACTTTAACAAATGTTGGATATAAGGTAATTTGAAAATAAATACATGTTATATACCTTTAACCCTGTGATACTTTAATAAGTTGTATAAATGGTTCGAGTTATATCATCTCGTTATGAATAAATTTCACAGATATTACATAACTAATGAGAAACACTAAACGTTTGTATACAAATCTTGAACCATGTGTATAAATTTTAACCAAAGTGATATAATTAATTACTGAGTTCTAATACGACATAGAACATCATAGGTGTATATATATTTAAGTCAGGCAATGGAAGTCGTATTATGGGTCCTAGCCCTTTATCAGAATTTTTTACACTTGTAACTAAATTATATCATCGTAAAGGTTAACATGGTGGTGATGGTTAATACTTCAAGGATCCACATTGGGAAAGGGATAAGTTCATGTGACCTACATGCTTTCAGTTAAGTATTAAAGAGGTTAGCAAGCTTATTGCACGGTGGAAAAATATAACGATGAGGTAAGGCACTTGTGAATCCTGATGCACTACCTTTAGAGCATTATTATAATATGTATAATAAGACTAATAAAAGGCTCAAACTTTAGTTATTTGGATTAAGTCTCAATTATAAGTCAAAATAAATAAAAGTATGATGTGTTATATATAAATACCAAGGCATAGCTTTGAAGGGGTAATAAGTTGATAAGGTTATTGAGTATTGATATGATCTAAGGAATGGTAATTATAGTTATGAAGAAGGTAAATATAGTATACCACCTTTCATGGATAATTAATTTGGGAATAATATCTCATTCTAGAATCAGAGGTGAGATTCAATAAAGTGATTATTAATCTGCATTAAAGTGCAAGTAAAATCTGGATATGTAAAGGTATAGAAAGAATATGTTTGATGAGGAGGTTCCTCAAAATGTGACCAAAAAAAAAAAAATTGTGAAAATGGAAATATTACAAATGGTATCAGAGCTCATGTTAAAGCACTAGGCCATAATGTGTGCTCACACCAGAGGTAAATTCTATTGATGTAATTTTTTATTAAAATTATTGTTCACTAATGTGTAACTTTATGAATAGTGAAATAGTGTAGAAACATACAGCTAAAAACCTGAGTGATGGGGATGAGCTATATGTGGATCTCTGTAAAGAAAAATCTAGCAGATCCAAATGTTATATTGGTTGTTGTATTGAATGCAAAAATTATTTATGCAAACTAAAAACCCATAATGAAAGGATATGTTTAGCCAAGGAAGAGAAAGAAAGGTTAATCATAGAATCGACCTCCTAGGACAATCATGAAAGTGAAGGTCTGGGGAGGTAGAGGAGGGGAATTGTAAATCACTCAGAAGTGTCTGAGGAGGATGATGTCTCTAGACAATAGTCTAGGAGGAATAAAGAATTACAGAGTGAATTCCGAAAAATAAAGTCTTCCTCCTATGATGGAGAGAGGGAAGATCATACAAAAGTTTGACTTCTAAAGATACTAAAGAAATTTTAAGTGGCAAGGAATTAAAGTAAATTAAAAGCCAAGAGGGCTATTTTCCAATTCAATATAAAGGTTACCTTGTAGTAGTAGGAAATTAAGTGTGAAAAATGTCACTTAAAAGGGATGTTCAAATTAAATGTCAAAATGACCAATAGAAGGATGGCAAAGTCAAATGAATTCAAGATCCTAGGTTAGAATGACCTATTATGGTTGAGATGTTACCAAACTCACCAACGTGCGTCGTTAATTGCCTAGTATACTAAAAGAAAAAGCAAAGGTAGGTTCATGTTAAAAAAACTGTAGAAATGTTTAACACGTATTAAGAAGCTGATATATAACATGTAAGAAACTGCATACCTAGTAACTATAAGAAGAAGAAGGAGAGATTCTGTCTCCTCAAATTTCGAAACCAATAAGGTTGGAATTTTATAATTGCAGAATAAAATAACTGTGATGAGCTAGAAAATGATGAAAGAGGTAGGGTGGAAGAACTAAATTTTGATAAGAAAACCCCCTGAAGGTTCCAAGATCGGAGTAATGAACCACATATCATGGATTCAATCCTTATGAAAATAAAATTTTCTCAAGAAAGTTATACATAACTAAAAACTAAGACATTCTATCAGTACAAATTACAGACATGGATGATAAACAATTTTTTCTGGTTGATGAGCATAGATGTCATTTAGCAAAAGAAGGAAAGATTACAGTAAGTTGGAAGAGTGTACAGAATTGTCTTAAAATATTTCCAAATATTGCTGAAAGGTAAACAAGTATAAATAACCTTGGTTAGAGTTAAATATTTCAGTTATCCATTCCTATGAGGTGGTAATAGGAATAAAAAGGGTAAATAGTGATAAGGACCTACCAAATTGTTGAGATAAAATACTACAGGGTATATGTCCTGATGAAAAACTAGTAATATAACAAATACCAGCAAGAAAATGGTAAAGAATGTATGTTGTAGAATTAAGGCAGCAGATTGAAAAAGAAACTAATAGAACACTTACCAATCAATTGAGCGAGTAAGGAGGTAGTTCCAGATGAAAATCCTTATAGTTTCCCCTAAAAATGGAAGCTTATTGTTAAATGAAGTTAAAATCATGTGATACATCAGTCTATAGAGTATATAGAAAGTATGAACTAGAAGTTCTAAAGGATAGGATGGATAATTTTTTGCTTCTTGAGGTGTCAATTAAAATAGAATATAAATAAAAGTTCATAATTGTTTTACAATTCTACAAAAAAAAGGACATAAATGACATAATAGACTTAACAAAAAGGAATCATATAAAAGTCTGAATGGTTAATTCATGTAAAATCAAATGAAAGAGTAGTAGTGGATTGAGAAAAGCTTACGTGAGAATGAACTGAGTTGCATTCCTGGTACTTCCACCATAAAATTAACCATGGATATTGAGAACTAATAGAAAATATGGGTGAAGATATTTTTAAACTTAGTTATAAAAAAATCTCTCCACAGCGATAAGGAGAGGAAAAATTGATAGGCCGAAAAATGGTTGAAATAGCTTGAAGAGTTAAAAGACTTAAACTACTCTTGCTCTAGTATTTCAACCCAATCCAGAAAATGGTAAGTGATACTAAGGATTGGGAAGAGGCATTAGAAGTAATATTATTATTCATTTTTAAGCATAGGATTGAATAAAAATGTAGACAAATGAGCTGAATTATTCTGGGTACATACTAAGGTTTCTACTGAAATGTATGCTACAAGCAGTAAAGAAGTTACAGGTAAAGAAAGAAGATGTTTTGATTTCAGAACACCTAAGGTTGAAGTATACATTCTTCAACCATCGAGAAAACGTTAAGCAAACTATGTGTTTGCTTTTCCTTACTGAGTCAAAATAAACTTGAAGACTGAAAAAAGGAAAAATAAAGGAGGTTTTAGATGTTTTAAGAGACGAATGTCTCTAAAACTTTGAAGAATATTCGAGTAAGTGAGACAAGTAAAATGAATGCAACAGTAAAGTAGGGAAATACCTCCAAAAAAAAACTGGAAAATACGAAATATTAATAGGTATTTCAAATCAGGAAGAACTGATAATTCCAAAAATAGAGGGTACATTAATAATGTGACCCTAGTACAACATAAGTTTAAAAAAAAAAAAAAATACCATAGATGTCCTTTGATAGGACATACTGGTGACTCAAATTTAAGTGAATGATTTAAAATAGGATATGTTTGACTTGGTATGAGGAAAGAGTAGTGAAAAATCCTATGTGGAAAATGTTGCTAAGAGACAGGGAAACCTAAGTAGCAGAAAAAATATGGACCCTTTTCCTACTTCAAAATGGAAACAAGAAGTTGATTGAATAAAGAAATTGAAATTGGTTGGCTTAGCAACATGTTGAATTAGAAACCAACATAAAAAAAGTGGTCAATGTGTCCAAGACCGAAACTGTAAGCTGATATGCAGTTTTGAGATGTAAGGTAATAACTGCTGCACTTGATGAGGTAAATTTTAAGTGGAAATTAGAAATTGAGTTATAGACAAACTAGTATTAAGTTGAATATTGATCATGGTTATCACCATCTGAATCGATTGAGAAAATCAATCAAGTATTGAGTACATGAAGTGCACGTATGAACTAAACAAAGGTAAGAAAAACCTCTGCATATGACAAAGTTGGTTTTCTAATTTCATGAATTTCTAATGAAAAGGTATTTTTTTTTTTTTTAAGCAAATTGTAACAAGAATTGTACAACTCCAATCAAACGATTCAAGGTGAGAAGACATGTAGATTAATTGAAGAAATAAGCAAAGTGAGCCTTCACCGACCTCGCATCTAGGTATACATTACAATGAAGTCCTCCGAGCCTTTTATAGGCTCCATTACATGTAATAACATGAGCTAAAAACCATGGGTGCACAATACCATGTGCCCCAAAACCATCACTGTTTAACTCGGTCTTAAACAGTATGCCCGTTCACATATAATAAAATTTGACTCCATTACAATACCATTTTTTTTTTATACTTTGTTGCTATCTAGCTTCCATTATCTTGCCTTATGCTCTCATATTTCATGGATATAACATAGCCCATTTTCCATGCTACAAATTTCTTACATTGAACCTTCCACAAGCCTTTCTTGGCACGATTTAGAAAAAACATGATATGGCACTGAATACCACATTATTGTTGTGTCTGAGCAATAGTTTCTTTTTTTTTTCCACATATCATTTTCATCATGGTCCATTCCTTCAGAAATGTATGTGAGAATTTTATTCCTCACTGCTATTGACACCACACTCCACCACTTGTATACCTGTCGCATATATGTCCTAACATGAATTCTTCTGGCACCAATCTGAATGTTTCCATCCTTAAGCTAAACCACTTCGAACTTGGATATCCACCTTCTAGCAGCGAGAGAACCCAGATCGACTCAACCAATCTAATCCTTGGATGAGTGTCACGACTACTTCCTGAATGAGTGACACGTCAGGGATATCTATATATGTGAGGGTATTTGTGTCTTCAAATTGTTGACGGAGAGGGTGGTACTATCCATCGTAGCCATATATGTTGCCGCCTCCATCAAAGTGTCCACCACCACCATCATCGAAACCTCGACCCTTGCCCCATCGACGTCCTCTCCCACCACTCTCATCTCCGCCGGCAGCAACATTTCCCCCCTCACTTTTTCTTCTACTACACCTTTCTCATCGATGTGTTCATTCAACCAATGCATCACTCACATCTTACGTTGTCAGCTCCAACCACCTACAACATACGTATGCACAGATTCACATATGCTGATCCAGAAGCTCTGTAATTTCGATGAGGAGCAGAGTCTGAGCCCTGCCACATCCACCATGCTTTCCCCGTCCACCTCGATCTTCAGGTGACTGTTCTAGTGGCTCCCAAAAACAATAGGTTAGGCAAATTGTCCCTCATTTGATGGCAGTGCTTGCTCCCCGCCTCTTTCTCTTTTGTGTAGTTACATGGCTGCCCCATGCTTGACTCTCTGTCATCCATAACTCTACACCAGATCTAATTAGATCTGACTTTTTGACATGCAACATCATTGCTCTCAATTATAGATTTAAAAAATATATATCTCATGCAACAAATGATATATCTATTCACATGACAATAAAACCCTTGGCTACAAAAGCGTCCCTCTCAAGCCAAATATGGCTCTGATACCAAACGAAGAAATAATTACCGGAGAATAAAATTATTTTACAGAGAGATAAACTATGAGGAACAATAAAATATAACCAGCAACAAACATGAAACATAAACACACAATATTTAATCGGGAAAAAATCCAAACTCCAGGGAAAACCCAACCAATGAAATCTTATTGAGCATTGGCCAAAACCATGGCCAATCTAGCCAAGTGAGCCTTCGCTACTCACATCCAGGCCTCACATTACAATTAAGTCCTCCGAGCCTTTTATAGGATCCATTACATGCAATACCATGAGCTAAAATCCATGGGTGCACAATACCATGTGCCCCAAAACCATCACTATTTAACTCTAATCCCGAGTCAATTTACCCAACAGAAATCACCAAGAATGTCAAACTATACCATGTTTGCATGAGGATAAAGTCTCACTAAAAAACATGGAATGATAAGTAGTTGTGCTAAAATGTCACTATACTACTATCAACCTTGAAGGGCTTTTCTAACAAGTGAATTTATTGAAAATATTAAAGTTCATAATTTTGTTGTGATTATTTCTAATCAATATATATATATATATATATATATATATATATATATATATATAGATGTATTACTACTCATATGAATTGATATGAACTATGGACAGGCGGAAACATGAATAAAAGATTCTGCTAGATACACTGCTTATAATGAAGTAGGAATAAAATCAAACTCCAGAGTATAGCAGTAAGTAGATTAAAGGTAGGGGAAGGTACTTTTCCTCTTAAGAGACTACTGGGAGCCAAAAGAAAAATATGAAGGGGGAATCTTCATCCCAAGTTGAGAAATCAACATCGAAATTGGTAACATCGCGGACGATGTTCAGTTTTAGAGGGGGAATATGTAATGTCTCTAAGTTTCTAGTTTTAAAAGTAGGCAGTTAAAGACTCTAAGGGTGAAAGTGGACCCAAGAAACATATTGATTGTGGATATATTTTATTAAATTAAATTAATAAAATAAAATATAAATTAATGTGCAAAGGATAGATTATGATTAGATATCTGGAAACCAAATCCATGAGGATGGATAAGGCTGTAAGAGTTTCACAAACTTCCAAAATTACTTGGAAGGAATAAAGTAAATACAAAAATTTGATTGGAGACAAAAATCTAAAAAATACACCAGTAAAGAAGAAATTACTGACAAGAGGTTGAATAAAGCTAGAAAGAAAAAATGCTAGCATTAAAAGTACCTTTGTGGAAGAAACAAAGGGAAAGCCAAGGCAAACAGGAATACAACAACCTAAATTAACTAGACGCAGTTAAGAGAAACAGGTTGGGGAAAGCCAACTTAAATAAATTGATTTAGGATAGACAAAAGGTTGTCTATCTCTAGAGGAAAAGATCTCTTCTCGTGAGTGAGATGTGGAGAAAAAGCTCTAAGATTGCGAGACAATTAGTCTACCTAAAGTGGTATGCACATTTAAATAGAATTGTTTTTAATTAAATTTTAGTACTGTGATGAATTACAAGAAATGTTAAAGTATTTGGATATAGATATGATATCTTGAGTCGAAAAATGTATCTATGAAATGTAAATTATTTAAAATATAGATATATTTGGATCTATACGTTAAACAAAATTAAGTATAGATGAAATATTTACTTTTTCACTATTGTACGGACATACTATATAGAGGACCAACGATCAGAATATCTATAACCTAGTATTGGGTCTAGATCTGAGGTTAGGTACCTCAGTGGAAACTGACCTTTCCTTAATTTAGTTGTTCTAGCATTGCGTTATCAAACTGTACATTTCATTAGGAAGTTAATTCTAAACAAAAATTAGTATACATGAACAATAAAGGTAGATAATGTATAGTGAAATATATGTTGTACAATATAGTTAAATATTTCTGTGCTATTTAGAGAAAGATAAATCGAAACTGGAATTAATAGATAGAGACTAAATACATGCATATATCTAAATTTTATTCTTATGATAAAAGCTGAAATTGAAAGCATCCTTGGAAAGAGAAAATATTCTGAAATTTCAGCTGAAATAAAACTAAAAGTGTAAGAAATATATTATGTTAAGATTTATAGCAGTATTCTGATTCCAGAGTAAACAATGCTATAGAATTCAATTCACCAGTTTTATATTGAGTCGTAAAGTAATTATGGTATACTCTACTACTGAGAATTCTTCATCAAATTTAGTATTTTTAACAAAATTAAGATTACTCATTGTTTACATACCATGCAAATCTAGCAGAGATATAGAAATGGTGTTCAATGGAAATAAAGGAATATATATATATATATATATATATATATATATATATATATATATAATCTTTAATATTTCTTTGGTTAGCCAAAAGTAGTCATACAATAAGGATGTAAGAAATTATACTTGTTAGTATCTATAGTCCATATTTATAAATACATAAATATGGAGTATTATACAAGTAAACTAGAATGGTTTGAGAACATAAATTCACACAGAGAACTCTTTTTTCGTATATAGAACTGTAATGGCTAATGAAAGAAAAAAAACTATGAAATTGTTTCATAGAACAAAGCCGAGAGGCCTTCGACCAACCTGGACAAGAAAATAGGCACTGTATTACTATTGGGCAAATAAGGGCATACGATGTAAAATCACTCCACAGAAAAATGGCCTGGAGTCATACCTGCATTAATAGAGTCGAGAATCAGATTCAATATAGAACAATTAAAACAATTAAGTGTATACAGAAAAAATGGTTCTAGGTAATTACCTTTCAAACAACAACCTCGCATTATTCTTGTAATTAAATAAAAATACAAAGTCATAACTCATACCATATATATAATCCTTCGTATCATAAATGGTAAGAGGAAGGAAAAAAATCAAATCTGAGATGAATGATACACACAGTAGCTGGAGTGGATTCTTGGTGAGATAAAACTCACAAAATTCAGAAAAGAACCATAATTCTAATACTTAAATGACCTTATGGATTATGAATTAAAACTCAAAACCCATAAGTTGTAAACGCTGAAAATTGTGATGCCATCAAACAGGGAAGTTGTATAGAATTACCATCAGTTGGGTTGCCGCCATTCGGTACAACCATACCTAATGGGAATATGTCAAATAACTCACATGCGTTGGGAAAAACACGCACGTTGCTCAGAACTTCTCTACGTTTGGAGAAACTCTATTAGTATTTAATAAATGATAAAAATGCATCTAAACTAACACAATAGTGTTTCTGAAATAAATTGAGGAACATTAATATGGAAAAGCCTTGAAGTTTCAGGACCAACCACACCAGTGAATTGAAACTAAGAAGACAAATTATGGAAAGGAATAGAGAAGAGAAATTACGATGAAAAATGACACAGAACTAAAGAGGAAGCTCTTAAAATTAATTGGGTATCTGCCATTTTCGTTGTGGTAAGAATATATCGTCATTAATTCTACAAAATTCTAATCTATTTTATTATATGAAAAAATAACAGTAAAGATAGAAGGTAGAAGATAAACATTACCTTTATACAACGAAATACTGAGAAAATATACACCACAACGACTATTCCATGGAACCCATTAGAGACATTTAAGACATTTGTGAAATATAGATTTACACTCACCAAAATGAAATAAATGCGATTTGAGATGGCAAGGAAAGAGAATTCTGAAAACCGTAGCTATGCTAGCAGAGCCAAAGTCATTGACAGACCTCACGAAGGGAGGAATGTAGTTCTGTACCTAGAAAAAAAAAAGAATTATAAAATTATTCTAACTGATATATGATGGGTAAAAGAAGGTCAAACAAAATATCATAGAACACACCAAGAGATAAGAAATCATGTAGTAACTTAATGCTACCTGTAACGAGATAAGAAGTGATCCTTGCAGGCTAAGCGTTAGTTACCTTCTTGGCCTCATTAGGTTGTGAAATTCCTATAATGTTACCTATGACTAAATGAGGGACATTCCTTGTATGCTAAGCATTAGCTAACACCTCGGCATTGTTGGGTCATGAAATTCCTCTCGAGGCTAAAACGCTTAAGCTTGAGTGGGTCGACGGTCAAATGAAAATGCGACAACTGAGATAGAAATTATGTATGCCATTGAGAACCCTAATTTCAAAAAGAATTTACACAATGCACATGTTAAAGGGTGGTGCAGTTGTCCTTGGATATGGTATCTATGGTATCTATATTTGGAGGGGAAAGGCCCATGTGAAGAAGGACGCATCAATTTATGATAGATAATCCAAGGAGCTTAGGGATTGGGGTTGATGTAATGTCGTATAAAAAGGTAGTTCACCATTTATGACCGCAAGCTATGAAATTCTTGGGAGGACCAAATGTGAAGTACCATAGGTAGCAACATCATCAATTTTTGGTTGAAGGACATGTACAATTCCACGTAGGTTGCGTTACTTATAATATAAGTTGGCCAAGATCTAATTCACAAAGATTTGGTGCAAACGTCCCCATGTGTAAAGGTGACGTGAACTAATCATCCATATAAATAAACTGTAGTAGGGTTATGCTAGTCAAAAATTAGGAGTAATTAAAAAGGGGCAATCGTAAGATAAGAGTTCATATAAATATAACTTGGAGTAGTAAAGGTCATAAATACCTTATACATCACGTTGAACAGTGAAACTTTAACAAAATTTCGATATAAGGTAATGTGAAAATAAATACATATTATATACCTTTAACCCAATGATACTTTATTTTTTTTTTTGTAAATTCGATGGGTCCATTCCATTTTCTATTTATAACTGTAAAGGCAGGCTACATTATGTAAATAATATCTGTTTAGCGTGGCCTCAACCTGCCCGCAGGAAACCAGGTCTGTTGGCCATCTATAAGCATAATACGCTGTCCAAAACTGAAATTGTTTCATTCTCCTATACTTTTCATCCGCTGTCTTTTCTATAAGTCCTATACTTGCTTTCTTAAAACATTTAGAACTTCTATTTTTAAACAAAATTATCATCAAAATTTAAAACATATGTTCATTCCTACTATCTAGAAACATACTGCTATATTTCTGACGAAGAGACTGGGGCAGGGTCTTTTGCACTGGTCCTCGGCATATCAGTTTGCTGTAGCTGTTGTAAAATCTGTTGAAGGATTTTTTCAATCCTTCCCACCTTATCATCCAGCCTGCTAACTCTATCCACTGTCTGGTATTGGGTTATCTTTATGTGTTGTAGTTGATCTTGAATTTCTAAAATCTGGCCCTGCATGCTTGTCCCTGGCTTGGCAGCTTCTACCTGAGTATACTGAGGATGGAAACTTTGCATGGCTTTAGCTATTAAGCATTTAACTATCCAATATGTATGGACAGTCTGATTGAAAAGGGTGAATCGTCCCCGCGTATTTCCTGGGTCTTGTATGAAGTCCAGAATATCTGCTTCTGACTCTTGATCTTCAAATTCTGTTTGTATGTCCCTCTCCCATCCTCGAATAATCTGCCTTGTATTAGAGGAATTGCCAATGACATAGGTAGCAGCTAAAGTTTCCAGGTGTTCCTGGTTTGTCTTCCTTCCCCTTTTTTCCTGGACTGGTTCAGCTTGCTCTGGCTGCTTTCCTTTGGCAGCCTCTGTTTTCACTTTTCGTTTTCCCATTAGCACTGAAACCCTATGGACATGCACCAATGCATCAACAGGAACAGTAGCAATATAATAAGTTAGAATATCATGTACAGTGCGCCACCTTTGGTTGTCCATCTCCTGGCTGCCATGCAATCTAATAGACTTAACATTGGTGCTTACACTCTGAGAATTATTAGACAAAACGACTGTATTAACCTTGGGACTTTGGTTCAGGGACTGTAGGTTAACGCACGGAAAATTATACCTGTGCAGAGCCTCTCTCTGGGATCTTGGGTTCAGGACAAGACGACAGTTTGCGGCATGGAAGCCCAAATTGGTATCGGGCCCTACAGTGTGGGCATTGCTTATGAGACGACCCCCATAAGGCTGGAAACAGAAAACCCAAACCCGAAAACGCTGAGAAAATGCTGTGAACCCACCCTCGAAAATTCAAACATTAAGACTCCAACTAACACCCTTCTGAACAGGGCTCATGCACCTAACAGTCCTGAAATTCAGATTCTCACCAATACCCACTAAATCGAATCGACAGCAGAGCTTAGAGCCATTATGACTTAGTAATGAGCCCGGTTCTGGTCCCAGAGGCTCACGCAGTCTTCCCATTTCATACAATTCCAAATGGGAAAGTTTTTTAACAGACTCATACTCAATTATCTCTACAGTACTAGCAATGGCGGACAGTAACAGAACCCAATAAACAAAGTAAGCTTGACTACCACTGGGGTCTCTAAAACATGGCTGGATTGGTTTCTTTAGAGGAATTTTTGGATACAGGATTCGACATAAACTCATCAGGTAATCTTCCATAAAGCGTCTACTACATGCAACAGTATTAGACTTCAGAAGAATGATCAGGATGCATCTTACATACCGTAACAAGATCAACTGAAGCGCCGGCTGAATTCTGAAACTTCTCCTTTGCCTTCTGTTTCCCACAGGAGCCCGCACAAGTTTTTGCATGCGAGAATGAGAATGTGGAGGACCGCCTTTTACTTGAGCGGTAGATTGACGTGTGTGAGCTGGCCACCCAGCCTGGCCATATTCCCTCTTAACTATCTGCATTGATGTTTCCTGTCCTAGCTTCATCATTATCTTGACAGCGGTGGCATTAATCCGCGTGCCCTGTTGCCACGACTCCCATTTCTAATTGCCGGAGGATCACCCCGATCGGGGGGTTGGAGGTCCTTGTTGATTATCAGCTGGAGAGAGTACAATTCTATGTCCCAAATTGGATCCATTGGGCACCCTTCTATTGGGCAATCTACGTTTTGACAACCCCAATTTGCCATATAATCCGCCGCTTTATTTCCTTTTCTCAGCACATGGGAGGGGATAATATACTCTATCCTTTTCACCAGATGACTGATTTCTTCTATGAGGCTTGTTGTTCTCCAACTTTGTGAGATTTTCTCCCAGGGCTTACCTTTTTGAAGTTTTTTTAGGATCTCTGTAACCATTGCAGAATCACCCTCCACTATAACTCTCTGATAGGCTTCTCTTATAGCAATCTGAAGACCCCGTTTAACTGCCATTAATTCAGCTTCGTTATTTGTTGCATGACCGAGGTCTAACGCATAGAATCTACATACTATTCCTTGAGAGTTTCTGAAAATTCCTCCTGCCCCTGCTTGCCCTGGGTTTCCCTTCGACGCCCCATCATAGTTTAGCTTTAAAAAACCTTGTAGTGGGGGCATCCATTGTTCTTGAGTTGATTGATTGGGTGGTCTGAATTTCCATAAACCCTGACTCAGCATTTCCGGTTTGAGATTAAGATTTTCTAGGATCTGAGCTTCTGGCCCCACTGTTTTCCAATCTTCATCTGACCATTTTTCTGCTAGTATAGTTTCTCTGATGTTGCCATTTGTGTGTTGCCAAATATTATTCATTGGTTTCGCCTTGTCCTGGAATACTCTCAAATTTCTCTCTTTCCAGATATTCCAGATCAGGAAACCATATGACAGGGCCCATGCTCTATTGATCACCTGACACTGATATCTTCCTTTTCTCCAGTTGGTTATTGTTTCCTTAATGGCTGCATTGCTTTTATCTGTCTGCTTGAACAGTTGTGTTAGATGCTGCCATAGTTGTTGTACCTGCGTGCAATGAGTAAAGAGATGTTCTGTCGTCTCTTCTTCACTATTACAAAAGGTGCATCGAGATGGACCTATCATACCTCTTTTCCTGAGGTTTTCCCATGTTAATATTCTTCCATGACTTACGAGCCATATGAAATATGTTACTTTTGGCCAGTGGTTCATTTCCCATATCTTTTTCCATATTTGCTGCGCATTATCCTGTCTTTGCTGTGTTTGAAGATGATAGCCTTCTCTGATTGTAAACAGACCTTTAGGTTGATGTCCCCAACGCAAAATGTCTGACCCTGAGATGTTACGAAGTTTTCGGGTACTTAGTTCTTTAGCAAAATTATTCCATTGTAGCGTTTGCGGAGCTTCGGGCCAACTATTTTTATCTTTCCATTGTCGCCATATTCCCGTTGTGTTGTTTAACCAGTACTTATTTACTATCCTGTTATTTGGAGTGTTCGTATACAGGAAGATTTCTCCCAGTTCTAGCCTTGTAAACAGTTTGTCACGCTGTTGCCATGACTCTTCCCAGAACAAAGCTGTTTTCCCGTCTCTGATTTCCCAAAAGCTATGGTTCCGAATTAAGTTTCTATTCATGGCTGCCAGATTCCAGATTGTAGATCCTTTTGGTATTCTATCGCTTTTCAGACACCCTGCTATGGTTGGTGGCATTTCATACTTGGTTTGCCAAATCTTTTTCCAGATGTCTTGTCCTCCCATGAGCCAGCGCCACCATAGTTTTGCCCCCAGCACATTGTTGAGGATGAATGGGTCTCGAAGTCCTAGTCCTCCTGCTGCTTTCGATCTTTGTAATTTATCCCACGAGAGCAGTGCCCATTTTCTGTTGACTTGGGCTCCTTGCCACAAGAATTTTTTAAAAATGTCTATTAATTGAATACATATACCTTTCGGGCAAGCCCGTCCTGATAACTGGTAGATGGGCAATGCTTGCACCACCGCTTTCAGAAGAATGAGTCGAGCTGGTGCATTCAGAGTTCTAAATGACCAGTTTTGAATTCTTTTCTCAATTCTGACAATTATTTCTTTCCACTCTTTTATGCGCATTGGGCCTGGGTTTATGATCATCCCAAGGTACTTCAGAGGTAAGGTTCCCTTTTGAAAACCCAAAGTTCTTACCAGGTGATTCTGCACTTCAGTTGGGCAGTTAAAAAAATATAGATTTGACTTATCTTTGTTGATTTCAGTTCCCGAGGCTGCCATAAAAAATTCCAAAATTTTGAGAATCATTTTACATTCTCTGAGAGAGGCCATGCAAAATAAGAGGGTATCATCTACAAATTGTTGATGAGTTAACGGTAGCTGGGGTCCCCACAATTGTAAGCCCTTTAGCTGTCCTTCTGCCACTTTAGCTTTAATTAGTCTTCCCAGACCTTCCGCTGCTATGATGAAGAGAAAAGGTGACAGGGGGTCTCCTTGTCTTAGACCTCTAGAACTATTAAAAGGCCTTGATGGGGTTCCATTCACTAAAATTGAGAAATGGGGAGATGAGATAAAAGAGTGGATCCATTGTACCCATCTTTCGTCAAAGCCAAAGGCTCGCATCACTTCCCTAAGGTACTGCCAGCTGATGCGGTCATATGCTTTTGATAAATCCAGTTTGATTAGAAGACCTCTCTTTTTATCCTGCTTTAAAGTATGCATAGCTTCCTGTGCCACTACAATTCCATCTAAAATTTGTCTCCCCTGTACGAACCCTGTTTGTTCAGGGCCAATTATTATTGGCATCAGCGGTTTAAGTCGGTTGACCATAATTGTAGAGAGTATTTTGTAAATTACATTACATAGGGCTATCGGTCGGAAACCTACTGGGGTATCTGCATTTTGTTGCTTAGGTATAAGAGTCAGGAAGGTTGCGTTTAGCGCTGGTGATACCTTTTTGTTCCTCCTGGATTCCTCCACCACTTCTAAGATATCCTGACCTATAAAAGTCCATGCTGCTTTAAAAAATTCACTTGTGAAGCCATCTGGCCCCGGGGCTTTGTTCTGTGGTAACTGCATGACCACTTCTTCCACTTCTTGCAGAGTAACAGCTCTTAGCAACGCTAGATTTTGTTCTCGAGTAATCACTTGAGGTATATGCTGACTGATCTTCTGAATTTCGTCCTGACGGTCTGGGATGGGTTCTGTTAGGAGATCTTTGAAATGTTGAACCAGATTTCGTTCTATATCTTCATGTTTGACTACTCGTTCTCCATTATCTGCCTTCAAAGAAAATATACGATTCTGTTGGCGTCTCTGGATTGTTGCTCGGTGAAAGAATTTCGTGTTACGATCTCCCTCTTTCAACCAATTTACCCGGGATTTCTGTTTCCATAGTATCTCTTCCTGCTTCCTCCTTTCTTCTTGTTCACTCAGGGTACGCCCTTCTTCCAAAGCCAGTTCTTCTGTTCTGCCCTGCATAATGATTTGTTGTTGTATCTGCTTCATTTTTTCATTTAATCGGATTTTGTCTTGGTGTATATCACCAAATTCCTGTTTATTCCACCTTTTAATTTCCACTTTTAACTGCTTCAGGCGCAATTGGAAGGCGTGCATCTTATTATTACCTCGAGCTGGATTAGCATTCCACCAATTTTTAACTTTCTCTATGAATCTTGGATCCCTTAGCCAAAACAACTCGAACCTGAACGGCCGATTTTTGCTGCTTGCTTTAATATCTATCTCAAAAGTGATAGGCCAATGATCCGAACCCAGTGCTGGAAGGATTGCAGCTTCATAGTAGATATCTCTGCTGACTAAAGCTTCCGATGCTAAGAATCGATCCAACCTGGCCGCCACTTGGTGCCTTTCTCCTCTGCGATTGTTCCATGTAAATTTGCCATTTACCGTTGGGATATCTACAAGATGTAGATCCTGAATGACTTCTCGGAAAAGAGTCATTTCCGGTTCTTCTCTCCGTATGCCTCCTTTTTTCTCCAAAAGATTTAGGATTATATTAAAGTCTCCTCCTATCAGCCAGTATTTCTCTCTATGCATAGTACTCAATTTTCGAATATTCTGTAAAAATGTGGCTCGCTCTCCTGGTATAGGGGGTCCGTATACCGTTGATATAAGGATTTTTTCCTCTGCACCAATCTGTCTAAAAGTTGCTGTTAAAATACGAGGCAGTCCTATCCATTCATCTGCGACGATTTCAGCTCCGTTCCAGAGGATAGCTATTCCTCCTGACGTTCCCCTTGCATCAATTGCCATAACCTCATATTGCATTTTGAAAGATTTCAGTATTGACTCAAGCTTCTGACCTGTAACCTTTGTTTCCTGAAGCATCATTACTTGAGGTTTCTCTACTTGTAATTTTTCTTTCAAATATCTCTGTTTTCCTTTACTGTTCAATCCCCGTATATTCCAGGAGAGCACTTTCATTAGATATTTTTTGGTATTTGTTGGAATACCGTTGTTAACGGCATTATCTTCCCTGTATTTATCAGCATTTCTCCTACTAATTGTATTGAATCTTTGAGGGTTGGGCGTCCTCTCTTTTTGACCTGCTTATTTGGTGTAGGTTTCTTTTTACCTACTGTCTCTTCTCGGTCTTTGGTTTCTTTCATCGCTTGATTTGTCAAGTAAGTTTCAAAGGTTTCTTTATACAGGGTCTTCTGATCTTCCGGGATAAAACGGTCATCCATATTCCGCCATTCAGCTAATAAACTCTTCAGCAGCTTTTCCTCTGTACTTAGATCTTCTTTAGGTTGTTCAATCTCCATTGGGGTTTGCTCCTGTTGTATAATCTCTTCATTTACCTCTAATTCTGGTCCTGCTTTCCTCTTAGTGTTTTGATTTTTCTGCGTTATTTCCTCATTCCTATCAACCGGGATCTCGACTATTATCTCTGGCTCCGACGGTTCCCCTTCTTCATGCAATGCAGCATATCTATTATTTGTTGTTCTGTTGCCTTGGTGTTGTTGCTTTGGCGTTGATCCAGCATTTTGATTTCCTGATCTCTGTTGCCGTTTTTTTGCAAGAACTGTTATAAATCCTTCTTCATCCTGTCGTGGTGTCATCCCTGATTCATTTTCCACTGGTTTTTGGTTTTCTGAAGCATTTAATGGGCATGACTTGAACAAATGGCCATACTCATGGCATCGTCGACATCTGAAGGGGATGTGTTCATAGTCAAGTAATTGAGGCCAAATTTTTCCTTCATATTCAAGATCGATCTGCTCTGGTAATGGTTCTGAGATGTTCATGTACACGCATATTCGTGCAAAGGATGTGTAGCGCCCCCGTACAGTGGTATCTGCAATTTTAACAAATGATCCTAACACATTTCCTATTCCTTCCAAAATTTTAGGGTCCCAGAAATCCATTGGCAACCCAAATAACCGTACCCATACTGGAGCAGCCAGAAATTGCTCTTTTTCAGGGTTATAACATTCCTCCCATTGTCTAAGAAAGAGTCCTGCGTTACTATAAAAATAGGGACCCCCCTCAAAAATGCGTTCTTTATCTTGTAAATTTGAAAAAATAACTGTAAAAAAACCCTTGGCTCCTAGTTTTAGATCAATGTGACCTTTAGGTTGCCATTTAGTATGAATCCATTTCCATAAATCCTTTTCAGAAGGCCATATACCTATAAACTTACAGATTAATGCATGATTCTTCATATAGCCTCGGTATTCATCTAGCGTTGTTGGTGCAATAACATATTTCGGCTTCTTCACTGCCCGTGGCAGGCATTGGCTTTTCATCTTGGCTTGCCATTCGGCTCCCAGGACAGGGGCGGCCCTTTGCTGTGATGATGTCGACAGGGGGGCCCGCTGTGTCTGGTCTCCGCTTGTGATGTCGCGGTAGGAGGGCGGCTGCCCCCCTCCCGAGGTCGCCGCCATGGAGCGGCCTGTCAGTCCTCGGTTCTTTGTTGCTGAACCTTGCTGCGATTATTTGTCTGCAACTGAAACCCTCGTTCGCCGCATTAAACCCTCGTTCGCCGCATTAAACCCTCGTTCACTCCAAATAAAAATAACCCAATGATACTTTAATAAGTCATATAAAGGGTTCCATTTATATCATCTCATTACTAATAAATGTCAGGGATATTACATAACTAATGAGAAATACTAAATGTTTGTATACAAACCTTGAACCATGCGTATAACTTTTAACCAAAGTGATATAATTAATTGCCGAGTTCTAATAGGACATAGAACATCATAGGTATATATATATATATATATATATATATATATATATATATATATATATATATATATATATATATATATATATATATATATATATATATATATATATATATAAGTCAAGGAATGGAAGTCGTATTATGGGTCCTAACCGTTTATCAAAACTGGTTACACTTGTAATTAAACTATATCAGTGTAAAGGTAAATGTGGTAGTGACGATTAGTACTTCGAGTATCCACATTGGGAAATGGATAAGTTCATGTGACCTACAAGCTTTCAATTAAGTATTAAAGAGGTTAGAAATCTTATTGCGTGATTGAAAAATATAATGATGAGGTAAGACACTTGTGAATCCTAATGCACTACCTTTAGAGAATTATTATAATATGTGTAATAAGACTCTAATAAAATGCTCAAACCTTAGGTAGTAGGATTAAGTCTCAATTATAAATGAAAATAGATAAAATTATGATGTATTATATATAAATACCAACACATAGCTTTGAAGGGGTAATAAGTTGATCAGGTTATTTAGTATTGACATGATCTAGAGAAAAGTAATTATACTTATGAAGAAGGTAACTATAGTACACCACTGACCTGAATGTGATCGAATTAAGTGCTTAGGTAGTTTGATTAGTTTGTCCTTAAGATTGATTGTTAACAGAAGAAATATTTAAGTGAAAGATGACATAAAATTGCAGCAAATAAATGATTAAGAAAAAACATAAAACATAGAGAAGAAGAAGCGAAAAGTTGATTACAGAGTTCGTCCATGGTTGACCACATCTCTGGGTCCGCTTTCAAGTGGGCATCCGCTTTATTAGGATTGATATTGAGGAATTTATTTACACAGAAATGAATCAGAATGAATGTGCTCGCAGGAACTTCTGAATTCTGTAAACTGAAAGTACACTCTCTCTCTCATTTTCGATGCCTGTCTCTGTTCTCAATTTCAACTCCGGACAGTCGAGCAATGCTGAAAAACAAAAATTTCCTCTATGCTTTTGAAACTAAACTCAAAACTTCAATGTCCTTCATGAACAAAAATGACTGATTTGAATAGGTTGAGACCTTGGATTCCTTGAAGCCAAACTTAGCACGTGGTTGAGCCTTTTGTGTGATAAGGCTCTTGGATCCTATCTCCTAAACATGAACCTAGGGATAAAGTGATAGACCTTAGTGCTGATATAAATACATAAACCCGTAATTAAACTTTATATTATAATTTTAGCCGCGCGACTAGCTAACCGAGCAGAGGATGAGATACTCGGCAAGTGATCAGTGCCTTGAATGGCAGTTACGGCTTCAACCAGTAGCTTTGGTTTATCCTGATGGTTTCGACTTATCCTGTCACATGTCATAGTTTTAACACGCGGTTATGGCTTAACATGAGGTCTTAACAACTTTTTACAACTGACATTCTCCACCTCAGTCTATACAATTGTCTGTTTACATATTCCGATGTGGTGTGACTTGGTGGTTTTAACACATGATTTTACATTTGTCAACCACCCATGTGGCTATCATTACAAACTTGTTCACACGCCTTTACACATAGTTCTGACAAAGTTTAAGGTTGGCGGTTAGCACTGTTGTTGTGGTATTTTTTATATTATAGTTTTATTATAATGTTTTTATAACAAAACTCTTATATAACCCGAAACTTATAATAATGTTTCATATAACGCAAACCTTAAATATTTTTAATATGGTTTGTATTTTCCCTTAAGTTTTATGACCATAGGTTTATATGCGTAGGTTTTTAGGCTTAGATCTAGGAATTTAGGACCTAGGATAGGTATTTAGGGTTTTCGTCTAGATTTCACATAGGATTTAGATGCATAGTGCTAGGATTAGACCATAGTTTCTTCAATTAGGTCTTAGCACTAGGTTTACAACTTATACCACCTTTACATCTAAAATTCGAATCACATGACGACCATAACGCATCAATACATGCCATGAACCTGACACTGAACCATGATCAACTTGATGATATCTTCCTCGGATGATACTGATAGAATTGGCGGATTGGAGGCTGAACTGGAACTCTATTGATATGTACTGAACAAGATCCTCCTCGATCAACCACATTTCATGGATAATTAATTTGGGAATAATATCCCATTCTAGAATCTGAGGTGAGATTCTATAAAGTGAGTATTAATCTACATTAGAGTGCGAGTAAAATCAGGATAATTAAAGGCACAAAACAAATATGTTTGATGAAGAGGTTCATCAAAATGTGATGAAAAAAATAAATTGTTGTAAAAATGGAGATGTTACAGACCACCTCCCGAGCGTCATGGATGAGAGACACAATACCACCACTAGCTACTACACTGCCTTCATATGAGGTGTAAATTCACCACCACCCATAGATGCTAATTGCAAGAGAGCATGAGTGCTCAGTAAACCCAAGGTAGAACCACCCCAAGGTTTGGCGAGGGAATGACCCCTCCTACACAGTCCACTGACTGTCTTCTATCGTCATGGCTGAAGACCAAAACCACCCAACAAGAGGTGCCCCCTCTGTTGAAAATTCACCCTCACCATCTTCACCTATATCTTGGTGCAACGTTCTCTTGTCGTTGCCAGGATTCCTCCTGACATTCAAACTGCAGCCACAACTGCCCAACTAAACTTGCACCCACCGCATATCCTGCTGGCGAAGCTCAAGAAAAGGCCTGAGAGCTAGGTTATGCTCATCTGCAAAAGTCAAAGCACCAACCTTCAATATTTCCCACAAATACCGAATGGACTGGCTCACGTCTATTGCTTGCTTAACTACAATATCCTCTCCTATAGGATCGCCTTCCCCAAGGACCATTATAGCTCGAGCATGGTAGGGTGGCTAGTCAGCGTGCATGTGTTTAAGGGTTGGTATAGCCATAACTATCTGCTGCCCACTTGTCTCTATGACTGGACACCCCGAGCAGGGATATGAAGGTCTTTTTCGATGAGAATTTGGAGACTCTGAGATTATCCAGGATCCAGATCTCCTTTAGCGAGTATCTCATCCCATGTGTCACAAAATATGTGATGTGAATTATTCATGCTCCTGTTGGCCAACCAATCTCCCACCTTTTTCACAGAACAGATCACATGACTCATGGTGGCATACTCCATTTGACTTAGGAGGATTCTGTTGCAAGAGATTTGGGCTTCCAATCACCATCTCTTTGCTAATTTCTGAGGATTCGAGCCATGGATGATTTTCTGGGTCATGCCTAGTATCAGTAAAGAGTCCCTAATGATGTGGACGCACCTGTAGTTGAGGTTCTGACCCAGAGCCATCTCAAATTCTAGTGTTGTGATTTCTGCTACATTGTTGGTCTAAGTACTGATAGATCCAACATACGTTGCCTTATGTGACCCTTTTTCATGTTTGAGGATACCTTTGTATCCCTCCTGGCCTTGGTTTCCCTTAGAGGCGCTCTTGAAATTAATTTGAATACACCTTGAGGGGCAAGCAAGAAGCTAGTCAGGGCAGGAGGGGGGAGAGGTAGCCTGCGATTAGTCGAGGGTGAACCAAGTTTTAGAAGAGATTCAAGAGATGCAGGATGCCTAAATCTGGTTGGTCGACTTCCCAGTTAGCATGGTGCCAGGGATCTGTGAGAATGGATTCACAAATGATAGAAAGGGTCAGGACTAGATAAGGCGTGTTGAAAGGGCTTGATTATCAAAGATAGAATAGTTTCTTCTCTTCCAAATGTTATAGAACGAGAGACCAGGGAGGAGCCACCAAGCTCTGAAGACCACTAGATTGGAGAATCAATGGGTCTGCCATTCATTTAGTAGGGATCCAGTGTTGGCGGGAAAATCATCGATGGGGCCAAAGATGTCAAAGGCTTGAGACCAGACCATTTTGGTTAAAGGGAAATCAATGAAGAGATGGTGTTGAGTTTCTTCGTCCTGTATTTAGAGGAATCACATGGAAGACCTAATAAAACCCCTCTTAAGGAGGCGATCCCAAGTCAGGATGTGCTTATGCACTGCTAACCATAAAAAGTGGATAACTTTTTGCCATAGATGACTTGTCCATATTCGCTTCCAAACCTAAGTGTTGGGGATGACCAAAACCTCCATGTGAAGAAGGTAGTATTCCTTGACGGAAATGTCCGCTGAGGTCAAGAGGCACCATCATAATTTGTCTAAACCCGAGGAGGCATGGATTTTCTGTTGGGTGAGATACTGGGAAAGTAGATCATACCCTTGATGGGGTGAGTCTAGAGGCTAGTCCTCTTTGGTTTTCCATTGACACCCACCATGCTTGTCTAGTTGGTTTCTCCAATAATATGCTATTGTCATAGCTCTGCATGAGTGAAAGAGGGGCATAATTTCTAATAGGGATTGGTCCTCGGAGAGGCTAGGGGATTGCTGCCAAGAGTACTCCCAAAAATGGCTTGTTGTTCTATCGTGCACCTCCCAAAACATGTGCTTGCATATCAGATCATTGTTGGTGCTATCTAGGCTCCAAATGGAATCCCATTGAAAGGGAAGGGGAGTGTGAAGTATTTTTCCCTGCGGTCTACCTTGTCCATACTTGTGTCACCAAATAATCTTCTAAAGTTTTTGCCCTCCTTTCAACCATCGCCAATAGATTTTTCCACAAAGGGTTGCGTTAAGAGTAGTAGGGTCCTATAGGCTTAGTCCCCCAATCAGCTTGGGGAGAAATAGCTTGTGCCAAGCCATGACAGGCCACTTCCAATCTTCTAAGCCACCTCCCCAAAGGAATCTATGAAAGAGGGAAATGCGGTCTGGGTAGATGCAGCTGGCGACCAACAGGGTTGACAGTCAGTATAGAAGCATTTTTTGCGAGACATATTTGAGGAGGATAGCTCTTCCCGGTAGGTTAAGGAGCCTGAAATTCCAGTTCGAGAGCTTTCAAGATATTTTGGCACAAAGGTATTTGCAAGGATAAATGCGTAGAGGGTTGAACAAGAGGGGAACTCCAAGGAATTTGGAGGGTAGAGTTCCAATATTGAATCCCACAATTCTAGCTAGGCATGCTTGGACTGGGCGAGGAGTATTAGAAAAGTAGATATTAGAGTTGAGCTTATTAAGGAGCATACCTGAGGCTTCTTGGAAGTCCTCCAAAATGGATTTAATCTAGGAGGCTTCTTTGAAAGTGGTGGCTCTGAATGGTAGATTATCACTGAGGAACTGTTAGTGGGTCATGTCGATAGTGGAACCTGACAAATGGATTCTTGCAAGCTAATTAGACTTCTTGGCTGCCTTGAGTAATTGGCCCAACCCTTCTATTGCTATAATAAAAATAAAAAGGTAGAGAGGGTCTCCCTGAAAAATACTCCTCGAGGACCCAAAGGTTTTAGATGTCATGCCGTTGATGAGGATGGAGAAGAACAAAGTGGAGATCAACGATTTAATCCATTGAATCTAGTTAGCTGCAAAACCAGAAGTCCACAGGAATTGCAATAGGTAATCCCACCTAAGTTGATCATATGATTTCGAGAGTTCTAGTTTCAACAACATTTCACGGAGCTTATGAATTTTAATGCAGTGAATGTTTTAATGTGTAGAGAAAATGCCATCTAGGATTTGTTGTCCCTCAACAAACCCTGATTTCTCATGACTAATGATGTGGTAAGGCATTGGTTTGCACCTACACAACATAATGATGGAGAGAGTCTTATAGATCACATTACATATGGATATAGGCCTGAAGTCTCCTGGTATTGATGCCTCCTTTGAATTTTGGATAAGGGTGATGAAAGTGGCGTTAAGGCCTGACTATACCTATCTAAGTTGCCTTGATTCCTCTGTCAACTCCCAGATATCTTGGCTAAGAAAGGACCATCCAGCCTTGAGGAATTAAACATTAAATATGTCACGACCAAGGGCCTTACTCGGAGGCACCGTCTTCATTACATGTTCCACTTTTGAGACTGTGATGGGACTTAAGAGGGCTTCATTTTGGGCTTCCGAGATTAATGAAGGGATATGTTGAGAAGCTTTGTGTAGAGCCTTTGATTAGTCATAGCCTTCATCCTCCACAAGGGAGGAGAAAAAGGATTGCAATTCTGCTACTATATATTTGTGGAGGTCAAGACGGGAATTGTGAGGCACCTACAATTGACTAATTATGTTGCTCTGCGGGTGTCGAATCATGAATTGGTAGAAGAATTTCGTATAATTTTCCCCCTCTCTCAACTACTGAATCCTAGATTTCTGTCGCCATAATATTTCCTCCTGCTACTTTCGTTCCACCAGATCCTTGGTGAATAGATCTTATTTTTCTAGCAGCTCTTTTGTGTGACCATCCTCGATGATTTGTTTCTCGACTTCCTCCAGGCTGGCTTCCAACTTCCTCTTTTCCTCGAGTATATTTCCAAAATTTCTGTGGTTCAAGCCTTTAGTATGTCCTTTGAGGCCTTTCAAATTCTTTTGAAACTATTTGATTTTATTACTAGGTGGGGAGCCCACGGTTTTCCACCATGTTGCTAATTGGTTCAAGAATCCTTGGTGTTGTAGCCAAAAGCACTTGAATCAGAAAGGGCATCTCTGAGGCAGGGTAGATGAGGTGAGATCTACACTGATGGACCAATGATCTGAGCTAGTGGATGGAAGGATCTCGGAGGCAAGTGGGGGGTTCGTCATGATAATATGCTCATAGAATAAGAACTTGTCTAGTCTGCATGCGATTTGATTCAATCCCCCTCTATGATTGTTCCAGGTATGAATAATTTGGCGGGGGATGAGAACAACAAAGTGAAGATCCTCAATGATGTTGTTGAAGGCATGTGAAGAAGGGTCTAAGAGGCAGACTCCCACGTGCTTTTCCTCCAGGTTGCAGATCATGTTATAATAACCTCCCATGATCCAATCTTCCTTTTCCCATGATTGGTTGAGGCTTTATATATGTGTGCGGAATAGGGGTTTGTCTTGAGGCATGGACGACCCATCAACCATAGTTAGGCTCCTCAATCATTTTCCTCCTATCATATGGATCGAGGCTGATAGTGTGAATTTGGTGTCGATCCAATATTCCAGGATAACTCTCCCTGGATCCCATAGAATTGCTATGCCCCCTACAAATCCAGTGGCTTCAACTGTCATAGATTGGTTGGTCTTCCAGCATCGTTGATTTTTTTCCTTCACTTTTTCGTCAGGCACCTTGGTCTCTTGAAGAATAAAAATCTCAGGTTTGTATTTTCCTATTTTTTATTTAAGAGAGTGGATATTCCCTAAGCTATGGAAGCCCCTAATATTCCACGACATGATCTTCATGAGGAGGGAGTAACAGATCTAAAAAAGAAATATGTCAAGTAGCCCATCTCACCCGAGTTTAAAAAAATTTCACTACCTTCTCAAATAAGTTGTTTGGTATATTTTCATCCCTTCTTACTCTACTCATATCCCCCGGGATCCAGGAGTGTTATGTTGATAGGGTTGCCCTTTGTGGCTATGCTTTGGATATTTTTGTCCACTCATCCAGAACAAGACGACCATTGGTTGAAAAGAGTGCCAAAATGGTTCAGTATATTACCTGGGATATTTTTTATGCCTGACTTGCTCTAGCCCTTGAATATTTCTAGCATATTTTTCTCCTCAGCTCCTAGCCTGCCATGTCTCTCCTCGGTTTCCAAGATCTTACTTGTTTGTCTCAAGATCTTCTGGATTCGTCGATCTAATTTAGTGTGTTCAGGGATTTCCCACTTGTAATTTATGTTGTCTCCTAGGGTGGAGAGTAGCTTATCGTTGTCCATATATTGTGGAACTTCGATGGATGATGAGGGAAGGGTTTGGGTTGGGATGAGGGCCAGGGATTCATCGACCAAGGCTGTAAAAGGGTTCTTAGACTCTGAGGACATCAACTCAGAGGAGGAGGACGGAGCCTAGAGAGGCAGGGATAGGCATGCAGGTGGGGGGGCGAGCAATCAAGGGGATTGTGCTGCAGTGGTCAATTGGGCTAAGATCGACACCCTTCGACGGATTGAAAACTGTCACCATCCCTAGCCTTCTCAATCGCTCAAGCTTCTTCTCTGATAGTTATCGGGCAATCTCTAAAGAGATTTACATACTCATGAAAACAATGGCATTTGAAAGGGACATGCTCATAATCAAGAGGTTTGGTCCTAGTAGAGTCGTGGTAGATCATATCTATAGATTCAGGTATCGGTTGTGACATGTTCATATGAACACAGATCCAGGCATAGGTCGCACGCCTCCAGCATTTGGTGATCTCAGAGGTTTTAACAAAAGTTCCTATGGAGTACCTGATTCCTTCAAGGATGTCTCATTCCTAGAAATCATTTGTAATGGAATAGATCCAAACCTAGATAGGAGCCAGAGTAAATTCTTCTTTGACCATGTTGTAGCATTCTTCCCAATAACAGAGTAAGAGCCCTGCACTTCCCATAAAATATGGTCTGTTTTTTAAGATCCACTCACGGTCTTCCAGATCTTCAAATATCACAGTGAAGAAGCTTTTGGCCCTGATTTGAAGCTCATAACTTCCCCATAAAGACCACTTATTTTGGATCCAGACCAAAATATCTTGTTCTCTCGGCCAGCTCCCAAGGAATTTGCAGATCATTGCATGATCTTTCATATATTGTCGAGCTTTTTGAAGGTGATTGTTCGGAATGACAAATTTGGGGTTGATTGCTGCTTTGGGCAGGGAGCTACTTCACCCTTCCTTCATTTGTCAGTGTGCCCCCATTACTGGGGTTTATTTGAATGAGTTAGCACCATTTGTCCCGTTGGCACGATGGCCATGAATGAAAGGGGTTCGATTCATTGTGTCATGGTAGGATTGTGGCAGCCTAACATTGCCTCGACCACCCGGGCCTTGAACAGGAATGGAACCCTATGGGATTAATTTATGAGGAATTCATAGATGTAGATTCTCGGCAGAGAAGGTGATGGTTCATCGGGAAAAACCCTAGCAGAGCAAATTAGAATGTAAAAGTTATTAATATTAATATTATTATTTTTCTCATACAAATATTAATATTTTTAATATTAAATATTTGAAATTTATATTAATATTATTAATATTAATATAGATTGATATTAACATTAATAATAGATATATATATTTAAATTTGATAAAGAAATTATTAATATGAATATAATATTAAATAAACCATGTTTTATTTTAGATTTGACAATTTTAAGTTATTTAAGGATTTTTTATATTTAGGTTTCATAATATTATATTTTTGTAAATTGAAGTTTAGGTTCTATAAGATGATGTTTTATAATTTAAAAACATAATATTATTAAATCAATATTAGAAACCCTACTATAATAACAATGACATAAATAACTTTTACATGCTAATAAATACTAAAAATAATATTAATAATTAATATTCAAATCTATAAAAATGGTTATTAATGATAGAAAAAATGTTAATAATAAGAACGTCATTTTAATTAATATTAAAAAATAGTATTTGTAACATTAATAATACTATTAATACAAAATTAATTATGTTTAACAATTTAGATTATTAATAAGATCATTAATACAATATTAACCATGTTTAATAATTTAGCTCATTTAGAATTTATTTGTATTGTTTGGCTTTCATAGAATAGATTTATTAGATTTAATGTATTGAATACATGAGATTTATTATATATTTTTTCCATTGCAAAGATTTTATTCAATTAACTTTATTTTATTTAATTAATAGTTTTTTTTTTTAAGTGTTTTTATGTGCTTCATTGACTTATATATATATATATATATATATATATATATATATATATATATATATATATATATATATATATATATCGAAATTGTAAAGATCATATATTTTTAATTATTTGTGGATTCAATTTAGTTCTTTTAATATATTAGTGTCAATCTTATAAAAAGTTCAATATTTATGATTTTTATGAATATTAATACAAATTAATAATTTAAAATTGACATAGAAGTTATTAATATTAATATTTCAATTTTTATTAATAATAATATTTTTAATATTAATTATTTAAAATTAATATTAGCATTATTAAAGTTAGTATAGGTTGATATTAACATTAATAATAAATATAAATATTTCAAATTAGTAAAAGATTATTAATATTAATATTAAATATTAATATATCTTTTAAGCATAATTAATCTTAATATTAATAATATCAATAATAAATATATATGTTAATATTAAACATAGAAATTTATATAAAAGTAAAGTTTTCATTTATACATTAATGTGAAAATTGACATTAAACATCAATATAAATATCATTAAATAATGGGATTGAAAACTTTAGGTTTATTTAGGTTCAATGACATTGGAATTTAACTTTAGGTTTTTTTTTGGGTCAATGACATTAGAATTAAAAATTTTGGTATTTTTATATCATTTGGTTCATGTGGCATTAGATTATTTTATAAAGTGAGATTTATAATATTAAGTTTTTTAATATTAAAAGATTAGTTTTATGTTAATATTTATATTGAACGTCAAACATTAACATCAATATTAAACATGTACATCAATATAAACATAAAAATATATTTATTAACATTAATAATATTGGATTGTAAACATTAGGTTTAGACATTAATAACTTTGATATTCTAATATATACTAAAAATAATATTAATAATTGATATTAAAAACTACAATGCTGATGATTAATATTAAAACAATATTAATAATAACAACTATAGTGTAATTAATATTAAAAATTTACTAGTATCATTACTATTAATATTAACAATATTATTAATAAGATCATTAATACAATATTAATTATGTTTAGTAATTTAACTTATTTAGAGTTAATTTGTATTTTTTTTCTCTCATTTTATAGATTTATTAGATACAATGTACTTCACCCATGAAATTTATTATATTTTTTTTATTGAAAATATTGTATTCAATAGATAGATTGTATTAATTATATATTTAGTCAAATTATATAAATTATTTATTTTTAATTATTTGTGAATTCAATTTAGTTTTTTTATCTATTAGTGTCATCTCTATAGCAAGTTAAATATTTATTTTTGTTATTAAGTTCAATATTTACGTTATTTTTAGAATTAGTGAACATTAATAAGCCTATTTTTTTAAATTGAAATAGAAAATGATAACATTAATATTAATATCATCACAATTATAAATATTTTGATTATTAATACTAATATTATTAATATTAATATAAATTGATATCAATACTAATAATTTAATTATATATATATATATATATATATATATATATATATATATATATATATATATATATATAAAATTAATATTAATAAAATAGTAAAAGAACCATGTTTTATATTTTACATTTTGAATTTTAGGTTATTTAAAGATTTTATATATTTAGGTTTTATAATATTAAGTTTTTGTGAATTTAAGTTTTTAGGTTTTTATAAGATGAAGTTTTATAATTTAGAAATCTAATATTAAATAATCAATATTAGAAAACCTATTACAATAACAATGATAACCTTGACATTCTAATAAACACTAAAAATAATATTAATAATTAATATTAAAAACTGTAACGACATTGACTATCATTAAAAACAATATTAATAATCACAACGACATTGTAATTAATATTTAAAAATAATAGAAGTAACATTTAAGTATGATGGGTTTCTGTAGTGCATTTTATAAGATATCATTTTTGAGATTAAACTATGTTAGTTAAGTCAATAATATATGACCGTTTCCACGAGATGTAGTCATAACTGACTAATTTCTCATGTTTTTTGAAAATTCCACTTAGCACTCATCATTGGAAATATTGTCATTAATGGAAAAGGAGCACAAAGGAGCAGCACATGAACTATCATTAAGGAAAAGGACAAGAGAAGGAAAAAAAATAAGGAAAAGAAGAATATTAGGCAGTAATGCAGTAAGAAAACATAAAACAAAGGCAGAGGAGTAGTAGAGTGGCAAGGAGCAGCATTAGACCATTAGCAAAGGCACCAAAGGAGTAAAGGCAGAAAAAAGGCAGAGGCAGCAAAGGCATCTAAGAAGAGAAGGAAGCAAAGGAAGCTAAGGCAGAAAAGGAGAAAAAACAACAAAACAACAAAGGCAGAATCATGAACGTGCTAGGCAAAGTTGTGAACGTGCAACAAGCATGAAAATCCCAAGTCGGAGTGAATAAAAAACAAAAGAAAAAAAGGAGGACCGTACATCTTGCACTAATCCTCTTTTGAAACGAATATTTCATTAAGCGCACAACAGAAGGCGATTGGATTTCCAAGAAACAACGAGTATTGAAGCACAATTGGATGTGCAAGCAGTAGTGAGGACCATTGATCTGGTGCAGATCAATGATGACAATCACATTGAAATCGTGAAGATATCACTCATGGCAGGGTGTTCTGTTTACGGTTAAGACTTCGCAAGTTAAGTTATCTAACTTGCGATGCAAAGTTGATCGGTAAGGAGACAAGCGTGGACCATCGGGTCCAACAAAGACAAAGAGCGGAGATCCAAAGTGCAAACCGTAAAGTTTAGTGTTTAAGTGTTAAGTCCATCGCAGGGTAAGTTATTTTGTCTGCAATGAGAAGTGGAGAAGGGACACATGTTGGCAAGATGCGATCTCACAGATCACACAAAATAGAGGTTAACCACTAAGTTAAATTGTAAAGTGAGCGAAGTGCGAAGTTGCAGGGAAAGTAAATCTTATAAGGTGTGAAGTGCGATCACTTGTGATTGGTGGAAAGTGTTGTGGGACCCTTCAACCAAATATACGTGTGTATGAAGAGCCTTTTCATCATTAAATCACATCGGAGGAGGGTAACGAAATTACAAGATAAACTCTAAGGAACGTGGAGTGCGAAGTGCGATTTTTGAAGTGGACACGATGTGGTTCAAATCTGAATTCTAATATATTTCAGGTCCAAGATGTAATGTGTTTACATTGGTTTATGTAGAAAAGCATGGAAACAGAGGTCAACTCGGCTTATAAAGGAAAGGCCTAAAATAATGAAAAAGGACCCAAAGCCCGTGCAGAACAGTATTGCTGCAGTGAATTGAAAGAAAATACTAATTGGGAGTAGACTTGTAGGACTCGACTCTAAGTGCAGAATAGTGTCATGTAGATGCAGTTGTGAGTTAAAAAGGTAAGGTTGAATGCAAGAGAGAAAACTATAGGAAGGTGACCCGACACTCGTGCAGAGGTTTTAAGTGGCTGCAACAGTTTGATAACAAATACTAAACATGGGCAGAAGGAGAATCGGGAAAGTAACCCAACAATGCACTGTGGAAACCCCTAAAAAATGATATCTAATATAATGCACTACGGAAACCCCTCATACTTAAAATACTAAGAGTAAAGGGATCTCTTCTTGACTGATTCATGAGGCATAATTGTTGCTAAGGTTTTGCAAATGGAGTAGCAAGCTAAGTGGGCTTGATTGTGGGAAAAACTCCATAGTTAAGCACGCTTGAGCCAGAGGATTTTTGTGATGGGTGACCTCTCGGGAAGTCCTAATAGGGTGAGAAATATTGGAAGTGATTGACGCTATGTGATTCCTTTCACTAGTTTCAATCCCACTTCCTCACCCCTGTGAGCATCACTCGATGCAATGAGTGCTAAGTGGACTATTCAAAAATCATGATAAATTATTCAATTACAACTACCTCTCATGGAAATGGTCATAGATGAATAACTTCATTAATGCAGTTGAATCCAAAAAATGATACCTAATATAATGCATTGCGGAAACCTCTCATACTTAAATAAAAAGATTAAAGGGAGCTCTACTTGAATGGTTCATGAGGTACAATACTTGCTAAGTGTTGGGAAAATGGGTTAGCAGTAAGTGGAAAACGATTGTGAAAACTCCGATTAAGTGCACGTGAGCCGGAGCGTTGCGATGGGTGACATCTGGAAGTCCTAGTTATGGGAGCCCAGTGATGATTGACGCTATGTGATTCATTTCACTAGTTTCAATCCCACTTCTTCACCCCTGTGAGCATCACCCGATGCAATGATTGATATGTGGACTATTCAAAAATCATGAGAAATTAGTCAGTTACGACTCCCTCTCATGGAAATGGTCATTGATGAATGACTAAATTAACACAGTTGAATCCCAAAAATGATATCTAATATAATGCACTACGAAAAACCCTCATACTTAAAATAATAAGAGTAAAGGGATATCTTCTTGAATGGTTAATGAGGCACAATAGTTGCTAAGGTTTTGAAAATTGGGTAGCAAGCTAAGTGGGTTTGATTGTGGGGAAAACTCCATAGTTAAGCGCGCTTGAGCCAGAGGAGTTCTGGGATGGGTGACCTCCCGGGAAGTCCTAGTTACCGGGTGCAAGCCTAGAAGTGATGATTGATGCTATGTGATTCATTTCACTAGTTTTAATCCCACTTCTTCACCCCTGTGAGCATCACCTAATGCAATGAGTGGTAAGTGGACTATTCAAAAATCATGAGAAATTAGTCATTTATGACTACCTCTCATGGAAATGGTCATATATGAATGACTAAATTAACACAGTTAAGATAAAAAAATCATGTCTAAGAGAATATACCTTTGCAAATAAGATATGAAATAGGCTGGCAAAGAGTGTTGTAAACATAAGGCATAATTCAGTTGGGCTAAGAAAGCAATGCTACAACAGTTAGCAGAAATAACTCTGAAACATTAAAAAAAGGATATGAGAAGAAGAGCACAAACACACAACAAAGCTAAGAAGTTGAAAGGGCTCATTGAAATATTTGATTGTAACTATAAATGTATTAATTATTTTATATTGTTTGTGATGCAAAGGCAATTCTCCAAGGAAAATCAAAACTCCAATTTAATAATGAAATGAGTGTATATATTGTTGTAACATCATGAATATGATAAGTGAGGAAATGAGTTGGTGGAAGGCAAGAGTCATGCCTGTTCACTTCATATTCCCAAATAGAATGAAAACAAACATGAAGTTATCTCTATAAATGATATTACTATAATATGCATAGAGAGGTTAGAGAGTGGAAGGAGAGAGAGCATATAGAGATACTATGAAGATCCAAAGAAAATATGAAGTATATTTAAAGGCTGAATGGGAAGCATTGAAGAAGGAGAAAAATAGACATGATATCCAGGTAAATCAGCATATGATTTTATTGTAGTGTGGGGGAGTTGGTGCTTCCATATCAATTTGTAGCTTGATATATGTCTAGTTGTGGTTGGTTGAGGTAGAACCTCCCTGGGTTGTAGCACAGGAAAATAGATGGGAGTTGGAGCTTCCTTGCAAGTTTTAGCTTTTATAATTTGGGGTAGAAGCCTCTTGTAGGTTGGAGCTTGCAGAAAATCAGTTTTGAGAGGGAGTTGGAGATTGCCCTTGCATCACAAAAATAATAAGATGTGGTTTTCTCCCTTTATGGGTTTCCACTTATATATGTTTTCTATGTGATTAATGATTAAGTGTTGATGTGATGTTTTAATCTATTTAATTACTTGTTTTCCACACATTATGTTTATTGATCCATTATGTATTAAGTTTCTTATGAAATGAAGGTGTAAATGAGTTGAATGAAAAAGTTTTAAAGGTCCATGAATGTATTAAACTGATTCACTCCCCCACCACCCTCTCAGTTTAACTAAGGGTTCATAAATTGGTATCAGAGCCAGTTCCTTTTGTATCAGTTTAACAACTAGAAGGGGATCCTAGGTCCCCAAAATGGCTATCCTAGAAGGATGCTCAACAAATAAAGCCCCATTGTTTACTAGCACAAACTATGCCTTCTGGAAAATAAGAATGAGGACATATATAATGTTTGTAGGAATACAATTTTGGGTTGTTGTGGAAGAAGGATATGCTCCAAAGGATACTGACACAGAGAAAGAAGCCAAGAAAATTTTCATAGCTAATGCAAAAGCCATGAATGCACTCTTGAGTGATCTATGTGAAACAATAATTATCAAAGTAATGCACAGTGAGACTACCAAGGATATCTGGGATACTTTAGAAAATATCCATGAGGGGGATAAAAAGGTGAAGATGGCAAAACTACAAGCCTATAGAGCTCAATTTGAAAATGTAAAAATGAATGAAGATGAAGATGTCGCCAGTTTCTTCTTAAAGGTTGTAGAAGTTTTGAATAACATGAAAGCTCTAGGAGAAACCATTAAAGAATGTGTAATTGTACAAAATATATTGAGATCTTTACCATCTATGTTTAACCCTAAGTATTTTTCCATAGAAGAAACAACAAACTAGGAAACACTGGCCATGAACCAATTTCTTGGAAACTTGACGACCTATGAGATGAGGCTTCCAAAGGGAAATTCAAATGTGAGGGAGGCAGCCTTTAAGGTAGATAAGTGCAGAGAAGATAAGGAAGGTACATGCTCCTGCTCTAATGAAGAAGAGGCCAAATTTGTCAGAATATTGGAGAAAGGCACAGGTAAGTATAAAGGTAAACTTCCATTTAAGTTCATTAACTATGGAAGAGTGGAGTACTATTCATCTAAATTTCATCATAATAAAATGGAGAATCAGTCAAGAGGGAAAGAGAAAACCAATTTCAACAATAGGCCGAAAGGGAACAGATTTAATAGAAGAACATTTTATGCCCAACAAGACAACAGTGCTTCTGAGAGTTTGGATGAATCCCCCAATGAAGAAGGAACATTAGAATTCATCTTGATGGCCAATGAAGAACTTAAGGAAGATCTTTGGGAATTTGAAGAAGAAGGTGAGGTAGATCTTGAGGGGGAGCTAATTAGTGCCCTGGAGGAAATAGACAGACTTAAACTTAAGAATAAGAAACAGAAAGAGATTCTTCTAAAATATGAAAATACTGAACCAGATTCAAAAGATATTATTAAATTGAAGATTGAACTAGAAGAATCGAAGAAAATAAAGGATATAAGAGAAAATAAATAAAGGACAAAAATCAGGAGCGAGAAAAACTAGAAGAAGTGGTAAGCCTAAGGAAGAAATTAGAAAAGGCCCAAATTGAATCAACTATGAATATTTCTCAAATGAAAAGCTCTGGACATTTGGACAAAATTATAAATGCTCAAAGACCTCCTCATATAAAGGCTGGGATAGGCTATGAAGGAGAAACTAACAAATACAAGGCAGAAGATAACAATAATATCATTTTTGTAAAAGTTGTAAAGGATAATGAAGGAGAAAAAAGGGAATCTATAGAATTGGAATCCAGCAAGACCGTGATATATAATGAAAAAACTGTTGTGTAACCAGCTCCAAAAATAGAAGAAAAAGAGATATGAACGCCTTAGAAATAAGCCACTTCGAGGGGGCAACCTCCAATACATTACATAAATGAACAATTCTTCGATGATACAATTTACAAAACCTCCTTTCTATATATAGGAGTCCATGGGGCCATAATGTAATCCTAGTGGGGCCACAATGTAATCCTAGCTGACCTAACAATAATAATTTAAGTGCACAATAATAACAATTTGGGGGTTACAGGGGTACAATAATAACAATAAGGGGTTACACTAACAACAATAAGGGACTATACTAGTAATATAGGGACCTAACATGCCCCTCTCCTTCAAAAAAGTGTTGTCCTCAATGCTTGAGTAGCTCTGGGTGCTTCTGTATAAAATTCTCATCCTCCCATGTAGAATCTTCGGTGGGTAAGTTCTTCCACTTGATGAGATACTCTGAAATTGATCGATTCCGTAGTTGTCGAGTTCTTGTTTCCGTGACCGCTTCTGGTTCCAATATGAATTTTCCTTCCTCATCAAGTTTTGGAAATATTGTTTGAACTAGAAGATTTTCACCTATAACCTTCTTTAAGCATGAAACATGGAAAACTGGATGTACTCGCGAAGAAGCAGGAAGCTCCAATTTGTATGCCATAGTGCCAATCTTTTGCAACACCTTGTAAGGACCATAGTACTTTGGTGATAATTTATTATCCTTCTTAGCTTGCTTGAGGGACATTTGTTTGTATGGTTGTAGCCGTAAAAATACCCAATCTCCTACATCAGAACTTCTCTCGCTGCGATGTTGATCTGCCTGTTGTTTCATTCGATTTTGTGCCAAATTCAGGTTATCCTTTAAGAGTTGGAGAACTTCTTGCTGATGCTCGATGTGATCTTCCACTGCTTGAACCTTTGAATTTTACCTTAAAGATGATGTGATGGATGGTGGATGATATCCATAAAGTGCCATAAATGGGGTCATTTTTGCTGCAGTATGGAAGGAAGTGTTATACCACCATTCGGCGAGAGGTAACCACTTGACCCATTGTGTTTGTTTATCAGATACAAAACAACGAAGATATCCTTCCAAACATTTATTTACTATCTCAGTTTGACCATTAGATTGAGGATGAGAAGATGAGCTATGAGCTAATTGAGTACCCAAACAAGAAAATAACTCCGTCCAAAAATTTCCAGTAAAAATGGGATCTCTGTCGCTCACAATAACCCTTGAGCTTCCATGTAGCTTTTGAATTCTATCCATAAATGTAGTAGCAACTGTACTTGCTTTAAATGGATGAGATAATGCACAAAAGTGTGCATACTTGGTAAGTCTATCAACTACCACCATGATGGCATTCTTTCCTTCAGACTTAGGTAAACCTATGATAAAATCCATTGAAATTTCCTCCCAACGTTGACTTGGAATAGATAAAGGTTGTAGAAGTCTCGGGGTCTTAATTGTTTCCACTTTATTCTACTGGCAAACCAAACATTCCGACACAAACTTTTGAATATCGGATTTAAGGCCATCCCAAAAAAATTCTTTCTTCACCCTGTGGTAAGTTTTTAAAAATCCTGAGTGTCCTCCTAAAGGAGAAGTGTGCAATTCCAGAAGAATCTTTTGTTTTAGTTGGGAATTCTTACAAAGATATAAGCGATCGTTGTACCATAAGGAATCATTTTTCCAACTAAATGTATCAGATGTACTAGGATCTTGCTGCAACTTTTGAATGAGTGTCCATACATCTTTGTCCTTCTTCCATTCATCTCTTGCTTCGGTTGTCCAATCTGGTTGGATAATAGAAATGGCACAAAGCAATGCTTCCACCTCTTCATTCTTTCTTGAGAGTGCATCTGCAACAACATTAAGCTTTCCTTTTTGTAGATTATTTCAAAGTCATAACCCAACATCTTTGTGACCCATTTTTGTTGCTCTTCTGAAGATAGTCTTTGTTCCAAAAAGTGTTTAAGACTATCATGATCAGTTTTTACCTTCAAGTGTCTTCCGATTAGATAAGTTCTCCATTTCTTTAGTGCATGCGGTATTGCTAACATTTTCTTCTCATAAATAGGTTTCTGTAAATACTTTACTTTGATTGGAAGACTTTCAAAAGCAATTGGGTTTTCCTTCCTGCATTAAAACAGCACCAATTCCATTTCCTGAGGCATCACATTCCACAATAAAGGTTTTTGTGAAGTCTGGCGTAGCTAAGACCGGTGCTAGGCACATTGCCTCTTTAAGATGTTCAAAGGCCTTAGTTGCTTCAGGAGTCCATGAAAATGCATCTTTCTTGAATAATGTTGTTAGAGGTGCTGCTATTCTCCCATAATTCTTAACAAACTTGCGATAATACCCTGTTAACCCGAGAAATCCTCGCAACTGCTTTATGGTTGTGAGGACTTTCCATTCCTTAATGGCTTTAATTTTGTTAGGGTCTACTTTAACACCCTCGTGAGATACAATATGACCCAGATATTCCACCTCTTGTACTCAAAGAAACATTTGGATGTTTTTGCATATAATTGTTTCTCCTGCAATAGTTTGAGCACCCTGTCAACATGTTCAACATGATCCTTCCAAGACCTGCTATAGATTAGTATATAATCAAAAAATACTAGCACAAATTTTCTAAGGAAGGGTTTGTAAATGGAATTCATCAACCCTTGAAATGTAGAAGGTGCATTGGTAAGGCCAAAAGGCATGACCAAAAATTCATAATGACCCTCATGAGTTCGAAATGTTGTTTTTGGAATATCTTTAGTCTTCATTCTAATTTGATGATATCCAGAACGAAGATCCAACTTGGTAAAATAAATTACTCCATGTAATTCATCCAATACTTCATCAATCACAAGAATGGGAAATTTATCTTTAATGGTGAGCTTATTGAGCTCCTTATAATCTGGACACATTCGCCATGATTCATCCTTCTTATGTACCAATACTACAGGAGCAGAGAAAGAACTTTGACTAGGTTGAATTATACCCGCCTCTAACATATCTGCAATCATACATTCAATTTCGCTCTTTTTGACGTAAGGATATCTATAAGGCCTGATGTTTGGAGGAACACTTCCTGGAATCAAATGAATAGCAGGATCATGATCACGAATAGGTGGGATTCCTTTGGGAGTTTCAAACATCTTACAATGATTGTCCAAGACTTGTTGGAGATCTGCAGGAATAGGTGATTTTGATGTTGGAAATTCTAGTGAGTATAATTGTGAAATTATGCCTTGTTGTTATTTCTTTAGAAGCTTTGTCATGACATTAGAGCTTATTATCTTTCCTGGATTCCCCGCAATACCCTGTAATTCGACTTCCTTTCCTTCTGAAAAAAATTTCAAGAAATGTTCTTGAAAATTAAAAGCTGTTGTCCCTAAAGATTGTAACCATTGTACTCCTAGTACAACATCAGCACCTCCCATAGGAATGGAAAGCATTGGAATAGTCAATACATATTCCCCCATGGTTATATTGATATTATGGCATTTTCCAGAGAAATTTATAGCTCCTCCATTTGCAACCATCACTTGACATTCTGGTGTTGGATATAGGAAACAATTTAATTCCTTGGCTACCTTACAATGAATAAAATTATGGGTGCTACCTGAATCAATCAACACTATTACCTTTTTCTTCTTGATGTGTCCTTCTATCTTGAGAGTTTGAGGAGTGGTAATTCCTGCCAGTGCATTACACGATATGGTCGGATTCATTTCTTCCTCTTCTAGGGATGGTTCCTGGTGTATATCCTCTTCTTGTTCATTTTATTCTTCCTCTTCACAATCTATGTAAAATAATTTCTTCTCAGCACACTTATGACCTTTAGTGTATTTTCTATCACAACTGTAGAAAATCGCTTTTGCTCTTTTTTCTTCCAAATTTTGTGGTGTCAACCTTGTAGGCTATGGAAATCTAGGCGTAGAAACACTTCTTTATATAATTGAGTGGTAGGCTTCCTTGTCGCCATTATTTTACGTTTAGCTTTTCTTGCCAAACTGAGTGCCTTCTCCAATGAATCTAGTTCCCAAATGCGAACTTCATGTTGTATGTTATCCTTTAAAGTGCCTATGAAGAGGTCAATCCTGTGTTCCTCTGGAATATCAGTTACCCTTATATTCAATTTTTGGAAGTCCTCAATATGCTGCCCCACTAAACCCTTTTTTTTGAGATTTATCAATTGGCTAAAGAAGGTGTTTCTCTTTGTATCCTCATAATGTGCTATCATTTCCTCCATAAAAATTGACCAAGTGACAATTTTTTTACGGGAGAAAAGCCATCGATACCATACAAATGTATTTTGTTCTAAATGTAAAGTTGCAATGCGTACCTTTTGTGTGTTTTGCATTTTATGGAGATCAAAATATTTCTCCATCTGTAGTATCCATGTTACAGGATCCTTTCCATCAAACTTCCTCATATCCATTTTTGGAATATGGTGGTTCTTCCCGCCAACCTTAGAGTTTATGAAATCACGGTTAACATTTATTTTGTTCTCATCATGAGGTTCTTCTACTATCTTTTCACCATTAGGAAACGTTTCTTGCATCAACTTTGTCAAACCTTCGATGTCTGCTTTTAGATCATTCTTCATGTTTTCCATGTTGTTTTCCATGTTGTCTTTCATGTCATCCATCTTAGCTTCCATGCCTTTCTTCAAACTGTCCATCTTCGCTTCCACGCCTTTCTTCAAACTTCCATTTCATTTTTTTTTTCTCTTTGCGAGAGTGAAATTTGTTGCACTTTCTCTTGTAATTTTGATAGATCATGTTGCAATTCTTCATCTTCATGAACCATAGTAGAGCCTTCTGAAGGCTTAATGGATGTTGAATTATTTTTACGGGGCATCTTTTAGAACCCAATACTGATATTTATTCTACAATATTCCCTTGGAATCAATTCAAATTGATTCTTCAAACAAGACTTATGCAATTTGGAAAAAAAATTACACACCGTTTTCTTGCTTTCGAGGAGCTTGATATTGAAATTGGATTATATCTATGTTTGTAGCAATTCAATATTTGAATTTTAGTATCAACGTGGCCCTATGAATTCTCTTTCGAATGCCATAGGTCTGACCTGATTTCGATTCTCCAAGACAAAGTTGTGCCCAATCTCCCACAATGACCTAACTATGGACTGGTTCAGTAGAGTGAAATTGTACGACTTGCCACGTGTCACTTTTCCGTCCTTCAGATCTGAAATTTATAGAAAAGAAACGAAAATCCGTGTACTTGAGACCAATTTTTATGGAACTCCAATCAGATTCTTAAAGAGATTTATGAATATTTTCCCACGATCACCTCTTTGAGATGAAATTTTGGAGCCTGAAAAAGCACTACATTCCACAGATCATATCTCTGAAAATATTGTGAACTAAGATCTGAAATTTTTTGACAAGTTTCCTCAGGATTTCTGCTTCGTATCCCAAAAATTTCATATTCTTAAGCTTCGTAGAAAAAATTTATAGCGCAAATTCCATGATGACCTGTTTAGGAGCATGAAAAAAGACCTAACTTCCATAGATCATATCTCCGAAAATTTTGCAAAACATGCTCTAAAATTTTTTGACGATGTTCCTGAGGATTTTGGGTTTGCACCCTAACAATTTCAGCTTCTGGAGCTTCGTAGAAAAAAATTTATAGCAAAAATTCCACGATGACCTATTTGGAGCGGCAAAACCCTAGAATCCAAAGCTCTGATACCAAATGTTGTGTAACCAGCTCCAAAAATAGAAGAAAAGAGATATCAACGCCTTAGAAATAAGAAAATTCCAGGGGGAAACCTCCAATACATTACATAATGAAAATTTCTTGGATGATGCAATTTACAAAACCTCCTTTCTATATATAGGAGTCCATGTGGCCATAATGTAATCCTAGTGGGCCACAATGTAATCCTAGCCAACCTAACAATAATAATTTAAGGGCACAATAATAACCAAAATGGGGGTTACAAGGGTACAATAGTAACAATAGGGGGGTTACACTAATAACAATAACGGACTATACTATTAATATAGGGACCTAACAAAAACATAAACACGTAGAAACCTCAAGTGGGAAAGAAATAAATGAAGAAACATTTAACTGCAAAAGGCTCATATGCTCCTAAGTATGAATTGGAAAAATTCAAAATATGTCAAAGGAGGTTCCTTCCCCCTGTGAGAAACATCACTTTCTTTTCTTACCACAAACTTGGACATATTGCGGCATACTGTAACACACAACAAATCTAGTCCAATCGACAAAATATGCAACAAATGAAAATAATACCTCAAACAACTCTCTCTGCCAGAGACATATACTACTTCCATGGGTATTGTTTTTGTTGTAAAGGGTTCAGTCATAAAGCCATGGAGTGAAGAGCGTATATACAGAGACTGTAGTATGGAAAATCAAGGGGAAAAGGGAAAAATGATGGATTCACTCGTGCACAAAATCTATTCAGAAATACAATCAAATTTTTTCGCTTCCATAAAAATGGGCATGAGTCTAACAAATGTCCTCTCAAATATTTTGATCCATCTCCTTCGAAAGGTTATAGAGTAAAAAACTTCATGTAATACAAAAGGAATCTAAATAAATTTGATCTGGTTCTAATTTCTTAAGATCAGAAGAATCAATGGTATGTGGACAATGGGTGCTCAAAACATATGACTCGAGACCGAAGCAAGTTTATAACTTTTGACGAAAATAAATCTCGGAATATAACATTGGGTAATGATAAAGTATGGAAAATCAAGGGAAAAGCCACAGTCAACCTAAATAAAGGAAGAGGAGAGGCTCAAGATGTACTGTTTGTAGGCAGTCTAAGAGTCAATATGCTATTTGTTAGTCGAATGTGTGATAAAGGTTGTGCGGTCCTTTTTAGAGCCCAATATTATGAAGTAAGGTCAATCACCATAGGAAAGACCTTGGTCAAAGGTATTCTAACATAGAGTAATGTTTATATAGTAGAAGAAGAGAATGAAGCATGCCACATAAGCAAACTTGATGAGTCTTGGCTATGGCATAGAAGATTGGGACATCTAAATTTTGACTACATCATCAAAATGAGAAAAAATAAAGTTGTCGGAGATTTTCCTAGAAGAAAGAAGCCAACAAATACCATATATAATTCCTGCCAACTAGGAAAACAAACTCAAAAAATGTTCAAAGATAAAGAGAAACTATCTACAAGTAAGCCTCTTTAGCTTGTACGCATGGACCTGTGGAGACCTTCAAGAAAAAATGCACCAGGTGGAGAATCGTATTTCATGCTGATAATCGATGATTTTTCTAGATTAACATGCGTGGCATTTCTCACATAAAAATTCGAAGCATTTGAGAAATTTAAGATATCCAAGGCACTGGCAGAAAATCAAACTTGATGTAAACTAAAATGGATCAGATTAGACAGAGGAGGTGAATTCACAGACGACGATTTTGTAGACCTGTGTAATGAATGTGGCATAAAGAAAAAATTTACAGTTGCAGGTACACTTGAACAAAATGGAGTGGCATAGAGATAAAACATGTCACTACAATAGATTTCCATAGCAATGATGCAAGAAAGAAACGTTCACCAAACCTGCTAGACAAAAGCAGTACAAACAATTGTTCATATTCTCAACAAATATAATCTTAGAAGAAATTGTGACAAGAATCCATATGAATTATTGCATGGGAGACTGACATCAATCAAGCACTATAGAGTCTTTGGCAGCAAATGTTTCATAAAGAATAATGATGAAAAATTTGGCAAGTATGATGCAAGAGCTAATGAAGGAATATTTTTGGGATATGCATCCAAGAGTAAGGGATACATGTGCTACAATAAAATAATGCATAAAATTGTGAAAAGTATTGATATGAGATTCAAGGAAGATATACCAGACACAACCAGAAGCACATACTGCACCAACCATCCAAATTATCATGCAGATGAGAATGAATAAAATGAAGAACAGAGTAAGATAACCGATGATACAGAAATAAACTCAAAAGGACCCTCAAGACAGACTCAGAAGAACCATCCTGAAGATCAAATCATTGGAGACAACAGTGCAGGAGTCCAAACTAGAAGACAACTAGCTGAACAAACCAAGGAAGTATACCTAGCAATGCTATCAAATATAAAACCGAATAATTTCGATGAATCCATCAAAGAAAAAATTGGGTAAGTTCTATGAATGAATAATTAGACCAAATTTATAAGAACAAGACCTGGGAGTTAATGCCAAGGCCTGCTGGGAAAATTTTCATTGCCACAAAATGGATATTCAAGAATAAGATTAATGAAAAAGGTCATGTAATTAGAAATAAAGCCATACTTGTATGTAGGGGATACTCTAAAATCGAAGGACTTGACTATGATGAAACTTTTTTCCCCTGTAGCAAGAATGGAAGCAATTAGAATATTTTTGGTTTTTGCATGCTATCCTGATTTCAAGGTATATCAAGTGGATGTGAAGTCTGCCTTCTTGAATAGATATCTAGAGGTATAAGTCTACATGGAACAACCTGAAGTACTTTCCTTAGTAGATAAACACGAAAATGTGTGAAGATTAAAAAAATCACATTATGGTCTCAAACAAGCACCACGTGCATGGTATTCTAGGCTGGAAAAGTACTTAAAAAAAAAAGGTTTCAAGAAGGGAGGAGTAGACAACAATCTTTATATAAAGACTGATGAAAATTAACTCTTAATTGCAGTAGTATATGTAGATGAAATCATGTTTGGTAGCAACAAGGAAGAGTTAGTAAAAGGATTTGTAGAAGAGATGAAGTCGGAATTTGAGATGTCTATGATTGGAGAGCTTACCTTCTACCTACGACTTCAAATTCTACAAAATAACAAAGGAATATTCATTTCACAATAAAAATATATAAGATACATGTTAAAAATATTCTAAATGGAAGACTGCAAACCTGTGAAAACTCCCATGATCACTGGATGTAAGTTATGTGCTGATGATGGATCTGTAGATGTAGATCAAAGACTTTAGAAATCTATGATAGGAATTCTTCTATACCTAATTGCCTCTAGACCAGACATTATATTGGTAGTAGGACTTTTTGCAAGATATCAAGCAACACCAAAACAAAATCACTTGCTAGCAACCAAGAGGATATTTAGATACCTGCAATGAACTCCACATTATGGCCTATGGTATCCAAAATACAACGACTTCACATTGACAACATATACAGATGCACATTGGGCCAGCTAAGTGGATGATAGGAAAAGAAAATGTGGAGGTGCATTTTATTTGGGAGAAAATCTACTAGCATGGTTAAGCAAGAAGCAAGCATTTGTCTCTCTGTCTACAGCAGAAGTGGAATACACAGTAGCAGTATCTTGTTCCACATAAGTAATTTGGATGAAAAAAAATATCCAAGGCATGAATTTAATCATCACTAAACCAATTTCTATCAAATGTGACAATAAAAGTGCAATAAGTATATCAAACAATCTAGTACTTCATTCCAAAACCAAGCACATCCCAATAAAATACAACTTCCTAAGAGAACATGTAGCAGAGAAAATAGTAAATATCGAGTATGTACCAACAAAGGAAAAAACAATAGACATATTCAGAAAACCTCTTTCTAGAGAACCATTCTAATATCTAAGAAACAAACTAGGGGTAGTGTCTGTAGATGATACTCTCTAATATGATCAGGAAAAAAATGATGATGAAAATAAACAAGAAAAGGCTGCAATATAAGGAATAGAAATAGTGCAGTAGACAAGTGGTAGTGAATATCAGACAAGAAAGCATCATTCCAGGGGGAGATCATCCCATAAATTTTTTCATATAAGAGTTAGAGCTTTGAAGGCGGTAAATATCTATAGAGGATCATTACACTGTATGTATTTCTCGAAAGTGTTAATAATGAAACAAAATGTTCTTAAGAAGGATGAATTAGAGAAATTTTTATCATGATTATATCATTATACCATTCATCAATTGATATTTGGAGCAAGCATCTTGCCTTTCATTAGAATACAAAGTGTTATTAGTGGAGCAGTGGTATGGTACAGGTCCTCAAGATCGGAGTATTATGACAGACATACATAAAAAGTATAGCACATATCACCTCTATCAAGCAGTAAGTGACGTAAATAAAGAAAATTATATGGTGACATTCTCTCCATTCATGCAATCTCAATAATTTTCAAAGTGTTCTCCCAACAACTATTATACACCAGGCTGGAGCAGCAAAGTATAAAGTTAGAAGAAGAAGGCCTATACACAACTCAGAGAGAAGTAATGCAACCCTTTGCTATTGATGTGAAAGGGGGGGTGGGGGGGAACTAAAAAGAAGAAGAAAGGATCCTCTGAAAAGAAAGCAGAGAAAGAAGGACATCTCTCAGAATGACAGGGGTAGGAAGTCTTGGAGGAAGTATTGGAGTGTTGGAGGAAGTGTTTCCGTGAATGCCAAAGGGGGACACTATTGTAAATATTTTCATTTATGGAAAAGGAGCACAAAGGAGTGGCACCTGAATATCATTAAGGAAAAGGAGAATAGGAGTAGAAATAAGTCAAAGAAGAAAATTAGGTAATAATGTAGTAATAAAACATAAAAGAGAGGCAAAGGAGTAGCAGAGAGGTAATGAGCAACATTAGGCCATCAGCAAAAGCACCAAAGGATTAAAGGCGGAAAAAATTCAAAGGCATCAAAGGAAAAAAAGGCAGAAAAAAAGAAAAGGAAACAATGCAGCTAAGAAGAAAAGGTAGCAAAGGAAGGTAGGGAAGGAAAGGAGCAAAGGCAGCAAAATAACAAAGTCAAAATCGTGAACATGCTGGGCAGAGTCGTGAACATGAAGCAAGCATGAAAACCCCAAGTCAGAGAGAATAAAAAACAGAACAACAAAGGACGAACGTAGATCTTGCATGAATCATATTTTGAATCGAATATTGCATTAAGCACACAAAAGAAGGCGATTATATTTTCAATCAACAATGGGGATCGAAGGACAATCCAATTTCCAAGAAGCAGCGAGCACTGTAGATCTGGTGCAACTGAACGGTAACAATCACATCACAACTATGAAGATATTTCACATCCCAGGGTATAGTGTTTACAGTTAAGACTTCGCAATTTAAGCTATTTCACTTGCAATTCGAAGTGGATCAGCAAGGAGACAAGCGTGGACCATCAGATCCAACGAAGATCAACGACAAAGATCAGAAGTGCAAACCACAAATTTTAACATTTAAGTGTTAATACCATTGTAGGGTAATTTATTTTGTGTGGGATGTGAAGTGGAGAAGGGACACGTGTTGGCATGGTGCAATATCCCAGTTCGAACAAAATAAAGGTGAACCACTATGTTAAATTGTAAAGTGAGCGAAGTGCGAAGTTGCAGGGAGAGTAAATATTATAAAGTGCATAGTGCGATCAACTATGATTGGTGGAATGTGTTGTGGGACCCTTCAACCAAAGTTAAGCAAGTATGCAGAGCCTTTTCTTCGTTAAATCACATCGGAGTAGGATAAAAATATTACAATGTAAATTATAAGGAACGCAAAGTGCGAATTGGGATTTTTGAAGTGGATGCGATGTGGTTCAAAGGTGAATTCAAATATATTTTAGGTCCAAGATGTAGTGTATTTGCATTGGTTTTATGTAGAAAACCATGGAAGTGGAGGTTGACTCGGGTCATAAAGAAAAGGGCTAAACTCATGAAAAAGGACCTGGAGCCCATGCATAATAGTGTTCCAGTAGTGAGTTAAAAGAAAATACTTAACGGGAGTAGACTTGAGTAAGACCCGACACTAAGTGCATAAAAGTGTCATGTAGATGTGGGTGTGAGTTAAAATGGTAAGGTTGAATGCAAGAGAGAAAAATCTTAGCAAGTGACTCAACACTTGTGCAGAGGTGTTATGTGGGTACGGCATTTTGATAACAAACACTGAACATGGGAATAAGGAGACTCAGGTAAGTAAACCGACACAGAAAAAAGGAGTAGAGAAGAGCATAGAACGTTGCAGGTAAAATATGCAATAGGAAGAGGTGGTGTAAAACATAAATGCATGGGTCAAGTTGGGATCAGACAGTAATGGTGCAGCATAGTTGGAAATATAACTGTAGAAACATAAAAGACAAAGGGACAACAAGTAGAAGAGGACAAACACATAGAAAATATAAGAGGATGAAAGGACTAAGTGAAATATTTGATTATAATTGTAAATGTATTAATTACTTTATATTGTTTGTGATGCAAAGGAAAGTCTCTAAGAAAAATAAAAACTTCAATTTAATACTAAAATGAGTGTATATATTGTTGTAACATCCTGAATATTCTGACAGAGGAAATGAGTGGGTGGAAGGAAAGAGTCATGCCTCTTCACTTCATATTCCCATAAAAAATGCAAACAACCATTAAGTGATCTCTACAAATGATGTTATTGTAATATGCATAGAGAGGTTAGAGACTGGAAAAATGAGAGAGAGTAGGTAGAGATTTTGTGTAGATACAGAGCTGATATGAAGCATGTTGGCAATATGATGCAGAGTGTTGTCCTTGATGGCAACCCACTGACTGAAGATGAAGACATGCGACTGTTGACTTTTGTTGTCCTTGATGGCAATCCACCTGATGAAGCTATTCTTGACTTGATGGACTTGGTAAATGATGTAAATCTGATGTGATATGATGTTTTTTGAACAATATGATGTAGAGAGTTGTTCTTGAATGGAAACCCACCTGATGAAGATGATGGCAACATACTTGATGAAGTTGTGCTTGATAGAATGTCTTGATGAACCTGTTTAAAGATGAAAATCTGATGTATCTACAGAGAGTACAGAAGGTAATGAAGAAAGGAATTCATTATGGGCTAGATCTATGATGAAAAGAGTATGTTTCAAGACATACGCGGATCTGTCTAGGGGAAGTCGCGTATGCACGCGAGAAACAACGTTCCAAGTCGCGTATGGGCAAAAGCACTCATAAAGTGAAAATCCAGGGGTAACCACCATGGTATGGACCCATTGTATTGGGTAATGATTTGTCTAAATGACCCCGTCCAGGAATACCATCGGAAGTAAAGTAGTTTTGGGCTCATGGTATTTTTTTGGCTCATGGTATTGAAAAAGGGGCCCGTGGTATTGAAGGATCATGGTATTGTTTTGGCTCATGGTATTGAAAAAGGGGCCCGTGGTATTGAAAAAGGACAAACCTATATAAGGAGAAGAAATTCATTGTGCAAATCATGAGTGTGGGAGCTAGATGTCTGAACTTGAATGAATACTTCTCTCTGAAGTATATCTAAATGGAAAGGGTTATAGTTTAATGATAGATCTGAATGTATGATGCTCCAATGAAGAAATGATGAAGAAGGGAATCTAGATCTGGAATATATTTGTATCTGCTAGATCTGTTTATGGAATGCTTAGATCTGAAATGAGGCGAACATCTATCTAAAGGGTTGAATCTGAATTGAATGTCTGATCTGAAGAAGTATGCAGCTCTGAAATGGTTAAAGATCTATACGCTAGTTCGTCGCAAAGGAAGCGCGTATATACGCAGCTTTGCTGAAGAGAAAGCACGTATGCGCAGTGAAATTAATACAAAGGTATACGCTGGTTGATGTGGACGGAGGCGCGTATATACGCGACATCAGAGAAAGGAAAGCGCGTATGCAAACTAGGGTTTGCTGAAGTATGGGGTATGAAATGTCTGATCTGATCTGCTCTGTTTTAGCTATCTGTTGTTGATGTTTGACTGTGCTTAAATGTATGAAAAGGGTCCACTCTGAAAATATGATGAAACGTAGCCTGCAAGTGGTGTCCTAGTGGAAGCTTTGGATCCAGTGTGAAAATTGATGAAACGTTGTCCATAAGAGGTGCTGAGGGTTGTAGCCTTCAGTGAGGGGGTTGTAGCTCCCTTCCAGGTGAGGCTGGTAAACGAGATCAGGGGGTCGTAGCTCCCTTCCAGGAGAGGCTGGTAAACGAGATCAGGGGGTTGTAGCTCCCTTCCAGGTGAGGCTGGTAAACGAGTCAGGGGGTCGTAGCTCCCTTCCGGGAGAGGCTGGTAAACGAGCGCAGGTGGGTGCCTGCGTGCTGGTCAAGTCTGCGCCAGCACATATGTTGTAAGATGTTTTCTCTATAATAAAATATTGAAGGTGAACAGCACGGCGGAGTGGTTTTACTCGAGGCAGGTTTCCACCTAAAATCCTGGTGTTCATGTGTGATGCTTATGTGTGATGGTTTATTGTTCTTCTTTTTATATTTCTTGTTTATAGAACATCTAATGAATGAATGATGGAGCGATATAAGTGAAAAATTAATGGCATAAATTAGATCTCTGTCTCTTTGTATACGCAAGTTTTATAAGAAGGATATCCGAATATTACGCTAGTTAGCTTCATAAAAAAGTAGCGTATGGGTTTTAGAGAGTGAAAAAGTAAAAAGTTTTGAATATGCAGTAAATACTGATTCACCCCCCCTCTCAGTATTTTTCCCAACAATTGGTATCGGAGCAAGTTCTTCTGCAGAAGCTTGATCGCTTGAAGGAGATCCGTCGCAATGGGAAGTCAAGAAGGAGTGATGTCTATAAAGCCACCTCTATTCAATGGAAGCAATCTGATATTCTGGAAGGTACGAACAAAAGCATATCTGCAAAGTCTTGGTGCAGATGTATGGGCAATCGTGGGAAGAAGGTTATCAGTATCCGGCAAGTATTCCTACTAATGCAGCTGAAAGGAAGAAGTATGAAATCAATGCCAAAGCGATGAATGTCTTGTTAGGAAGCATGTCTGAACTAGAATTTGCTAAAGTGATGCAGCTACATTCAGCTAAAGAAATATGGGACAAAATAACTCTAAGTTATGAAGGAGACACAAAGGTAAAAAGTGCAAAACTCCATACTCTTAGAATTGAATATGAAAAATTGAAGATGCATAGTGATGAGATTATTGCTCATTTCTTCTTACGTCTGTATGATATTGTAAATAGAATGAGAAATTTGGGTGAAACCATAACTGATACTACTCTGGTGGAAAAAGTCTTAAGATCGTTGACTTCAAAATTTGACTCTAAAGTTTCAGCTATTGAAGAAAGGCAAGATCTGCAGACTCTTACTATTGTTCAATTACATGAATTTTCTTATTTGCCTGAAATGGAGACAAGGAGGTCTCTCAATAAGAGAAAGGCCTTGCAAGGCATCTAGAAGAAAGGAAAGAGGTAACTGAAGAATCCATTATATGTAGATGAAGAAGAAGCGAATTTCGTAAGCTCCAACTAGGTCTTGGAAGATTCAAAGGTAAGCTTCCCTTCAAATGTTTGAGGTATTGGAAAAGTTGGTCACTTTCTTCGTATCATATAGAGAAGTAAAATCATGGTAAATAGAAACAATTCAAAAAGAGAAAGAGTTATTATGCAAAAGAAGATGATGATGAAGTGTCCAGTGAAGATGAAGAAGATTCTGACCATGATCTGAAAGTGCTCATGGCAAAGAAGCAAAAGAAGAAACCTACTCGAAACAAGGAGATACCTCAGAAATCATGTATAGCAAAAATTGAAGAAGATGAACCAGGTATTAATCGTTGTTCTTGTCTCTTACTTAATTGCATGTGCAAAGATTATGATAGTGAAAGTCACAGTATGGATCCAGAAGTTTCTGACGAAGCTCTACAAATACTCATGGCAAAGAAGGAAAAGAAGAAGGCCACTTGTAATACTCTTCTTTGTGCAAACAATGGTGAAGATAGTAAAGTTGTGGAAGCTATCAAGATCAAAGTTGAAGAACAACAAAAGGAAATTGATACGAAAGATTCTATTTACAAAGAGATCACATCTCAAATGAAAGATCAAATAGAAATGCTGAATGGATAGGTGGACAAGTATCAAAGGTTTCATGCTTATGCATCCAATCGAATTAAAGAACTAGAAGCAGATTTTGAAAAATCAAGCAAGAAGAATGAAGGACTTGAAGGGGCTGATCATCTCTCTGAAACGAGATCTAGAAGCATCTAAGTAAGAAAAATGAGGAACCTCTACAATCATTTGGAAGGCCCTTGAAGCGAGAACAGGTACCAAGGGGAAGATGGAAAAATCAAATAAGAAAAATAAAGAACTAAGACAAACATGTGAAGAAAACAGAGTGGTTGAAAGAAAGAGATTCTAAATACGAGATCAAGTAGAAGATGAAAGAAGGAAAGAAGAAAGCATGACAAAGCAATGTCAAGCCTTGGAGGTTGAGGTAAACATTCTCAAAGGTAAATTAGAAGAAAAGGTTAAACTTTTAAGGTTTCAAGATAGTACTAACACTTTGGACAAAATTCTAAGTAATCAAAGGTCTCCTGCTATCAAACTTGGTCTTGGTTTCCATGAAACTGTTAAAGGTGAATCTAGCTCACAAGAAAGTGCTAAAAATTTAGAGGATGTCAATGCAAAACCTGAAGTGTTGAAAGAAATAAAAGATCGACCAACAATCATGAATTCTCAAAGAAATTCATTCAAGAACGTTGAATGTTTTAAATGTCATAATTATGGGCATGTTGCAGCAAATTGCAGGAGCCGAATCATTTCAGCCACGATCAAGCCGGTTCCTACATAGAAAGGTACTGCGGGTTTCTTCAGGGATATTGTTTTTCATGTAACAAGTATGGACATAAAGCGGTGATTGTAAAATAAGGAAGATTAGAAATACTCATTATGATTCTTATGCTTATTTCTACGGACACATGAGATGTTATTCTTGTAACAAGTATGGACATGTGAAAATGCGGGTTGAGCAGAGATATGAGAGAAATTGGATAACTACGGCCACGAGAAATAGAAAGTTCAAACAAATCTGGAAAAAGATGGAGGACCAATCAGAAACGTAGAGAATATTGACCCTACTGCAGTCATCCGCTTCTGAAGCTAATTTTTCTTATTGACTGCAGGAATGATGTGGGATACATTATGAGATTTAGTAATGTATCGTCACAGGGGGGAGCAATGTATGATGTCTCTCATGATTGATTTGAATATTCTGGTTATATGTATTTCTGACAGAGCATCTGATATGAAGAAGACATGTAAAGGAAGTACAAGTTCAGGGGGAGATGAAGGAATGTGAAAAATTTCTATGCTTCACTTTCCATACGCGGGTTATATTAACAAAAGTCGCGTATGCAGTTAAATAAACCTGATCGCGTATGCATTGATGATAAGAGAATTTATATGCTAGCTAAAGATCTGGAGCAGAGGCTCAGGGGGAGTAACAGTCTGATTGTTAATAACTGTATTATTGACTCTGTATCAGCTTAGTTTCTCAGCTCTAAATAATGATGATATGATGCATGGTTTCTTGTGTTGAATATTGTGGATGAGTCCTGTTTGCTTGTTGATGAAGAGTATTCATTGTTGAGATGAAAGTCCTATAATTCGGAGATAAGGGCAGCCCATGCAAAGATTGTTGCTGATGACTTGCTGATGAACGTTTTCAAGTTGCACAAGTTAAAAAGAAGCACTGGTCCAGGGGGAGCAGCAGGTTGAATACTAATGATTGCATTGTTGGCAATATGACTGCTTATTCTTTGGTTTTTGTGATACTCATGCTCAAATGATGATGACCTGGTACATGATTTATTATGATGAGACTTTGAGCCCTGGTTGCTGATAAATGTTGTTCTGGTATGATAATCTCTCTTGGAAAGAATGTATTGATGCGGCTGAGCTTGGTTTCCTGATATTAGCATGCTACAATAGTTGGATGATGCTTGAACACACTTCTGCTTGTTCTATCTGCTCTTGTACTCCGGGGAAGCATTGAATATCCCGGAAGAAGTTGAACCTTTGTCTTTTTCTCACCCGAGAGGATCAGATTTGGTTAAAATTTAGAAGATGGAATTGGATGCGGGTTTCCCAGAAACACGATCACGATATACGCGGGGATTCATGTCCCTGAGAAAACCGCGTATCGATTCTGACAATTTTCTGTTTGGAGTCGGCTCTCTTCGGCTGCGGTACGATGCTTGTTTGGTATCTTGATGTTGTTTGAGTATCTGCAGCGGTGGTGTTCGTTCTCTCATGTTCTATTTTTCATGTTTTGATAAAGATGCCTTGATGATTTGTTGGTGAAAGTGTTCAGGATGCACAAACTAAGGGGGAGCCTTAGTCATATGGAAAGGTTGCTTGGATGCACAGATTCAGGGGGAGCATTAGCTTTGCTAAGTATAATGCATTATTGGCATTATGATAATTCTGAAATATGTTCCTTGAAGTCTTTCTGGTATTGGTCATAAATGGTCATATTTGTAATTTGATGAAACGGTGTTGTTGAGACCCATGATGTAAAATTGTAATTTTTAGTCATGTAAGGACTTGTCAAATTTGTAAACCCACTTGGTTGGGTAGCTGAGTCAAATTTTGTAAACCCACTTGGTTGGGTAGCTGAGTTCAAATTTGTAAACCCACTTCGTTGGGTACTTGAGTCTCATATGTAAATCCACTTGGTTGGATATGTGTTGTAAGTATGAGTCATTGGTGATAGGAAGCTCGTAGAGTCATGTACTTTATTGAAAAATATGTTTTGAATTAAAAGGAGCTTGGTCACTTGGAAATTATATATCAGATCTGCCCGAACGACTTCTTCCACACATGAGGAGAAAGGGAGAGTATGTTGGTATTTGATCCGCCCTTTGCCCTTGATGTCAAAGGGGGAGAGTGACATGGTGTTTGAATGAAGAAAGAATGGTGTCAAAAATGGAGAGAGTGACATGGTGTCATTGTATTCTTAATGTACCTATCTGTTGTGGTAACCAAACACCATCGTGGTTGCCATCAAGTCGAAGGGGAGATTGTTGGCAATATGATGCGGAAGTGTTGTCCTTGATGGCAATGTGTTGAAAGATGAAGACATGCGGCTGATGACATGTGTTGTCCTTGATGGCGGTCCACATTGAAGCTATTCTTGACCTGATGGACTTGGTAAATGATGTAAATCTGATATGAAATGATGTTTGATGCTGAAGTGTGTCCTTGAATGGCAATCCACTTGATGAAGATGATGGCAACTTACTTGATGAATTTGTGCTTGATAAAATATGTCTTGATGAACCTGTTTAAAGATGAAAATTTGATGTATCTATAGAAAGTATAGAAGGTAATGAAGAAAGGAATTCATTATGGGCTAGATCTATGATGAAAAGAGTATGTTTCAAGGAATACGCGGATCTGTCTAGGGGAATTCGCGTATGCACGCGGGAAACAACATTCCAAGTCGTGTATGGGCAAAAGCACTCATAAAGTGCAAATCCAGGGGTAACCACCATGTTATGGACCCATTGTATTGGGTAATGATTCGTCTAAATGACCCCGTCCAGGAATACCATCAGAAGTAATGTAGTTTTGGGGCTCATGGTATTGAAGGCTCATGGTATTGCTTTGGCCCGTGGTATTGAAGGCTCATGGTATTGCTTTGACCCGTGGTATTGAAGGCTCATGGCATTGCTTTGGCCCGTGGTATTGAAAAAGGATAAACCTATATAAGGAGAAGAAATGCATTGTGCAAATCATGTGAGTGGGAGCTAGATGTCTGAACTTGAATGAATACTTCTCTCTGAAGTATATTTGAATGGAAAGGGTTATAGTTGAATGATAGATCTGAATGTATGATGCTCCAATGAAGAAATGATGAAGAAGGGAATCTAGATCTGGAATGTAGTTGTATCTGCTAGATCTGTTTATGGAAGGCTTAGATCTGAGATGAGGCGAACATCTGTCTTAAAGGGTTGAATCTGAACTGAATGTCTGATCTAAAGAAGTATGCAGCTCTGTAATGATTGAAGATCCATACGCTACTTTTCCGCAGAGGAAGTGCGTATATACGCGGCTTCGCTGAAGAAAAAGCGCGTATGCGCAGTGAAGTTTATGTACAGATGTATACGCTAGTTTATATGAACGGAAACGCGTATATACGCGACATCAGAGAAAGGAAAGCGCGTATGCAAACTAGGGTTTGCTGAAGTATGGGGTATGCAATGTCTGATCTGATCTGCTCTGTTTTAGCTATCTGTTGTTGATGTTTGACTGTGCTTAAATGTATGAAGAGGGTCCAGTTTGAAAATATGATGAAACGTGGCCTGCAAGTTGTGTTCTAAAGGAAGCTTTGGATCTAGTGTGAAAATTGATGAAACATGGTCCATAGAGGTGCTGAGGGTTGTAGCCTTCAGTCAGGGGGTTGAAGCTCCCTTCCAGGTGAAATTTGGTAAACGAGATCAGGGGGTTGTAGCTCCCTTCCAGGAGAGGCTGGTAAACGAGATCGGGGGGTCGTAGCTCCCTTCTAGGAGAGGCTGGTAAACGAGTCGGGGGGTCGTAGCTCCCTTCCAGGAGAGGCTGGTAAACGAGCGCAAGTGGGTGCCTGCGTGCTGGTCAAGTCTGTGCCAGCACATATGTTGTAAGATGTTTTCTCTATAATAAAATATTGAAGGCTGAGCAACTGCAGCGGTGGTTTTCTCCCGACTTGGGTTTCCACCTAAAATCCTGGTGTTCATGTGTGATGCTTATGTGTGATGGTTTATTATGTTCTTACTACACATGTTTACTGTTTATAGAACATCTAATGAATGAATGATGGAATGATATAAGTGAACAATTAATGGCATAATTAGATCTCTGTTTATACGCGAGTTTTATGAAGGATATCCGCATATATACGCTAGTTGGCTTCAGCAAAGTAGCGTATGGGTTTTAGAGCATGAAAAAGTAAAAAATTTTGAGTATGCAGTAAATACTGATTCACCCCCCCCCCCTCTCAGTATTTTTCCCAACAAAGCAGATTTGAAGGCTGGAAGGGAAACATTGAAGAAGGAGAAAAACGGATCTGATATCTAGGTAAATCAGCATATGATTTTATTGTAGTGTGAGGGATTTGGTCCTTCCATATCAATTTTTAGTTTTATAGATGTCCAGTTGTAGCTGGTTGAGGTAGGAGCCTCCTGTGATTTGTAGCCTACTGAAAATAGATGGGAGTTGTAGCTTCCTTGCGAGTTGTAGCTTGCAAAATTTGCGGTAGTAGCCTCCTGTAGGTTGGGGCCTACTGAAAATCATTTGTGAGAAGGAGTTGGAACTTGCCTTTGCATCACAACAATAATAAGATGTGGTTTTCTCCCTTTATGGGTTTCCACACATATCTATTGTCTATGTGCTTGATGATTAGGTGTTGATGTGATGTTTTAATATGTTTAATTACTTGTTTTCCACACATTATGTTTGTTGATCCATTATGTATTAAGCTACTTATGAAATGAAGGTGTAAATGAGTTGAATGAAAAAGTTTTAAATGTCAATGAATGCATTAAACTAATTCACCTCCCCCCCCCAGTTTAAATAAGGGTTCATCACTCATTGCATTAGGTGATGCTCACAGGGGTGAAGAAGTGTGATTAAAACTAGTGAAATGAATCAGATAGTGTCAATCATCACTTCCGTGGCTTGCAATCGGAAACCAAGACTTCATGGGAAGTCATCGATCCCAGAAATCCTGTAGCTCATGTGCGCTTCCTTGTGGAGCTTTCCCCACAATCAAGCCCACTTAGCTTTCTACCCCATTTGTATGTCAATTTATAATAATAAAATTAGCAAGTATTGTGCCTCATGAACCATTTAAGTAGAGCTCCATTTAGTGTTTCTGTTTAAGAATGAGCGATTTCTTCAAATGGTGTAGAAAGCTAAGTGGGCTTTATTATGGGGAAAACTCCAGAGTTAACCGCGCTTGAGCCAGAGGAGTTCTGGGATGGGTGACCTCATGGGAAATCCTGGTTACTGGGTGCAAGCCCCGTAAGTGATGATTGATGCTATGTGATTCATTTCACTGGTTTCAATCACAATTCTTCACCCTTGTGAGCATCACCCAATGCAATGAGTGCTAAGTGGACTATTCGAAAATCATGAGACACTAGCCGGTTACGACTACATCTCATGGAAATGGTCATAGATGAATGACTTAATTAATGCAGTTGAATCCAAAAATTGGTATCTAGTAGTAACATTAATGATATTAATAACAATATTATTAATAAGATCAGTAATACAAAATTAATTATTTTTAATAATTTAGATTATTTAGATTTATTTTAATTTAGATTATATATATATATATATATATATATATATATATATATATATATGGCCAAATTGTATTAATTATATAATTTAAATTCTTTGTGGATTCCATTTAATCTTTTTAATATACTCATGTGAACTCTATAAAAAGTTCAATATTTATGTTTGTTATTAAGTTCAATTTTTATTATTTTTATTATTATTGATAAACATTTATAAACATAAATGTTTAAAATTGACATCGAAATTATTAATATTAATATTATTACTATTATAAATATTGTGATTATTATTATTAATATTAATTTTGTTAATATTCATATTAATATTATTAATATTAATTGTTGAAATTTATCATTAATATTGTTAAAATTAATATTGATTAATATTGACAATAATAATGAATATAAGCATTTCAAATGAATAAATAAATTATTATTTTTTATATTAAATATGAATATCTCTTTTAATTTTCATTATTAATAATATTAATAATAAATTTATATGTTAATGCTAAACATAAAAATTTATATAAAAGTATATTTTGGATTTATACATTATTGTCAACATTTCCATTAAACATCACTAAAAGTATTTCATTATGCAATATGATTGATAACTTTCGGTTTATTAGGTTCAATGACATTAGAATATAACTTTTGTTTTTGGTTTTTTATATCATTTTTTTCATGTAGCATTAGGTTATTTTATAACGTGATTTTTAAGAGATTAAGTTTTTAATATTAAAAAGAATGGTTTTATGGTAATATTTATGTTGAACATCAAATGTTAACATCAATATTAAACATAGAAATCGAGAGAAACTTTTTTTCCCTGGGACGACATCTGTGAAGGAGGAATGAAGAACTCTAAGGTTTTCGCACGTGCTTCTCTTTCCTCTGCCATTGTCGCATTGCTATTCGGCCTTGAGGCCCATGATAGCCAAAGACCAAAAGTGCCACAGGTGCTTCACAAGCCTCAACATGAGGGTAGCAGTCTTGGTGAAGGAGCTAATATGGCTAACATTCGGCCATAGAACTTTCAGCACTCTCGAAAGAAAAAATGGAAGCGGTTCTCCATGACTTGAAGGTCGACGGATCCCAGGCATGTCGAATAAGGAAGGATCCCAAACCCAATGCAGCGCAAAAGGATTCCTGTGCACTGTTGAACAACTAGAAGAGCACTAACTATTTCGGCTTGCCCCTGCAGGTCATGAGCTCATCGTTACCTTGCATGACCCCAGGGTTTTGGTGTTTGGATGCCCACTTCACAAGGGGAAAAGATAAATGCAAAGAGGCTGACTAGTGTAGTAGCAACCCTGCAAATTTTGACACTCTGGCCCCTCGGATAAATTTTGGGAGTCAGGGATCCCTAGTTTTCTTACCCCCCTCCTTTTAGATTCAAATCAATCTCCTATCCAGAAAAAGCATGATTTTCTGGGTTCATTCAATAGATCTGGTGAAATACCTCTTGCATTCCCTTGAACTCAATCTAGGGATGCCTTCCATCTCTCAATGACATATCTATAGAGGTAAAAAACTTGAGGATTCTATTCCACTGTCTTTTTATAATATTGAAAATGATGCCTCGGTGGTTTTATCTCTTCGTCTGGAAGGAGGGGCAGTTGGGAAACCATCTTCTGCTCAAGCTTTGTCTTACAAGGATGTCATCCATGCACATCCTCCCAACAAATCTGCTCAACCCATTATGGCTCCCAAGCCTTTTTTTGTGGATAAATCGTAGGACGTACCCTCGGTAGAAATTTCCCACCCGAATCTTGAAAGCCAGTATCAAATATATGTAGAATCTGCCATTATTTTCCAATTCAATGGATTATGACCTCACACAGCACATCTATACCAACGAATTCATTCCACTTGGAGCAAAAATAGCAAGTTTATCTTCTGTTCAAAGGGTTTCATTATACTTGTGTTTGCTTTTAATAAGGACTATCAAAAATCCTTAACTGGTGGTCCATGGTTTTGGGTAAAAGAAGGTCTATTCCTCACTCCTTGGTTCTCAGACTTCGACCCTTCCATTGTAGTCATCACCAAGCTTCCCATTTGGGTAAGGCTTCCAAATTTTCTTGCTCATATTTGGTACTCTTTTGCCTTCCAATTAATTGGTAACTCTCTGCGTCGTTTTCTGAATTTATGTTGAAATTGATATAAGCAAAGGTCTGCTCGATGTAATCATTCTCAAAGTGGGTGACTTCCTTTGGACTCAGACCTTGGATTATGAGAACACTATGTTTGGATGTCATAACTGCCACCAAATAGGGCATCTTTAGAACTCATGCTCCAAGATCTATGCCGAAAAGAAGAAGATAATTCACAAATAGAAATCTAAAAGATGGAAACCCTCTAATCCTCCCCCCATGGATAACATTGATTCCTTCAGCTCAGATGAGGAGGAGATTGAAGCAGATGAGGAGATAGCAATGTCAGAGAAGGAAACACCTTCGGCAGCTCCTGGGGGGCCAATTCTACCTCTAATACTTAGAAACGAACTCATGAGTCTGCCTCCTCTGACTAGGATAAGGATACTTTTTCGTTGGTCAACAGCAATATTCAAGTGGTTTTAGCCCACTCGCTCCATAACGAATATGTCAAAGTTTTGAAAAATAAAGGAAAGAAATGTTCTATTGAGGATTCTACCCATTCTGGGTAGATACTTGTGTTTGTCTCTCATGATTCCCATGTTTCTCTTCTTCATCCTCTGTGTTTCTCTCTTGTCTATTAAATGGGGCTGAGGTTGACTACTGATCATTACCAGCTTCCCGGATATCTAGCCTCTCTTTCTTGTAACTCCATTTTTTACTATATGCTTTTAATAGAATCACTCTTATTTAGAAAAAAAGAAGTATTAAACATAGATATTTATAGAGACATAAAATTATATTTCTTAAGATTAATCATATTGAATTGTAAAAATTAGGTTTATAAAATTGTGAGTTCTTTTTCACTATTGTAATAATTTTCTTATCACTCATATGATTTTATACAATATGTATATGGGAATTTTAATGTATTTGTTGATGGAAATCTCTCTATGTATGTTACTTTATATTCTATTCAACATTAATTGGAAATGGTTTTGTTGATATCACACATGTTTTCCTTTATGTTATGTGATTTCCTTGTTTCATCATGGATCCAGCTATTCAGAGTTGTCTTCCATTTGAAATTATTGAAATTATCTTCTTCTAGCTCCCTTTATTGGTTGTGATAAATTTTAGCATTGTTTGTAAGAAATGGAATTTTTTTTGCAAAACCATTATTTCTTATTGTGTTGCAAGCATATGTCTACAAATAAATTTGGATTTATGGTTCATTTTCTCAATAAAAAAAACAATTATTTTGTTGTTGAATACGTGAATCAAAATGGGAAAATATCTAATTTTCATTTGTGATTCATAGATTCAAGAAAGAAATTAGATTTTACTGTTCGACCATTCACGCAAATATTTTGTATTGAATCCACTTACGAAGGCCTTTAAAAACATTGGTCCAATAGGAATTGGAGACTGAGGATTATTTTTGTTATTGCAAAATGTAAATATTAAAAAATATGAGTGGGTTGTTCTAAAATATATCTATGATAGAATGTAGTCTAAATTTTATGTTTAATGTAATTTTTACAGGGTTTAGTGAAGGTATGATCTTCCATTTGGTGGCACTTTGTCCCTTAAAAATGGAGCATTTTATAAAAGTGAACTATTTTGGCTCTATTTGGACAAGGATTATGAATATTATCCTAGATATCAGTATAGAAACTATGGGTTTACTGTAATAAAAAATCAATTGGGTTTTTCATTTGTTCCAATTACTGACATATGGTTTATGTTATTATCAATATACATTAATTAGTTGATATGCCTTGTCAATGATGGCTCCACTTATGTATGGTCAATCGAAGAAATACATAATTTCCAATTAGGTCCGACATGTGTTGAACAAAGAATTGACTACTTTGAGGATGATTGGGGCTTCAGATGGAAGTTGTTGGAAGAAATATCTATAGATATAAATAAAAATGTTCTGGTTATCTTCCATTTCGCACAGTCCAGACAATGGTTCATATTTACAACTGTAGTGAAGTTCCTTTCCGATTATATGACATGATCTCTGGCCTCTATTTTCCAATAGATATTGATAATTGAACTAATCAATGGATGTATGGGTTTTGGTCTCCAACAGTTCAGGACTATAATGATTTGATTGACTCTTTAAATGTTTTTTCCATTGCTCCTCATATGGATTCTATTGATGATATTAAACCATTAGATATCAACATGTAGTCTTAGGCTATTACTCCTGTTAGGATTTCTTATATATTTATTCATTTTATATATTGTCTATGGTTGTGGAAAATATTTCCTTTTTTTTACCGTACGTACTTTTGGGTCTATATGCTAATACTTCAAAAGTATCACTCTATGTATATTTATATGGCTCCTGCTAGAATTTATTCTATATGTGTATGTATCAGATGTTTGCTATTTAATCCCATTGAAATTTGCTGGAAAATATTTCTTATTGTGTCGCCTTTAGTTCTCTTAATTGCATTTCAATGTGTTTGGATGATATGCATTTTTCTTTGTTTTTATAATTATAATTACTATTAGTTATTTTATACATGGTCTTTGTATTAGTTTTTTCTCATTGGTTCTCAAACGATGTTATATATTTGTGTACATTTTACTATTTATATTCATATATGGATGGTATACAATTCCAAATATTTAGATATACTTCCAAGTCATATAATTATTATAGTATTTTGTTCAAGTTATATTGGTGCCACATTATGATTCTAACATGAAACATTAAAATTTATCCATTTGAATTTTTTTCCATTTGGAAAGAGTCTTTTACATTTTCATAAGTTTACATGGTTGTAAAAAGACCGTTTATACTTTTAATGTTTTAATATGTTTCAAAAATAAAGCTTGTTCCTTTTTCATTCCTTGTATTTATTTATATTGGATATGTTATATGTTCTATGTTTATGGTTCCATAATAAATATGTTATTATTCATTCTATACATGTCATCTGAAGGCACAAGAAAGCGTATAAGAAAATGGAATCTCTCACCAACATCATGTCAGAGGTGTGATGAAATTCATCATTTATGGTATCAACAAAACAAGAACACAATAAATTAGCACAGGAGAGCTACATACCATAGAAGAACGAGTGAAACCACTCTTCAAAATGATTTTATGATTCCTTGTAAGTATTGTACTAGGGATGATATCATAGAAATAACATTTCCCATTGATACTTCATTATTGGAATATGTTCCTCATCAGCATAATTTCATTGTTCAATGCTCTCCTGAAAATGATCATAATATTAGGAAAACATCTAGTAATCACGAAGAAAATCATATCGATGACATGAATGAAAGTTTTCACCCTAACCCTTCTATCTCTACAACTAAATCTTTCGAGCAAGGAAAAAGGTTGCAAAACATCCATGATGGAGGCAATGATGAAATTTTATGTGATGATTTGGATGATAGTTTAATTGGCGATTTCTTCGATATTTTGGAGCCAGGTTCTAGAAACATCGGATCTTCCAATCCCCCTTCTCAAAACAATGATGCGCCACTAAGATAATTAGTCATCCCTGATAGCATTTCGAATGGAACAATGGAGGCATCACAATGATATTTTGACCTTCTCCCAATAGTTTTTTTCTTATTACATTCCTCTAATTACAATTTTTCTTAACTGAAATTATAAGGTGTTTTCTTCTCTTCGAATAGGATACAACTCATTTTAAAAGAGTTATAGATATTAACTACCGAAGTGTTCCATATAAAAATCTGAGAAGTGAAGATGAAGCATGTCATAACCTTCCAATGTATTCTCCTCGATAATTAAATTGGTAAAATAATGTAAATGTTCAATGTATTTGATTTGATTTCTCATTTTTTGAAGCTTTAGTAGGTTTGACATTGAATTTTATTACATACTTTCTTTCCTTCAAACATGACACAACACATTCTAATAGAGGTATAAAAATTAACTTTGTAGATGTTCCATCCACTGATGTTAGAAATGAAGATGAACCATCTCATAGTGTTCATCTAGATCGCCAAAAAAATGTAAATGTTGAATGCATTTGATATTTTCCTCATTTTTTCATATATTGTTAGTTGTACATTGTAGTTTATAACCTTCTATGGAAAAACCGTGATTTCATATGATGAGGTTGGAAAAATGGAATCCAAATTCAGACTGTCAAACTGATGTAATGCTCAATGTATTTGATTTGTTTTCCATTTTTAATCTTTATTGGTTGGACATTTAGATTTATATTTTGTTTTATTTTTTTTATATAGGAAACAATTCATTTTAATAGAGGCTTATAAACTAACTCTCCAAATGTTACATCCAATGATGTTAGAAGTGAAGAGAAACCATATCATAGCCTTAATCCACATCACCAAACAAATGTAAATATTAAATACATTCAATTTTTTTTCATGTTTTTATTTACAATTAGTTGGGCATTAAATTTTAAAATATTTTATGCTAAAGACACCTTATCATCCTCTCAGGTTCCATAAATGCAAACCATTAATTTGGAAAGACCCTGTTATAGATCCATTCAACATGTTTCAAATTTGGGAAGGGAATCTCATGGTGCTAAAAATAAAGTACATTTAGAAGAAATTTTACTGTTCCACATCATTCTCCAAATGGTCTGACCAATATACAACATATTCATTTTGATGAAAACATGGTTGCAGTGCATAAATTATTCCAAGAAAATATAGATAGCTTGTTGGTTGTAAAAATGTGCTACATATTCCCTGAATGATATCCTAGAATCCATGTTTTGAGAGATTCTGAAGGACATGTTTGTAGACAATATAAGAATGAAAGAGGGTCTCATCGTTTTTGTGGATATAATAAAAGGGATCCTGGTGAGAAACCTCACATTTTAAGAGTTCTTACTCAATTTGAAGAAATGATAATAGCATGTGTGAATCATATTTTGCAAGTGACAAATGCTGGAGGTGGGAAATATAAATATAGAGGCCACACAATTAGCGTTCCTCAATATATTTCTACAATTGCAAAATCTCTTCCCAACATGTTGAACATTTTGACTTTTTAATTATGAGGAGACATGTCACTTAGTCTAAATATTATGAATGTTATTTCAAAATACCTCGAGTTATGGTTGCATTTCTTTTCAAAATTAAACATCATCAATATTATCGAGATGTTGTAGTCGATTATGATTCATTGAATTCTCTACCCAAAAGATCAACAGATGTCTCATCGAGGCTTAAATTGGTTGATTGTGATATTGAAGAATCTGAGATCAATGCAACTAATAATGAATGGTTTCCCGTTGAGAATTTTCCCTCTCATCCTTCTTATTTTATTTCTCGCCTACCTAATGAACAGAGAGAAGTGGAATAAATTAGAGAATTTCTTGATAATGTTGATTCTTCACATATTCAAGAAATCAACTGGCCCAATATTGGAACCTTTTTGATCAATGAATATAATACCGAGGATTATTAGATATGACATTACCCACATTTTTCCCCACAGGTAATGTTGAGTGATTGCAACCATGTATTTTTAGCGTTGAACTTCATGAGTATGCATTGCATCTTCTAAGATACTATGATGAGAGGTTTTGAAGCCATCGTCTCCTTAGATACGACCTAGTTAACATGATAATGTAGCAACAGAGCAAAGAAACTATTGCAGTTTTTCTAAAGAAACATTTACATGATAACTCGCCGACAACAATTGAAGACTGGCGTCACCAAATTTCTGATGTACCAGATAATAAATTGGTTGAGCATCTTATGTGGTTTGGTTATTCTCTAAGAGGTACAAAGGAATACTGCACTAAATGTTAGGCTGAATTTATTAACATGATTACTCAGTTGGGATGTCCATCACTGTTTTTTACTTTCGAGTGCAACTAACACAAAGTGGCTAGATTTTCATAACCTCATTTGTTTACATTCACATTCTATTTCTTTAAATGAGAATCATATGAAAATTGAGAATCTTATCCAGTACCCAAGTATTCTTGCCACATTTATGCACCGTAGATTCTATATATTTCGGGATGATATCAAACATTAACATCAATATTAGGCATTGACATTAATAGAGACATAAAAAATATTTATTAACATTAATAATATTGGATTGTAAACATTAGGTTTAGACACTAGTAACTCTTACATTCTAATATATACTAAAAATCATATTAATAATTAATATAAAAAACTATAGTGATCATGATTAATATTAAAAACAATACTAATAATAACAACGACATTGTAATTAATATTAGTAACATCACTAATATTAATAACAATATTATTAATAAGATCATTAATAGAATATTAATTATGTTTGATAATTTAACTCATTTAGATTTCATTTGTGTTTTTCTACTTAAATTCCATAGATTTGTTAGATTCTATGTACTCAAATCATAAGATTTATTATATTTTTTTTTCATTGGAAAGATTTTATTCAATAGATAGATTGTATCAATTATATATTTGGCCAAATTGTATAAATTATATATTTTTAATTATTTTATGATTCAATATAGTTTTTTAATCTACTCGTGTCAACTCTATAGAAAGTTCAATAGTTATGTTTGTTATTAAGTTGTTTATGCTTTATTTTAATATTAATAACGATTAATAACACCTAAATGTTTAAAATTAACATATAAATTGTTAATGTTAATATTTTGACTATTAATATTACTATTTTTATTTTTCTTAATATTATTATTAATATTTTTAATATTAAATATTCAAAATTAATAATAACATTAATATTATTGATATTAATGTAAATTTATATTAATATCAATATCACTAATATTAATATAAATTCATATTAGTATTAATAATTTAATGATAGAAATTGTTATATATATATATATATATATATATATATATATATATATATATATATATATATATATATATATATATATATATATATATATATATATATAATTATTAATATTAATATAATAGTAAATAAACTATATTTAATGTTTTAGATTATATATATTTATGTTTTATAATATTGAGTTTATGTAAATTTAATTTTTTTGTTAGGTTTTATAATTTAGAAACCCAATATTATAAAATTAATATTAGAAAGCCTACCATCATAACAACGACATTAATAACTTTTCCATTCTACTAAATACTAAAAATAATATTAAAAACTATAATGATAATGATTAATATTAAAAATAACAACCACACTGTAATTAATATTAAAAAATGATATTAGTAATATTAATAATATTAAAAACAATATTATTTATAAGATCATTAATACAAAAATAATTACGTCTAATAATTTAGCTCATATATATATATATATATATATATATATATATATATATATATATATATATATATATATATATATATATATATATATCCCACCAATTCAATAGATAGATTGTATCTGTTATATATTTGGCCAAATTGTATCAATTATATATTTTTTACTATTTTTGAATTCAATTTACTTTTATTAATCTAGTGGTGTGAATTAGATAGAAATTTCAATAATTACGTTTGCTATTAAGTTCAATTTTAATGCTTTTGATTATTATTGATAAATATAAATGTTTAAAATTGACATAGAAATTATTAATATTAATATTATTACTATTATAAATATTTTGATGATTGTTATTAACAATATTATTTTTGCTAATATTAATATTAATATTAATATTAATATTATTAATATTAATGATTTAAAATTAATATTAATATTATTAAAATTAATATTGATCGATATTATCATTAATAATAAATATAAATATTTCAAATTAATAAATAAATTATCAAAATTTATTTTAAATATCAATATCTCTTTTAATGTTCATTAATATTATTATTAACAATAGTAATAGTAATAGTAAATATAGATGTTAATGTTAAACATAAAAATTTATATAAACGTAAATTTTTCATTTGTAAGTTAATGTGAACATTGCCATTAGTATCAATATAAATATTTCATTATATAATAGTATTGAAAACTTTAGGTTTATTTTGGCTGAATAAAATTAGGTTCAATCACATTAGAATTAAAAAAATTGGTTTTTTTCTATCTGTTGGTTCGTGTAGTATTGCATTAACTTGGGGTTTAGAAGATTAAGTTTTTTAATATGAAAAAAAAAAGTGTTTTAATTTAATATTAATATTGAATATGAAACATTATCATCAAAATTAAACATAGACATTAATAGAGACATACAAATATATTTATTAGCATTAACAATATTGGATTGTAAACAATAGCTCTATAAAATTGTGAGTTCTTTTTTACTATTGTAATAAGGTTTTTATCGCTCATATAATTTTATACAATATGAATATGTAAATTTTACTATATCTATAGATGAAAAGTTGCGTTTGTATGTTACTTTTAATTCTATTCCACATTAATTGAAAATTGTTTTGTTGATATCAGTGTGTTTTCTTTTATGTTAAGTGATTTCCTTGTTTGATCATGGATCCACCTATTCGGAGTTGTCTTCACTATGAAATCCTTGAAATTATCTTCCTTTGGATCCTTTTATCGGTTGTGATAATGTTTACAATTGTTTGTAAGAAATAGAAGAATTTTTTTCAAAACCCTTCTTTAGTATAGTGTTTCGAGCATATCTCTACAACACACATTTGGATTTATGGTTCCTTTGCTCATTAATGAAGACAATTATTTTGTTGCGGAATACATTAATCAAAATGGGATCATATCTCATTTTCATTTGCGATTCATAGATTCAAGATACAAAGTAGAGTCTACTATTGGACCAATGGTAGTTTTATCCTTACCAAAAGAATTCTCCCATTCACACAAATATTGTAATGAATCCATTTACAGAGGCCTTTAAAAACATTGGGCCAATAGGAATTTGACATTGGTTATTCTTTTCTTTATTCGAAAATGTAAGCATAAAAAAATATGACAGGGTTCTAAAGCATATCTATGATAAAATAAAATCTAAATTTCATGTTTATAATAATCTTAATAAGATTTGGCAAAGGGATTACCTTGAATTATGTGGCACTTCACCCCCTTAGAATGGAGTGTTTTATAAAATTCAATTATTTTGGCTTTATCTTGACAAAGAGTATAAAGATTATTCTCGATATGGGTGCACAATATAGTGGTCTGGTGCAATAAAAAATGAATTTTGTTTTCATTTGTTCGAGTCCTAACATACGTTGTATGTCATTAGCAAAATAAAAGAATGAGCTCATATGCCTTGTTAATGATGGCTCCACTTTTGTATGGCCAACTGAAGAAATAGATAATTTCCAATTTGGTCACCCATGTGTTGAACGAATAATTGACTACTTTGAGTATTATTAGGGTTTCAAATGGAATTTGTTGGAGGAAATTTCTACAGATAATTTCCTGGTTATCTTACATTTTGAATAGTCCATAGTGTGGTTCTTACGTGAAACTATAGTGAAGTTCCTTTCCTATTATATGACATGATAACTGGCCTTTTTTTTCCAACAGATGTATGGGTTTTGGTCTCCAATGCTGTAGGACTACAATGATTTTATTGAGTCTAGAAATGTTTTTGCAATTGCTCCTCATATCGATTCTATTGATGAGGTTCCACCAATAGATATGCATATGGAGTCTTTGGTTATTACTCCTCTAAAGATTTCTTATATAAATTTTCATTTTATATACTCTTCGTGCTTGTGGAAAATATTTCCATTTTTTTTAGTGTACATACATTTGGGTATATATGATAACACATTAAAATTATGATTCTATTGATATCTATAAGGGTTGTACTGAAATTTATTCTATATGTTTATGTATCGGGTGTTGGACATTTAATCCCATTGCAATTTGCTGGAAAATATTTGTTATTGTGTCCCCATTATTTCTCTTCATTTCATCTCAATGTGTTTCGACGTTATGCTTTTTTCTTTGTTTTTATAATTATAACTACTATGATTTATTTTATAAATGGTATTTGTATTAGTTTTTCCTCATTGGATCTCAAACAATGTTATATATTTATGTACATTTAATTATTTATATATATATTTTGATGGTATACAATTCCAAATATTTAGAGATACTTCCAAGTCATATAATTCTTATAGTATTTTGTTCCTGTTATATGGGTTTCTAATTATGATTCTTATATGAAACATGAAAATTTATCCTTTTTTGTTTTTTTCCATTTGGAAAAGAATTTTAGGTTTTTATAAGCCTATATGGGTGGAAAAATATCATATACACTTTTAATGTTTTAATATGGTTCCAAAATAAAAACTTGTTCCTTTTTCATTCTTTTGTTTTCTTTTTTATATTGGATATATTATATGTTCCATTCTTATGGTTTCATAATGAATATGTTATTCTTTAGTGTAGAAATTTTATTTCAAGGCACAAGAAAGTGCATAAGAAAATGGATTCTGTCACAAGCATCACATGACAGGTCTAATGAAAGTAGTCGTTTATAGTATCAACAAACTAAGAACACAATAAATTAGGATAGGAGAGCTACATATCATAGAAGAATGAGTGAAGACACTCTTAAAAATGATTTTATGATTCCTCATATGTATGTAATATGGATGATATCGTGGAAAAAACATTTCCTATTGATACTTCATTGTTAAAATATGCTCCTTGTCATCATAATTTTGTTGTTCAATGCTCTCCTAGAAATGTTCATAATATTGGGGACACATCTCACAATCAAGAAGAGCATCATATCGATAACGTGAATGGTAATGTTCACCATAACCCTTCTGTATATGCAATTGAATCTTTTGAGAAAGGAAGAAGGTTACAAAACATTCATGGTGGAGGAAATGATGGCATTGTATGTGATGATTTGGATGATAGTTAATTGTACATTTTTTGATAATTTGGAGCCAGTTGCTCAAAACATCGGATTTTCCAATCCCCTTTCTCAGAATAATGTTTTCCCACCAAGAGAATAAGTCATCCCTGATAGCATTTTGCGTCAAACAATGGAGGTAACCCAATTATATTTTGAAATTTGCTGCAATAGTGGTTGTTTTATTACATTCCTTTGTTTACAATTTTCTTTTATTAAAATTATAAGGTTTTTTCTTCTCTTGGAATAATATACAACTCATTTTAATATAGGTCTAGAAATTAACTACCCAATTTTTCCATCTACTAATATGAGCATTGAAGATGAAGCATGTCATAGCCTTCCATTGTTTTCTCCTCGACAATCAAATTGGGAAAATAATGTAAATGTTCAATTTATTTGATTTTATTTTTCATTTTTTGAATTTTTAGTAGGTTGGACATAGAATTTTTTTTCTTACTTTATTTTCTTCAAATAGGACACAACTGATTTCAATAGAGGTATACAAATTAGTTTCGTAGATGTTCCATCTAGCGATGTAAGAAGTGAAGAGGAACCATCTCATAATGTTCATCTAGATTGCCAAACAAATGTAAATGTTGAATGCATATGATATTTTACTCATGTTTTTCATTTATTGTTAGTTGTACATTTTATTTTATAACCTTCTATGGCAAAAAACCATGATTTCATATGATGAGTTTGGAGAAATGGAATCCAAAAAATCAAATTTTCAAACTAATGTAATTTTAAATGTATTTGATTTGTTTTTCATTTTTGAATCTTTATCGGTTGGAAATTTAGTTTTATAATGTATTTTATTTTTTTGAAATGGGAAATAACTCATTGGAATAGAGGCTTAGAAAATAACTCCCCAAATGTTCCATCCACTGATGTTAGAAGTGAAGAAAAACCATCTCATAGCCTTCATCCACATCACCAAACAAATGTAAATATTGAATACATTTGACTCCTTTTTCATTTTTCCATTTATAATTAGTTCGACATTAAATTTTAAAATGTTTTATGCTAAAGACACCTTATCATCCTCTGTGATTCCTGAAATGCATACCATCAATTTGGAAAGGCTTTGTCATAGATCCATTCAACATGCTTCTTATTTGTGAAGTTAATCTCATGGTATTGAAAATAAAGTACATTTTAGAAGAAATGTTACCCTTCCACATCGTTCTCCACATGGTCCAGCTGGTACAAATCATATTTATTTTGATGAAAACATGATTGCAGTGCATAAAATATTTCAAGAAAATATAGATAGATTGTCATTTGTCCCAATTTTCTACATCTGCCATGAATCATATCCCAAAATCCATGTTTTGATATATTCTAAAGGAGATGTTTACAGACGATGTAAGAATTAAAGAGGTTCACATCGCTTTTGTGGATATAATAACATGGATACTGGTGAGCAGCTTGATATTTTAGGATTTCTTACTGAAGTTGAAGAAATGCTAATAGCACGTGTTAATCCTATTTTCCAAGTGACACATGATCGAGGTGGGAAAAATAAGTATAGGATCCACAAAAATTTCTTTCTTGAAGATATTTCTACAATTTCAAAAAGTATTCCTTGACATGTTGAATATATTGACCATCTAATTTTGATGAAACTTGTCACTTAGTTTAAATATTATGAATATTATGTCAAAATATCTAGATTTATGGTTGCATTTATTTTCGAAATTTAACATGATCAATATCATCGATATGTTGTAATTGACTATGATTCTCTGAATTGTTTTCCCGAAATATAAAGAAATGTCTCATCTAGGAATAAATATGTTGATTGTGATATTGAATAATATGAGATCAATGCAACTAATGATGAAGGGTTTCTTGTTGAGAATTCTCCCTCTCATCCTTCTTCTTTTCTTGATTGCCTACCTAATGAACAGAGAGAAGTAGAAGAAATTAAAGAATTTCTTTGATAATATTGATTCTTCACATTTTCAAGAAATGGATTGGCCCAGTATTGGAACCTCTTCTATCAATGAATATAATATCAACGGATTATTAGATATGGCATTCCCGACATTGTTACCCACTCGTGATTTTCATTGATTGCAACCACGTATTTGTAGTGTTGAACTTCATGAATATGCATTGCATATTCTTATATGCTATGATCAAAGGTTTGAAATCTATCCTTGCTTTCGATATGACATATTAAACATGATAATGTGGCATCAGAGCTAAGAAATTGCTGCAGTTTTTGTGAAGAAACATTTACATGATAACTCACCGATAACAATTGAAGACTTGTGTCACCAACTTTCTGATTTACCAGATAATATGTTAGCTAAGCATCTTATGCAGTTTTGTTCTTATATGAGAGGTACAAGGGCATACTAGACATAATGTTAGGCTAAATTGATTAACATGATTATACAGTAGGGATTTCGATCTTTTTTTTTTTTTTACTTTAAGTGCAGTTAACACAAAGTTGCTAGACTTCCATAACCTCATTCCTGCACATTCACATTATCATTATTTAAATGAGAATTGTATGAGAATTTAGAATGTAATACATTACCGTCATATTGTTTCCAGGTTTATGAACCATAGATTCAATATATTTTGAGAGTAATTTTTCCAAAAGTATCTGAAAGAAAAAGACTTCTCGTACAATTTTGTTTTGTTGAATTTATTTTCTATTCATTGGGAATTTTTTTTATGGTTATATTCATATTTTTTGTAGAAAATTTATATTCATTTTATTTAGATATGAGTGGCAGCATATAGATTCAAGAAATATCCATGGTTTCTTATGGTTTCAAAGCGCTCTTGACATGGAAAGACTTGATTGGTCAAATTCTTATGATGTACAACTTGCAAAGATATTCTTTGAGAATTATGTAACTGCATGGAACCAATGTGACATACATCGTCAAAACATAATGGGGAGAGAGAATCCTCAATGATGACCCTTGACAATTGAATGATGATCAAATTTTATCTTTCAATCGTCATAATTATTATGAATAATTGTTAAACCTTGTCCAAAGGCACATAAATTATAGTGTAGATTCTTGTTCATGCAAAAAGGGCACTATTCTCACATGTCGATACAATGCTCCATGGGATCTTTCTCAGGAATCAAGACTATTTATAGATAATCAAGGAAGAAAAAAATATGACCCAATAAGAAATGATGATAGGTTCAATGTACATAGCATTGACCTTATAACAATGTGGCATGAAAATTTTGATTTCCAAACAGTTCTTTCTCAGTATGTTGTCCTGAAATATATTGCTAAGTATTCATCAAAAGAAGAAAAAAAGTCTGAAATTTATCATGATATGTTAACTAGAATTTCAAATTCTATTTCCTTGGAGCATCATGATTTATGTGCTTGCATAAGTTTTCTTGCAGAAAAGATTGTTGATCGTGACATTGGAGAACAAGAAACATGGCATATGTTGCTTAAGCTAACTCTTGTTGTTTGCAGTTGAAAATTTTCTTCCTTAAATTTTAGAAGAAATATTTCTAGGAAAATATCAAGGGATGGCATGCAATGGTCATCTAAGAATACTTTTTTTCAACATTATCACAATAGACAATTTTTCCTTGAACATATATCTTTGATAGAAACAACAAGATCTTGGAAATTTGCTAGGAAGAGTAAACAAGATCCTGGGAAGCCTACATACGTTCATGCTATTATTTAGGTTTAGCCATAGTTTTATTCCATTCCTAGTGAGGGATAAAATGAATTTGAAACCTTTTTCTGGAAAAAATTTCTTTTGTACAATCCATTTCGTGAAATTTGTGGGGATATTAGACTTTCAACTAAAATTATTATTGAAAATTGGAGGAATTTCCGATATCAAGGACGGCATGTTGATCGAAATCCATCAATTGTCAAGAATATTGAAGATTAAGATGATGGTGATTTTGCTAACCTGGAAATGAATCTTGAAGATTATTTTCAAGAATGGAAGATTTTGTTTCGCTTTGTTGCACCAAATAATGTGAATGTTTCTGGTCTTCAAACCCTTGGTCGAAAATATTTTTATATACCCTTTGATTGGAAAAGTACAACTAATTTTGATGACATGGTTGAAGAAGCTATTAATTTTATAAGGAATGGAAAATCAAGGGGTGATATTTTTGACCTTTCAAATAGAACATTTACATCTCTAGATTCATGGGAAGAAAAATAATGACTTGATTTTGAAATTTTTGAAGTCATTTTGCTAAATATGAGATTCATGAAGCACTTCTTATGATTTTTCAAGGCACTCCATGCACTGGAAAGTATTTCATTATCTATTGTATTTTTGAAGACCTTTCTAATTTTTCAATTACTGGACGAAGTCCTTTTCTTCTTCTTGCCCCAACAAGAAAAAATTCTTTTAATATATATGCAAAAACAATACAGTCAGCTCTAAAAATTCCAATTAAAGATATGAAACCGCTACAGGGGAAATTGGTAGTAGTATTCCAAGAAGAAATGAGACATATTAGATATACATTTATTGATGAAATGAGCTTTCGACGATAAAGGTTATTAATGAAAATAGATTCTTGATTATGAGAAGTGTTTCGAGAGAAAAATAATAGCCCTTTTGGTGGCAGATCCATCATCCTTTTGGGTGACGTTGGCTAGCTACCTCCTATGAGAGATAAGGCTTTGTATGTAGGTAATACAACAGGGAAATTCTTGTTGAAAAAAATCAACCTTCTTGTAACTCTTGACACAATATTTCACCAACAAGGGAATAATAAGAAACAATATTTTTTTCATAGAGTCGTCAATAAGATAATAAATGAAAAACAAATTCTTGAATATTGGGAGTTTCTTATGTCGTGAGATGATATGAGGTTGCATCCTAGAGAAAGGGATTTATTTAATGCAACAGTTCACATGATTCCAACAAATAATTTGGTGTCCTTCCATAATGAGAATATTTTAAAATCATTAAATTCTCCAATTGAATGATGTATTGTTGATAATTCAAGGCGTTTAGAAATCAACAGTGTTGATGATAATCAATTGGACCATGAAGTTTTGTTGTGTTGTGGTCAACGTGTTAGGTAGACATGTAATCTATAGGTTGAAGATGGTTTCGTGAATGGTGCACTTAGTTATGTGAAGGATGTATTTTATATGGCTACCTGTAAGCTTCCTAATTCCAATGTTCACAACTATTTTTCTTGATAATAATGTTGGTGTTCCATTTGATGCAAGCAATCCAACATTGTACCTATCACACTAGAGATAAGAGGAAATTGAAAACAAATTATTTTAACGAGGTCATGGGCTCTTACTATCCACAAGTTATATGGATTGAATTTAGAATGAACATAAATTGATATCAGGAATAAAGATCAACAAGACATCAGCTTCACAGCCATATAAAGGGTGAAATCAGTAGATGGTTTACGCAATGCAACACCTTTCTCGTTTCAACATTATTCCAAGATAAAATATAGTCCATATGTTACAATTAGGAAGAAACAAGAGGAGTGATTGAAGTCCATATCAGTATGACATGCAACTATTAATAATTTTAGCTATTGATAGAATGTTTTTTGAATTTATTTTATTATCCTCTTTATTTTTTTAATATAATAATGATTTCATATATTAATGAGATGAATACATTCATCATATCGATAGTAATATTTCAGAAAGTTGTTTACATCCTTTTTCATGTTGTTAAATTTAGTTTTTTTTAAAGTGGTTATTGTTCTTTGTTTACAATGAAAAATTGAGAGATAAACACTAAGTTATATGAGCTGATCATTAAAAATCCAGATTGAATTCCATATCACCCTAACATGAAACTAATAATTTTGTGACATGTTTATAGAATGTATTTTTAATTCCTTTCATTTTCCTCTTTATTTACATTTTGTATAATAATGATAGTATAATAATTCTTTTATATTAATTAAATAGATACATTCAACATAATCATGGTAATATGTGGGGAAGTTGTTACATCGTATTTCATGTTTTTCAATTTAATTAGCTTTTTCTTAAGTGGCTACGGTTCTTTTGTTTAGAATTAACCATTTAGACATTAACAACCAATGATATGAGCCATTCATTAAAAATCAATACTGGAGTCCATATCACTATGACATGCAACTAATAATGTTGTGACCTATTTATAGAATGTGTTTTGAACTTCTTTTATTGTCCTCTTTATTTAGTTTTAATATAATATATATTTTCATAGATTAATAAGATGAATACAATTACCATATTCATAATAATATTTGAGAAATTTTTTACATGGGATAAATGCTATTAATATTAATATTTCGAATGATATCTAACATAAATGAAAAATTTCGCCACTACACCGAAAATTAGTAATATTAATATTGGTAATCAGTATGTATATTGATATGTCTACTAATTAATAATATTTTTTGATATTAATATTAAAAAAATATTGTTTCTATACATTAATATGAACATCAACATTAAACATCGATGTAAATATTTTGATTAAAGTTTAGGTTTAATAACTTAGTTTTATTTAGGTTCAATGACAACAGATTTATATTTGATATTAATATTAGAAAAAACTTAATATATACATTAACATTAATTTAAATAGGGGTCATATCACTCATTTCATTTTATCGCTCATTTCATGTGTATAATATGTATTTCTAATGAGGTTTATATTTGTCGAAATTTTTATAGCGTTAGGTTCTTTTATAGCATGACGTTTAAAAGAGTAAGTTCTTTAACAATACTAAAAATGGTGTGTTATGTTTTATGTTTATATATCTATATATGAGTATGCTTATATGCTTGTGCATCTGTGTATTGATTCTGATTTTGTCATTTTTCCTTCCAAATGTAGATATGGATAATAATGATGGCATCTATTATAATCAAATGGTGGAAAATACTTCTAGAGAGATACGTGTTCTTTCATATATTCAGAACAAGTTTGATAGAAAACATGGATTCCATAATAATTTTATTTATGAATATATTCATGTGCTAGATAAAATGAAAACAAATGTAAAATACTTGTTGCATGTGCACACAAGGGAGGTTCGGAGGAAAAAAACAAGAGATTGGTTGGAAAGTGTTAAATATCGTGATCATTATCATGTTGATGTGAACTGGTGTTCCTTTTTCCGTCAGTCTAGTTGTGTTTTGGAAGAAGCTATTGATAAATGACTTTTGATAGAGAATTCAAGTTCATTTTTATAGTGGAATTTTTTGATGTAAGGAAAAAAAAAAGATATGTTAATTTCAATGTTCTTTCTTGGTTACAATGACGGTGAAATTGAATATCCCTTCGTTTTATTAATTTTTTGTCTTTATAATATTAGCAATCACTAAGGTCGATTGATTTTTTGTGTTTGTAATATTAATAATCATGTGAATTTATCAATCCTTTGTGCTTAAAATATTAATTCGTAGGCTTTATTAATCTCTTATGGTTTTACTATTAATCCCTTTTCCTTATTGATCCCTTAGGTTTTTAATATTTATCCCTTGGATTCAGCAATTCCTTGGGTTTATAATATTAAACCTTTGGTTCTATTATCTCTTTTGGTTTATAATATTAATAATCTGTTACGTTTATTAATATTTTGAGTTTAAAATATTAATTATTAAGGTTTATTAATTTATTAGATTTTTTATATTAGTTTGTTGTGTTTATTGATCCTTTGAGTTTATTAATCACTCTCGTTTATTCATAGGTTTTATAATATTAACTCTTGGGTTTAATATAAACTACTTGTGTTTTTAATATTGATCGCTAGTTTTTTTTATCCCTTTTATAACGTTTTCCACCTGGGTTTACTAATTCCTTGGGTTTATAATGCTAAACACTTGAGTTTATTTGTTCCTTAATTTTATAATATTAATAATTCCTTTGGTTTATAATAATAGTATTTATCCCTTAGATTTATAATATTTTTCCCTTAGATTTTGTAATTTATTCAGTTTATAATATTAAATTCTTGGGGTTATTTGTTCCTTAACTTTAGAAGGTTAATAGTTCCTTTGGTTTATAACTTAATCCCTTGGGTTTATTATTCCCTTGAGTTTAAAATATTAAATCCTAGGCATTCTTAATTGTTTGGGCTTTTATTATTACTTTATTTGTTTTAGTTTTTAAGATTTTTTCAATATTTTGATCAATCATGTTGAAACATGTTTATTTCATGGTTTATAGTATTTATATAAGGGTTTATATACTGAAGGGTTTATAATATTAGTCTCTTAGGCTTAATATTATTCCCTTAGGTTTATAAACCCTTGGCTTTTTAGTATTAAAACTTTGGGTTTATTATTTCCTTGGGCTTTTAATATCAATCCATTGGTTTTATTGATCCCTTAGTGTATTAATTGTTGTGTTTATAATATTACCAATACCTAAGTTTGATTGATGGTTTTGCTTTATCATATTAATAATCATGTCATTTTATTATTCATTTTTATTTAAAATATTAATTTCTAGACATTATTAGTCTCTTTTGTTTTTAATAAGGATCTCTTGGGCTTCTTGATCCCTTACGTTTTTAAGTTTGATCTTTTGGGTTCAACAATTCCTTGGTTTTATAATATTACACCCTTTGGTTTATTAGTCCTTTTGGTTTATAATATTAATAATCCCTTGGGTATATTAATCTCCTATGTTTAAAATATTAATTCTTAGGGTATATTAATTTCTTTGGTCTTCTATATTTGTTTCTTGGGTTTTTTAATCCATCGAGTTTATTAATTACTTCAGTTTATTAATAATTTGTATCTATAATATTAATATTTTGGCTTTATAATATTAATAATTCGTTGGGTTTATTAATAAATTTTGTTTATAATATTAATAATCCCTTAGTTTTATTATCTAATATACTTAAGGGTTTATAATATTATTCTCTTAGGTTTAATAATATTCCCTTAGCTTTATAAACCCTTGGTTTTTTAATATTAATCGCTTGGGTTTATTATTTCCTTGGGTTTTTAATATCAATCCACAAGGTTTATTGATCCTTTAGTTTATTAGTTCATTGTGTTTGTAATATTAAAAGTCCCTAAGGTTGATTCATCGATTTAGTTTATAATATTAATAATCATGTGAGTTTATCATTCATTTCTATTTAAATCTTAATTCCTAGGATTTATTAATCTCTTCTATTTTTAATTTGGATCTCTTGATCTTGTTGATCCCTTAGGTTTTTAATATCTATCTTTTGGGTTCACCAATTCCTTGGGTTTATAATATCAAACCTTTGGGTTTATTAGTTCTTTTGGTTTATAATATTAATAATCCTTTTTTTTATCAATCACTTGATTTTAAAATATTAATTCATAGTGTTTATTAATTTCTTAGTTCTTTTCTATTAGTTTGTTAGGTTTTTTGATCCTTCAAGTTTATTAATCAATAGGGTTTATTAATAATTTGTGTTTCTATTATTAATCTGTTGGGTTTAGAATATTAGTAATTCCTTGTGTTTATTGATGTTTTTTGTTTATAATATTAATAAATCCCTAGTTTTGTTGATCCATTCGGTTTATTACATTGATACCTTCAGTTTTCTAATTCTTTGCACTAGTAATATTAGTTCCTTCAGTTTATTAAATCCCAACATTGGGGGTTAAAGAGTTTAATATTATTGCATGGTTCAATGTCACATTATTGAAACAATTGTCTTAATATGAAAATAAAACATGGGAAACCATTGTTCACCATTGTTAGCTAGAGCCGACCAAGGTATTCCATGGTCAAATGTGACATTGTGACAAATATTGTCTCAATATGAAAATCAATCATGGCAAAACATGGTCATCCTTGCTCCAATGTTGCACTATGACACAAATTTTCTCAATTTTAAATCAAGCATGGTCAACCATGTTTATTTCATGGTTTATAGTATTTATCTAAGCATTTTTATATACTTTAGGTTTATAATATTAATATATTAGGTTTAATATTATTCCATTGGGTTTATAACCTCTTTGTTTTTTAATACTAATCCCTTGGTTTTATTATTTCCGTCAGTTTGTGATATCAATCCATTGGGTTTGTTGATCTAATGGTTCATATTCCAAGGGTATGACTAATTAATAGGTTTTAGAATATTAACGCTAGGGTTTAATATAAATCACTTGTGTTTTCAATATTGATTGCTTGCGTTTTTTATCCCTTGGGTTTAATAATCCCTTTGGTTTATAATATTAATATTTATCCCTTTCGTTTATAATATGTTTCCATTAGGTTTACTAATTTCTTGGATTTATAATATTAAGCACTCGGTGTTATTTTTTCCTTAACTTTATAATATTAATAATTCCTTCAATCTGTCATTTAATCCCTTGGGTTTATTAATTCTTTAAGATTAAAATATTAAATCCTAGCTTTATTAGTTATTTGGGTTTTTAATATTAGTTTATTTATTTGTGTTTTAAAGATTGTCTCGATGTTTAAATCAAGCATGTTGAACCATGCTTATACAGGGTTTATGGTATTTGTCTAAGCGTTTATTTACTTAGCAGTTAATAATAATAATCTCTTAGGCTTGATATTATTCCCTTAGGTTTATAAATCGTTGGTTTTTAAGTATTAATCCCCTCTGTTTATTATGTCCTTCGGTTTTAACATCAATCCATTCGATTTAGAGACCCTTTATTTTATTAACTTGTCTGGTTTATAATATTACCAATACCTAAGGTTGATTGATCGCTTTGGTTTATAATATTAATAATCATGTGGGTTTAACATTCAATTATATTTAAAATATTAATCCCAAGGCTTTATTAATCTCTTCTATATTTAATATGATTCTCTCGGGCTTATTGATCCCTTAGGTTTTTAATATTTATCCACTCGGTTCCCCAATTCCTTGTTTATAAGATTAAATCCCTGGGTTTATTATTCTCTTAGGTTTCTATAATTAGATTGTTGGACTCTTTTATCCTTCGAGTTTATTAATTTATTTGGTATATTAATAATTTCTATTTATAATATTGATAGTCCCTTTGTTTTATTGATTTTTTTTATTATAATATTAATAATTCCCTAGGTTTGTTGATCCAATGGGTTTATAACATTGATCCCTTCAGTTTTCTAATTGTTTGGCTTGGTAATATTAGTCCCTTCAGTTTATTGAATCAATATTGGGAGTTAAATATTAATCTTGCAGTTTAATATTAATGCATCGTTCAATGCCACATTATGAATGAGATTATCTCAATATGAAAATCAACCATGAGAAACCATTTTTAATCATCATTAGCCATAGTCAATCAAGGTCTTCAATGGAAAAATGTCACATTGTTACAAATATTGTCTCAATATGAAAATCAATCATCATCATCCATGGTCATCCTTTCTCCAAAGTTGCATTGCCAGAAAAATTGTCTCAATGTTTAAATAAAGCATGGCCAACCGTGCTTATTTCATGTTTTATAGTATTTGTCTAAGGGTTTTTATATACTTCAAGTTTATTCCCTTGAGTTTATAAGCCCTTTGTTTTCAAGTGCTAAACCCTTTGGTTTGTAATATCAGTCGTTAATATCTTACTAATATCGCCAATAATATATAAATATATAAAATATATTGGTATGTATATTCATGAATATATAACAATTATTTTGGTAAAATACATATTGTTAATAAGAAATAAATGTTACTACTATGTTGTATGTCAATTATATTCATGTTTTAAATATAACTATTAAGAATTATCAAAATTTTATGTGACAATTGTATATTATATTAATATAAAAAATTATGTTGACATGGTAACTATAATTGTAAATATATAAAATACTATGACTATTATTATTTACATAGTTACTAATAATTATAAATAGTATCCCTTTAACAAAATACACCTTAAAATTATTAATGTGGTGGGTGGTGCATATAGGCCTATCGGTGTATATCAACCACATTGGTAAACATGTTTGTAAATCTATTTTATATATGACTATCGACGTATATCAACCAAATTCATAAATTTGGTTTTGCTAGTTCTATTATATATAGTGATTGTTGCATATTTTTTAAATTCCATTATAAATGCCAATCAATTAATTGACAGTTACAGTGAATATAGAAATGAAGATTCTAATATGATTTTTCATGTATGCCCTTTCTTCTACATTGACCATTTCACCCAATATGAAAATGGAGATGTCATCATATGATTATATTTTTTTAACACATCTGTCTCTAATTAAGATTAATTTTAACCATTGCAACCATTTTCCTAAAAAATGTCAACATATACCTACCGAATAGCCAATTTGATTAAAAATTAAAGCTTGAGACTAATCATTTTTACCATGAGATTTTAATAATATCTATCTAAATGTTATACTATGTCTCGATTTTTTCTTAATATTTTTATTGATTTTGAAAAATTACAAGTATTCTGCCAGACTTTAGTTAGAATAAATATAATGAATATTCAAATATAATATTATTATGTATATATTATCAAAATATAATTACTATATATATATATATATATATATATATATATATACATACACATATACATACACACACACACACACACATATATATATATATATATATATGAAAATAAATTTCATGTGAATAATCATGAATTAAGTGTTAACATCATCATAATTAGGTATGTTCATGTTATTTATAACTAGAAATTGCACGGTATGTTGCGAAGGAAACTCCTTAAATTCAAGATGAATCGTGACATATAAAAACTTAGTGAAGATAAAAATTAGTAAACAAAATTCCATTCATAGATAGAAGATAAAGAAAAATCACTTACATTATGCCAACTTAGAGATTCTATAATCATTCCAACATAGTTTGTCTCTTAATCTTTAAGTATGGTGTTTTATGGTTTAAAATGAATGTTGCATTGGATTTTAATGATTATAACATTCCAATCATCAGTCTATAAATTTATAGAATATGTTTTTCAATCATTCAACTTGAGGATCCACCATATTTATAAATTTCTATTAATTGCAATCAATAAATTTATCACATAAATATTCTATTCCGTAATATAGATTACACAAACATGTTTGATATTTTGGAAAGTGAAAATAATTTATATATATAATGATTGTTGTACATTTTTCTTAATTTCATTATAAATGTCAATAAATCAAGAAATAGTTACACCCAATATGGAAATCAAGATTCCAATCGTATGATTTTACATTTATACTCCCCTAGATGGAAACGGGATATTGTTTTATATTTTACAAAATAAAAATCATTAATTTTATTATATATAGTGATTGTTGCACCTTTTCTAAATTTCATTATAAATGTCAATGAATATATTGATAGCTACACCCAATATGGAAATTAAGATTACAATATGATTTTTCATGTATAACCTCTCTTCCAAATTGAGATTTGAACCCAATATGTAAATTGAGATATCATGATATGGTTTTATTTTTCTAGCCCCTCTACCTCTAATTAATATTAACTTTAACCATTGCAGCCATTTTCATAAACAATTTCAACATCTACCCATGGAGTAGAAAACTTGATTAACAATTAAAGCTCGAAACTAATCATTTTTACCATGAAAGTTTAATAATATATAATCCAAATGTTATGATATGTCTCAATTTTTGTTTTATATTTTTATTGATTTTGAAGAAATATAATGAATAGTGAAATATAATATGTTTATGTACATCTTGTCAAAAGATAATTAATTAAAATTAAAAAATATATATTTAAATTATATGAAAAACAAGTTTATGTGAATAATCATCGATTAAGTGTTAACATCAGATATCAACATGTTAGTTATAACTAGCAATTTCACTAGATGCTGCAAAGGAAACATCACAAGGCAGAAATTCAAGAGGATTTGTTGCATAATTATCAATTAAGTTTTAAAATTAGATATAGTCATTTTATTTATCACTAGAAATTGCAGCAAATGTTTCAAAGGAAACAACACACGGGAAAAATCACTTACTATATTCCAAATTGGGAGATGCTATAAGATTTCCAACATAGACTGCCGCTTAATCTTAAAAGATGGGATTTTATGGTGTACGATGAATATTTTTTTGGATTTTAATTCTTAGAACATTGTAATCATAGTTCTATAAATTTATTACAAGAATAATATATTAATTGTAATCATAGTTTTATAAATTTATTGCATAAATATTCTATTCATTATTATGCAGTAATTTGAGATTTTTTATATTTTGGAAAGTGAAAATCATTTACTTTATATGGTGATTGTTATTTTTTTTTTAATTTCATTATAAATTCCAATTAATTAATAGATAATTACACAAAATATGAAAATAAAGATTCCAATCATATGATTTTACCCAAGATTGAAATGGGATATTGTTTGATATTTTAAAAAACAAAAATCATTAATTTTATTATATATAGGGATTGTTGCATTTTTTTTTTTAATTTTATTATAAATACAAATAAATAAATTTATTTCAAGAACATTCTATTAAATATAATCATAAATTTATAAATTCATTGCATAAATATTATATTCATTATTATAGCGTAATGTGAGATGTTTGATATTTTGGAAAGTGAAATTCATTTACTATATATATTGATTTGTAACAACTCTACCTACGAAAAAAAAATTTGTATTTATGTCATTTATGCTACTTTGTCTTAATTGAATTTATTTGTTTTCGTCATATTGCTATGTTTTACAACATGTATATTTTCTTTCATCAACATCTCATATAACGACATAGTTATTTACATCACTTTGTTGCCAATGATTATCCTACCAGTACCTCATGTTTCCACAATTCATATTTTAATCTTTCTTGTGCTTTGTTACACTTTGTCAATGTACATGAATTGCGTCATAATATAATTTTATTTTACTATTCATTTACATCTTAATAATATTATGTCTTTGCTAGTTGTTTTAGTAACATAATAACTTTAATAATTATCATATTAAAGCTTTCTACTAGACTATGTAATTATATTCTAACGTTATACTCATTATCCAAGACTTCACTTCTAACTATATTCAGTCATCTACTCATAATTACATTTATAAAAGCTCTTTTAAATGTTCTAATCCACATTTGAATATTAATATCACAATTACTCTATATCCATAAATGACCCCTTATTTAATTCATTGCTAACACTTATCCAACGAATAATTAATTACCCCTAATCACTACAATGGAGTATGGACATAGTTGATAGTTCATATACAACGTATTTTAAATTACTCCTAGGACATGATCATTATGGTGGCTTTCGAATTAAACACTTGAATTTTGTGCATTGCATTCGACCATAAATATTTCATACAATAATGTTTTCATTATGATATTACTTTGTTTGATTATGTTGCAGTTTCGATGCATCAATTATTTGAAATCGTATTTGGATATATTAGACTAATATTACCATATCTTATGTTGATATTTGATAATCCATTTATGGATTGCATCATATCCCTAACATGAATTCTATGACAGCCCTTTACAATGTTCCTCTGTTCGAGGCTATCTGAATTTATTCAAGGGCAGTGCATAATTTAACTCATCACATGGCTTGTTTGATTTTTTTGCTCCATTGAGCCACAGATCTATGCCACATTAACAGTGGAGATGAGGTCATATACTTTCCCTTGATTCTCCTCATTAGATTTCAGTGGCCTATCAGGTTTCCGAATTTTCATTTTCATTTGGACATGTGGTCTGAGGTTTCGGCTCTCGTTCACTACCCAAATCCGTATGCATTTAAACATTCCTTTCATTTTTCTCACGGTGAAATACCTAGCCTCAGGTAAATGATTATTATCTGTTTGATTTATTCCTGCAACTTGATAATTTTCGGTATAATAAATTTTGGATTGAAACTCCTAAACTCACTTTGTTTTGGTTCTATGATTGAAGGGACGCTTTTTACTTAAATGTAATTCAACCTTCTTCATGCGTGCCACTCTTCACAACCTTTAAGTAACACCATTTTATTTTCTATGTAAGTAAATCGTTATCCCACCATTTTAATAAGATAGTGTTTGTCTCTGGTACCTATATCAATTGTCGTGGCTTAATTTTTTAAGCGTTCTGCTCGTCAATTCATTTTTATCATTTCATTTCCTCCTATGAGGAATTTATTGGATTTACGATTTCTGTTTGTACGAGGAACTTCTCTTTTTTTTTGAGACAGTTCATTCATTGAACGTTTTCATTACGTTACTATTGGCTATTTCAATCTTTTATACTGAGATAGTTTTCCTTCCATTAAAATCGCTTTCTTTAGGGTTTATTGTATTGATTTTTCCCAATTTTTAGCTTCATCCACTAAGATACAATTTCATTTTTCCTTTCCAAGAATGGACTACGATTTTGGACTTCTCTGTCTGGATTTAAAACCAGTATGAATTTCCCTTCCATATTGAATTAGTATTATTATCCTCGGCTTTCTTGTGAAATTATAGAGAATAGATATGATTCAATTATGGAATTTTTGACTTCTCTATGCATGAAATTTTCCTCATTTTTCTATTATATTTCTGTAGATTTCTTTCATACTCATTTTTCCTCCACTATGAGTGTTTAATTATTAGCTTAACATTTTGTTGGGTATTATGAATACCTCGTTATATATAGTCATTTATCCTCAACACTATAATCATCATTTTATCCTCCATGATGATGGTAATAATTTTGTTACAGTAAACCCTAATGTAAAGGAAACAAATTTCAAGTATTTATATTATTCATTGATTTTCTCCGTTAGTAATGATATGTATACTGTCCCAATTGACTTGTATTTATTTTCCTCTATTTTAGCTTACTTCGCTATAATGCAGACCAATTGATTTTAGTCATACCATATTATCCATTATGTATGGAAACAATAGTTAATTCAAGTTATGTAATATGGTCTTTAAATTTATTACAGTTTAAATTAAAAGTAGCATTTATCTATACACATATATGTGTTTGTAATGACTTTGTATTGAATTAAAGAAGTCTATTTTATCTAGATAATTACATTTATGGCTTATATATCTTACTTATTCAACAATTAAATTGATAAGATATTTCTAAGTTCTTCTCTTAGGAAGTACTTATCATTTTATTAATTTCCCTCAATTAATAAAATGATTTCTTGTACAGCAATTATTCCTACTAGTTCGAGATCATCGTGGGTTTCCATTAAATACCCCTTCTACCAAATTACATGTAAGGTTATTTTTATGTTTTCAATATGGTTACTACAGGATCTTCCTCTGTACATTTACCCTTAGGAACTCATTTATTTTCTTCTTTGTGAACAAAAAAAAATTCACTTCTTAAATTTTACTAATAAGGTGATCTTTCCATTTCAATTACCCTCGTCAGTTTCTTATATGTTATTTTATTATTTAAATTATTATATTCAGATTTTAATACTCTGTATATGGTTTTTTTATACAAGTATTTCACCTATTAAAATTTACCACTTGTCAAAATTTTCATTCCTTTTTGCCAACTTTGACAGTTTATTTTATTTCTTCTAATTTTCTTGATTGATATGGGTCGTGGTTTGCCTTTCACTATCACAGCTCTCCCCTCACCATCCATACAATGAATTTTTTTACTTGAGCAATTAACAATTGTTATAAAATTATATATTACAGATAAATGGAACAAATAAAATATGTGAAAAACACAAGCAAACAAAACACATAAAACCATAGAGACACAGATATACATGGTTCACCCAGTTTGGGATACGTCCACTCTGAACATCCATACCTTCCTTTCTATTATCCAGCAGAATGAGATACGCAACCTACAACAGATCCGTTGTAATATCCTTTGTTCTCTCTCACAGTTTCCCTATCTGTTTCTCACTCTAAGAAACACATACAATACACAACCACCATACAATAACCTCATACAAAATGAGGAGTTACCTTCTAAGGGAAAAAACCCCAAATTAAACATAAATTAGACCGCATGATTAACTTCTACCATCAGATCATCTGCCTAATGAACGAACCAGAATGACTAGAAATTACAATACTTTTACAAGGCAATTTTACGTCTATTTTTAGCTTCAAGGGAGCTGCCCCCGAAAGCCCCCACTAGTGGGGGGCTCCATAAAGTCCTAGTTGCCCCCTCTGGACCCCTCGGGCAACAGTCAGTTATGGGCAGCGTTTTCGCCTTGTTTCAAATAGCGGTCCAACGATGTGATTCAAAATAAAGGAGATAATCAGGCTCCACACCCAACAATCTCCCACATGGAGACTGATTGTATTAACTCCACCACTTCCTCATTTACTGGAGAATGAATCCACTTTGGACCTAGTTGTTTCTCATCTTCATCATTATACTTGAAGACCAATTGAAACTAAGCATAATCTCAGTTTCTCCCTTGTTACAAATTTTTTTAGCATATCTGCAAGATTCTAGCTAGTGTGTATATTTTCTAGCTTTGACTGTTCATCTTCCAACACTGACCGTATGAAATGGTACTTGATTTGTATGTGTTTAGTCCTGGAATGAAATGCTGAGTTCTTTGCAAGATGAATGGCACTTTGGATATCACTATATAACATGCCCATATCATTCTTCTTACCCAATTCATCCATAAACATTTGTAACCAAATCATTTCTTTACTAGCCTCTATAGCAGAAACATACTCTGCTTCTGTTGTTGAAAGTGCAACAACACTTTGGATTTTTGAAACCCAACTGATAGTTGTTCCACCTACAGTAAATACATACCCTGTAGTTCTCCTCCTATTATCTTTGTCACCTGCCATATCTGCATCAAATATCCCTGTAGAGCAATGTTTGAACCACCAAGCAGTGTTCAATTACGAGTGGCATTGCCACCCCTTTTAAAACAGGGGTCCAACACTGTGATACAAAATAAAGTAAATAATCAGGCTCCGCACCCAACAACTATTTCTTTCTGTTTCTCTAGCCAGTCCATTCTCACTAACAAATCATATGATCCTAGAGGAAAAATGTTTAAATTCATTTCAGCTTGATACGCATTTAAATTTACATAAGTTTTTGGAATTTTATGGGTAAATTTTCTTTTTTTTCTAGTAGCTAACTGCACTAACCATGCTTGCTGAAATTTTCCTGATTTTAACTTGTATTTTTCCATAATTTGTGGACTTACCTAGCTTAAATTTTCTCCTGAATCTATCAAAACAAAAATAGCTTGCTCAGCAATCATACGTTTGATTTCTATCATGGTTGATCGATGTTCAGTCTGGCGATCTTCAATTGAAACACTGATCCTTGGAATATTTCTACCAATGTCGTTCATAGTAGTAGCCTATCATAACACTTGAATGTTCTGAACTGTTATGTGAGGATAGTTATGTAACAAGTGAGTTTATCCACACCCCCAATGCTTTAATGGTTCTCTGATATTTACAAGACCTTCTTCTTTGTTGTTTTCCTTCATGTGCTTAGACCTAGTCTAGGATTGTGCTGGTTGGATTTCTCTAGTTTTATTAAATTTCTTCCTTTGATGATTTTTCCCAAAAGTTTTCAAGTATGTTGGTTTTACTCTTTTGACATTAGATTCCACCCTTCCCTTTTTCTTTTTCTTTTTTTGATTTCTTAGCTGATAATTCATGGCTTTAAATTGCTGCTAAAATAGTCTTTCTTTGTGAACAACTCCATCCATTTTCTTTCAATTGTCAAATTACATTCTCGATTTATAGATAGTAGGTAGGTAGTTTAAAAATTGTTTTACTTTGGCATTTTCTTCTTTGATATAAGGCACATAGCAAAGAAAGTTAGTAAATTTGGTACCAAACTCATCAATTGTGATTTTTCCCAATCTCATCTCATGAATTTTTTTGGATTTCTCATCATAATATCTCTCATTCAGATATCTAGGCTTAAATTGTTTTTAAAGTCTTCCGAGGTAACTATTTTTTTCATCAAGCACATGTACCATTTTAGTTGCTTCCCACCAAAGGGTAGATTCACACTGTAGTTGGAGAATGGCCAATATGGCTTTCAGATTACTTCCATATTCATAAAATTGTGAGTATTTAACCATTTTTAGAAGTCAAGCTTCTACATCCTCCTCATTTTCACCATCAAAAGTGGTAGGCTTAATTTTCTGGAACTCTCCTTACAATTCCTTTTTCCTTCTAGACTTTTGTCCAGATGCTTCACCACCCTTAGATCCTTGTGAGTTGGTTTCAACTTCTTACCTATTTTTTCCAGTGTCTTCACATTTGTGACTAGACCTTAAGGTTAATCTTTTAATCAACCTCTCTAGCTCTTTGTTGGCTTGCAACAATCGTTCATTGATGGTTCTCAGTTGAATCAAGTCTCTTTGCATATCCCTGACCATATCTAACAATTGAGAATTTTTATCCGGTGGATTTCCCTCGCCCCCGGATCCACTTACAACTCTCCTCTGTCACTCATAATAACACTTATACTTTTTTGCACTTAACCACTATATACATAAATAAATTAGTGCATCAAATTATAAAATTTGTAAATAATTTATAGCAACATCAATTTCTGTGTGGGGACACATAGCGCCAGTTTTTTCAGCATGGGCTCTGATACCATTTGTAGTAACTCTACTTACCCGAAAATAAAAATAAAAATATATTTAAAAAAAAAATCTATTTTTTCCATTTATGCTAGTTTTTCGTAATTGACTTTATTTATTTTCATCGTATTACTATGTTTTACAACATGTTTATTTTTTCATCAACATTTGATATAACGACATACTTATTTCCAACACTTTCTTGTCAATGATTATCCTACCAGCACCTCATGTTTCCATAATTCATATTTTAATATTTCATGTCATTTGTTACACTTTGTCAATGTACATGCCTTGTGTTATAATATTATTTTATTTTACTATTCATTTACATATTAATAATATTATGCCTTTGTTAGAATTTTTATTAACATAATAACTTTAATAATTATCATATCAAAGTTATCTATTAGAATATGTAATTATATTCTAACATTAAATTCATTATCCAAGGCTTCACTTCTGACTATATTCAATCATTTACTAATAATTACGTTTATAAAACCTCGTTTAAATGTTCTAATCTACATTCAAATATTAATATCACAATGACTCTATATCCATGTATGACCCCTCAATTAATACATTGCTAACACTTAGCAAACGAATAATTAATTACCACTAATCACTACAATGGAGTATGGACATAGCTTATAATTCATATAATATGTCATGATCATTAGGGTGGCACTGGAATTAAACATTTGAATTTTTTACATTGCATTCAACCATAGATATTTCATACAGTCATGTCTCCTTTATGGTACTACATTGGTTTATAACGTTGGAGTTTCGATGCATCAATTATTTGAAATCATATTTGGATATACTAGGCTAATATTACCATATATTACCTTCATATTTGATAATCCATTTTGGGATTTTGTCGTATCCCTATCATAAATTCTATCACAACCCTTTAAAATGTTCCTATGTTCGAGGCTATCTAAATTTATTGAAGGGTAATGAGTAATTCAATTCATCACATGGCCTGTTTGATTTTTTTCACTCCATTGAGCCACAAATATCTTCCACGTTAACGGTGGAGATGAGGTCGTATACCTGCCCTCCATTCTCCTCGTTAAGTTTCAGTGGCATGTCAGGTTTCCAAATTTTCACTTTTGTTTGGCCATGTGGTCTAAGGGTTCGGCTCTGGTTCACTACCTAGGCTCGTATGCATTTCCATAGTCCTTTCGTTTTGCTCACGGTGAAATATACAACCTCACGTAAATGATTATTATGTGATTGATTTATTCCTGCAACTTGATAATTTTCGATTTACAAAATTTTGGTTTCAAACTCTTGAACTCACTACATTTTGTTGCTATGATTTCAGGGACCCTTTTTACTAAAATGTAATTCAGCCTTCTTCATGCCCACCACTTTTCACAACCTTTAAGTAACACCATTTTGTGTTTTCCAGGTAAGTAAATTGTTATCCCACCATTTTACCAAGATATTGTTTGTCTCTTATACCTATATCAATTGTTGTGGCTGAATTTTCTAACCGTCCTAATCCTCAAATCATTTTTATCATTTCATTTCTTCCTATGAGGAAGTTATTGGATTTACGATTTCTGTTTGTACGAGGAACTTATCTTTTGTTTTGGGACAGTTCATTCGTTGAACCTTTCATTACGTTACTATTGGAGATTTCAATCTTATATACAAAGATATTTTTTCTTCCATTAAAATCGTTTTCTGTAGGGTTTATTGTATCGATTTGTCCGAATTTTTGGGTTCATCTAGTGAGATACAATTTTATTTTTTGTTTCCAAGAATGGACTACGATTTTGGACTTCTCTGTCTAGAATTTTAAACCAATATGAATTTCCCTTCCATAATGAATTAGTATTATTGTCCTTGGCTTTCTTGTGAAATTCTATAGAACACATATGATTCAATTATGGAATTGTTGACTTCTCTGTGTATGAAATTTTCCTCATTTTTGTGTTATATTTCTGTAGATTTCGTTCATACTCATTTTTCCTACACTATGAGTATTTAATTATTAGCTTTACACTTTGTTACGTATTATGAATACCATGTTATATATATTCGTTTATCCTCAAGACTATACTCATTGTTTTATCCTCTAAGATGATGGCAATTTTTTTGTTATAGTAAACCCTAATTGTAAGGAAACAAATTTCAATTGTTTATATCATTCATTAATTTTCTCCATCAATAATGACATGTATATTGTCCCAATTGACCTGTGTTTCTTTTCCTTTGTTTTAGCTTACTTCACTATAACATAGACCAATTGATTTTAGTCATACCATACTATCCATAACATATGGAACCAATAGTTAATTCAAGTTATGTAATATGATCTTTAAATTTATTAGAGTTTAAATTAAAAGTACCATTTATGTATACACAGATATGTGTTTCTAATGACTTTGTATTTAATTACGGAAGTATATTTTATCTGGAAAATTACATTTATGAACTATATTTGTTACTTATGCAACAATTAAATTGATAAGAGATTTTTAAGTTCTTCTCTTAGGAATTACATATCGTTTTATTAATTTCCCTCAATTAATAAAATGATTTCACTGATTAAGTTATTCTTAAGGTACAAATCTTTTACATTCAATTATAAATCAGGTCAGTTATATATTGTGCTTATTTAAATTATTGCATTCAGGTGTTAATACTTTGTATATGGTGTTTTTGTACAAGTATTGCACCTATCACAATTTACCACTCATCAAATTGTGCATTGCTTTTTCCAATTTTGACAATTTATTTTATTTCTTCTATTTACAGGTTGGTCAATATCAAGCACAAAATTCAATCCACTAAATTCAAGGATCTGTATTAGTTTATAATTTATGTAATTATTATACAGAACAATTGACTTCAATAAATGAAAACATGACAATTTGTAATGATATGTTTTATCATTTTTGATACAATTTTATGTTCCCATTATGATGACGAGCATTCATCTTTATAAGTATTTTGTATAGGTGTTTTTCCACTTATTTGTGTTATTTCAGTTACATATAATGGTTTAAAAATGAGATATAATTCATGCTATGTGTACCATTGTACTATCCTACAGTACTTGAATACGTAACTAATATTTAATTTCTTATTGAAACATAAGCATGAATAGCTATATGTAAATTTTCGATTGATATACGACAGAGGTATTTAGAATTAATTTGTATAATCATGTTTTCTTCTAAATTGATAATTTCCTCTTACTGTGTCTAGATTTATGTTTCATTATTGTTTATAGAATAATTATATTAAATATTTCTCTTAACATTCTTTCCACCTCAACTGATGTATTTTTTGCATTTAATAATTAGATTCTTACAACCTAGCAACAGATTTAAACCCTCCTACTTGGGTTTAGACATTATGTCCTCCTATATATGTTTAGACATTATTTTTTTTTCTTAATAATTTAATTAGTCTATGTAACTATACAGAACTAAACTATATCTATTATTGTATGTTTTATTAAATACATCAGACTCTGTAAATTACAACTAATAGAATTCTATTATACTATTTCATAATTCAAGAAATATAAATTCCCACATATATTTCTACATTAATCATCATTACCCTAAATCTCATCATAACAATAGAATCATAAGAAAAAATTAAATTAATTGTGCATACCAATTCTGGTAAGACTATTTTCCACCCAACCTTGAGCTTTTTCTCCACAGCTCCCTTCGAGAAGAGACCAATTTTTCCAAAGTGTAGACAACCTCTTTTCTACCATGTAATGGCTTATTTATGCCTTATTTCCCTTCAACATGTTTCCATAACTGCGTCGAGTTAAATCATGATGTTGTTTTCCTTTAGCCTAGGCTTTAATTTTGTTTTCCCCACAAAAGCTCTTTAAAACTAGCTTTTTCCTCTTTCTAGTTTTATTTCACCTATTCTCAGTAAATTTCCACTTTACTGAGGTGTATTTTAGGTTTTTATCTCCAATATAATATTTATTTTATTTTATTTTCTCCAAGGATTTTTGGAGAATTTGGGAAATTCTTTGGATTTAATTACATCCTCATGGAATTTAAATCCTAGTCTCCAATATACTCTAGTGTTTGCACAATAATTAAAATTCCACATTTATTAATTTAAAAATTATCACATGTCCACATATATAGCTATCCTTTAGTTCCACTTAACCTTTGGGATTTTCAACTCTGTAATAAAAGAAATAAAATAGGGGTATTACATGATTGATGTACCTTTTGAAACATCTTGTGCAATTGTGTAACCTACACACTATACAGTTACCATACAAATCACTAGTATAGAAAAACAAAATTATTATAACTACAAAAACATCCATATCTCGCTTTACTTCTTGATCGAATGGACTTACAATATATTTGTAAATTTTGATTATTTTTATCCTTAGGCTTCAACATGATCTTAATAAAATTATCAATAATAATATACATAGATTTATGTTAGTCGTATCTGGAAGGATAATTGACATTTTCACTTTTCAATCTTTTTTTTGATACTAGATTTACCTTGGGATCATGACATCATTGACCTTACCCTTAAATTTCGCACTTTGCATTAATCTTCATCAGGTGCATTCACATGGTTGCATTTACTACCATTCATGTTTTGATTAATTTCTGTAAGTATCGCCACTAGATACTACTTGTGGGAGTTAGATGTTTTGTCTCAGCCCTATCATTAAATTATTGGCAACCCTTTATAAATCCAAGTTGAATCTTTACCAGAATCTTCTTGTCCCTCTGGCCAGTAGGTGGCACCATCGTGGCCCTTGAATTTTGCAAGAGTGATTTGAGGGTCACATTTACTTAGGCAGGAGTTAGGGTAATGGTACTACCACCCTCTGCCTCGCACAATCCATAATTATCCTTTCGCAAGGCACCGACCAAGTGTAATGTTCCAAATTTTTCTTCAATAAATTGGAACATTAAATTTTTTCTAAACTCATTTAAAAGATGAATAATTGGGTAAGGAGTCCCAAAGATAATAAAAGCATAAATAAAATCCCTCTAGTATGAAAAGGGATCTTCCATGGAATCGGATTTCACACCCTCATGTGTGAAAGGAGATATTTTCAAAGAGGTTTGACCAGATCCAACGGTAGGGGTATAGTTGGAAGCACTACATAGGAGGAAGCTTCTAGGCAAGAAAGTTTCTAGGAAGGGAGCCCATGAAGGATTCTTAATTCTATAAAATGGAGGGGATGAGCTATTTCCATTCATTGCATATGTTTATGATATTGAGATGATTATTTAGACTTCTTAAAAGCACGGTTGTTTGTAGTCACCTTGCAGCATTGTTTACAGTGCAGGTGTCACTCAGTGAATCACCCATATTTGAGGGAGTTGGTGCTTCACTGGAATCCATCTTTGTGTCATCTCAAGACAACGTTGTGCTTGCGATGCATAATACCTATGTTGAGGTGTTAGTGAACTTCTGCCCACCTCTTCTCTTGTTTTTCAGGGGGAAAGTCTTTCTTCCCTTTGGAGGATCATATTGGAAGACATTGGAGCTGATTTGTAGATCTTGGCACTTGGCCAAAGTGTTCTATTCCACTCACTGCGCAGTCCCTCTTAGTGACTGCGTTATTTTCATGGTGTGACTACAGTGAGGGTTGCAAATTGATTTGAGGGTAAGATCTCAAGTGTAAGGATCAGCCTTCCACTTTGGAGATCCATTGGAGGAGGTCTACTTCAGTTTGTTCATCATCTTCAGCCTTCTCTATTGAGTTCCAGATTTGAGTTGCAGCAGCTGTCCAGCAACTCTGGCATTTTGGCTATTTTGTGTATTTCAGTCAATCCCTTGGAGGATTGATGTATTACTGTTTCTAAAGGTTAGAGCTTTGCTCCCCTATTGTGTTTGGGCCATATATTATCATATCCATGTATTGACATCATTTTGGAGCAATATTCTATCATAGACTGCGTTTTCATAGCCTGGGTTTATGCAGAAATAGCAGTGTTCTTTCATTTTCATGTACATGTATTATTGAGGTTTGCATTGCTTTTCTTGAGAGGTTGTTTCCTCAAGACTTGTACACTCTCTTGCTGCTATACATTATTCTTGGCTATATATTCATCTTCTTGTCTCACAGCTTCTGAACATAACGCTGAAGGGTTTCTGGGTCATTCTTTTGTCTTGCAGCACCTCAATCTTGAGGGATTTTCTATATAAAACTGTTGTTTAACCTTTCTTAGTGCCTATGCCCTATTCCTAAACTCATTCTCTGTTTGTTCATACTGTTTTACATCTCATACCTTCAGAAAATACGCTGCCCTTGCTTCAGTAAATTTCTGCATACTCAAAGTCATGGGAAATCAGGGTTTTTCTTGACTAGTCGGGAAGGAAGAACTGTTTAACTTAGTAAAACGCCTTTGTTTTTGCTGAAATTAGACATGCATATCCCTCTTGGCCTAATCTAACATATTCCAGAACCTTGACCCTTCATTTTACGCAGATTTTCTTATACACTCATTTTAGGGCCAAAATCCTCACTTTTCCCCACCTTTTTGCCCATAAAAACTGAGTATAGGTTGCTGCAGTATTTGGAGTGGGTTGCTGAGTGTTTTTAAACACTTTTTATGATAGCTGAAGCACACATTCCTGAAGAATGCATTTTTCAGGCATGAGTTGCTGAGAAATCCATTTTCGGGATATTACAGTGGAATCAGAGCTTTTGAGTGGGATTCTTCAAGCAGCTTTATAGACAGAGTCTGGAAAGGGCCAGGTAGCCTCCGGATCTCATCCTCTTTCAGAGGCGGAATATCCGGTAAATGCCCTCCCAGTCCATCTCTGGTTGGAGTTTGTCGTGTTTTAGAGATATCCCCGAAACGAGATATTACAGTGGTATCAGAGCATAGTTCTGGCTCAACCTATGGAGCTAGTTATCTATGACAACCGGAAGAGAAACCGTGGGGACATCTTACCCACCAGAGGCCGTAGAGGTGACAAATATGGGGATCTCACAACAGTGTGACCCGCATTCACCAGCCTTCAGGAGGCCAACAAGGATCACAATGCCTACATTCTTACCTCCAGTACCGAGTGAGAAAGGGAGGCAACATAATCGTATACCCTTTGGAGACTATTTCCGCAAATGTCAGTCCATGGGGGAAGACTTCAGAGCAGCTTTGCCTTTCAAAGATTACTGTCAGCTCAGGCAGGATGAAAGTGAATGGAACAATGGGGGATCTAGCACGCAGAGTTCAAAGTTGCAGCATACCACTGGGAGGTCACCTTTTCCCATGTATGAGGGATCCACTGACCCCTGTGAGTCTAAGCCCAAGAAGATCAGAACATTGAAAAAGATGTGTTTATTCTCATCTATTTTCAGATCCAGAGGAAATGCATCCACCTTTGAGGAGGTCAAGAAGATTGAAGAAAAATAAGAGGAAGTACCATGCGCTTCCTATTCTCATCAAGAAGAAGATATTGAGCATGGAAGATATTTGGATCATCAGATTCTCAGTGATTACCTTGTTGAGTATAGATCTCAACCTAGAGCCTTCAGGGAGACTCTAGATTTTCCTCATTTCATCCAGCTAAAGGAAGAAAAGAGGCCATGCAGCAGAAAAGAAATCAAAGGCAATAGATTTTTGTTGTCTACCTTTGATGGGTCATCTAATGCAAGAACTTGGGTGAGAAAGTTGGAGGCATTTTTCCTACTACATCCTGTAGTAGGGAAAGAAGCTGTTGAAATCTTAGCGCTGCATTTGGAGGGTGAAGCCTATGATTGGTGGTGCAGCCACTTGAGCCATGCAAGGGTGAAGACTTTTGCAGAGTTCACTCAAAGTTTGATCCAAACCTTTGATGGAGAAAGAACAAAGAAAGAAGAGATCACATCACCTCTTGAGGAGGCTTGTGATAACGCTGTCCCACTCATGGAGGAGCAACCACATGCATCAACAGTTGGGGCAGCCAACACTTTTGAGGAAGGGACTCTTGTAGCCCTACAAGAAGTTCCAAATGCACATCAAGGTATGAAAAGATTTCCACATTCCATTGTTGCAGCAAATTCTTTTGATCAATGTGGAGATTTACTTTTGCATGACCAAGAGTCAAATCTCATTGCTACTATAGAGCAGCTTGGTTGCACTGCGCTATGCAACATGGAAACACTCAAGAAGGAATCAAACCATCATTCTCATGAGCCATTGTTGGATTGTACATCACATTGGAGGTTGGGGTTTGAAGCCTTGAAGATTGATGGTAGACATATTGGAGTAAGAAACCTTTTCTCCCTTCAAGATGACACTTTCTCAATGAGCTCTTCTCAGCTCAAAGAGGAACTTCTACTTTCAGATCCAAGACCTCATTGGTTTTGGAAGACTATGGATGAAAGGGAGGTCTCAAGGAGAGATCTCATTGGAGATGCACTTCGACACACCATGGAATGCAATGCTTTTCTTCCCTTCTCACAAGAGTATATAGAAGATGGAAGACATCTTAGGATGGATAACATCTCTCATGCTTGTGTTGGACATCCCTTGATCCATACACATCATGATGGGAGGTTTTTTCCTACCACCTATTTGATTCTTGATAGGGTCTCATTGATCCTTGAGAAGCTTACATTTCAAAATCCCATAAAGTGCAAAGACATGAATTTGATTTGGGAGGATGGTAGCCCTCATGGGAGGAGTACTGGGATGAGGAGAAGAAGGAGGCATCCACAGGTGATTGAGTGGATGTGGCTGATGAGCAAGGAGCTAGGAGGCTACTTGCAAATCTATGATACCGGGCAGCAGGAGGCTTGGCTGCGCTGGTTACTCTTGAAGGAGTTTGGCCATCACTTGGAAAACACTCTTCTTAAGAGTAAGAGGATGGATACTTGCATCATTGAGCCGCATATAGTATGGATGCATGGTGTTGATATGATACTCATATCATTCATTATGTCTTCATCACATGATTGGTATGATGGAGGTATGGGGAGGCAGCAAAATACTTTGTTACTTTGGTTGGGAGAGCAATGGTAGATTTGCTCTCACACTTTATATGATGTTGGAGGAGGAGGGGATGGCACTATATCCTTGGTCTTTGATGATGATTGGGAAGCACTTCCATCTTTGGAAGCGTTCCACATTTGTTGCAGCATTATTTGAAGAATATTTGACAAGGAACATGTCAAAGAACATAGTGGTGTATTGACAGGAGCTTATTTGCATAAGCTCATTGCTTTGTCACCTTGGAGTAAAGACTTATGGATGAAGTGTGCTCAGCAGAGATATGGTGGATCCATGACCCATAGGTCCCAGGATCACTTCATATTTTTTTCACTTAATGAACAAAGAGGAGGTAATGATGAAAGAGACATCTATCACTATGGCATATTCTTCTTGACTTGGGTTTCCAAGCATAAGGAGGATTATCTTCTTGCAGCACATGGTTCATTCTTCTTCACAGCATGCCAAAAAACTATGGAGGACTTGTGTATGGACCCATGCACAATCTTACTTCCAGCATATGGTGATGGGTTTGTTTATACATTCATTGATTTGCACACTCTTACCATTCTTATGCAGTGCATTGCTTCACAAGAGGGCAAGCTTGTCAAATTGCTCCATGAATTGTATTGGGCCAATCTACATGATGGAGGTAGCCATCTCTTTTGTGGCCTTGGGCAAATGTTTTATCACCACATGTATGTTCAATTGCTGCACTATAGCATGTATCATATAACGACATGCATGATTAACCACGTAAAAAGAAACATTTTGCCATGTAATTTTCTGAAGTTGTAGTGGATGAGACTGCGTTGTATCCTTGTGAGAAATTGTTTGCATCATGTATTATCAAGTAAAACCTTTAGAAAACCTCTCATTAGGAATCAGGATGCTCCGTGATGACGATGTCCTATTCTTCATGGATGGATTGTTTTGGGCCAGCTTGTTCTTCATTGTTGGAGGAGCCTTCTTTGGAGAATTGTTCTTCACTTTGCCATTGGAGGGCAATAATTTTGCAGCCCAGGATCAGCATACACTCTACACTTCTCATGAGTGGAGAGAAGGACAGCATGGGGTAATCTATGATGCTTGCCAAGTTCAGATTTTCATCCCACCTTCATTAACAGAGCTTGAGGTGGAAGGAGATTTCCAAGAGTTGCCTTGTTGGGAGGTGGCTCATTTTGTTTGGATGATTGCTTGGGGATGGAGGATCCACATGAGGGAGTTGTTCCTCATTATATTCGAGACTCCATGCCTTGAGTGGAGATTCTTAAGTTCTAGCCTTGCAGTTGCTTGGGGACAAGAAACATTTGCGAGGGGGGACTGTAATGTTCCAAATTTTTCTTCAATAAATTGAAACATTAAATTTTGTCTAAACTCATTTAGGAGATGAATAATTCGGTAAGGACACACAAAGATAATAAAAGAATAAATAAAATCCCTCTAGTATGAAAAGGGATCAGCCATGGAACCAGATTTCACACCCTCATGTGTGAAAGGAGATATGTGCAAAGAGGTTTGACCAAGTCAAACAACGTAGGGTATGAGTTGGAAAGCACTACATTGGAGGGAAGCTTCTAGAGGAAGAGAATTTTATAGAGGAAGGGCCCATGAGGAGTCTCCAATTTCTATATAAATGGAGGGGAGGAGAGCTATTTCCATTCATGCATATGTTTATGATATTGAGACGGTCATTTAGACTTCTTGAGCACGCTGGTTGTTTAACTAGTTTGTAGCACTGTTTAGTGCACTGAGTGTCTCTGGTCGGACATCTCACCTTTAGCCCCAGGGGACTTCGAGTGCTTGCTCGGGAAAGGTTATTTTTTTCAGCATCATCCCCCAGGACAAGGTTATTGCTGCAGCAGCATAATACTGTGTTGTAGGGTGTTGCCGTGGAGACTTCACAACACCTCTTCCTTCTCTTGTTTTTCAGGGGGAAAGTATTTCTTCCCTTTGGAGGATCAGATTGGAAGAAATTGGAGCTGATTTGTAGATCTTGGCACTTGGCCAAAGGGTTCTATTCCACTCACTTCAAAGTCCCTCTTAGTGACTGTGTTATTTTCATAGTGTAACTGCAGTGAGGGTTTGTAGATTGATTTGAGGGTAAGATCTCAAGTGTAAGGATCAGCCTTCCACTCTGGAGATCCATTGGAGGAGGTATACTTTAGTTTGTTAATCATCTTCATCCTTCTCTATTGATTTCTAGATTTGAGTTGTAGCAGCTACCCAGCAACTCCAACATTTTGGCTATTTTGGGTATTTCAGCCAATCCCTTGGAGGATTGATGTATTACTATTTCTAAGGGTTAGAGCTTTGCTTCCCTATTGTTTTTGGGCCATATATTGTCATATCCATGTATTGAAATCATTTTGGAGTAGTATTCTATCATAGATTATGTCCTCATAGCCTGGGTTTAAGCAGAAATAACAGTGTTCTTTCATTTTCATGTACATGTATTATAGAGGCTTGCATTGCTTTTATTGAGAGGTTGTTTCCTCAAGACTTGTACACTCTCTTGATGCTATACATTATTCTTGGATATATATTCATATTCTTGTCTCATAGCTCCTAGAAATAACGCTGAAGGGTTTTTGGGTCATTCTCTTGTCTTGCAGCGCCTCAATCTTGAGGGATTTTGTATGTAAAACTGTTGTTTAACCTCGCTTAATGCATATTTAAAGTTCTTAAACTAATTATACGATTTTTCATACTTTTTTACATCTCATACCTTTATAAAATATTCTTCCCTTTCTTCATTAAATTTCTACATACTCAAAGTCATGGGAAATCAGGGTTTTTCTTGACTAGTCGGGAAGGAGGAACTGTTTAACTTATTCAAACACTGTTTTTTTTGCTAAAATTAGACATGAATAGCCCTCTTGGCCTAATATAACATATTATAGAACCTTTAACCTTAATTGTATGCATAGTTTCTTATACACTCATTTTAGGGCCAAAATCCTCACTTTTTCCTACCTTTTTGCCTATAAAAGCTGAGTAAAGGTTTCTGTAGTGTTTGGAGTGGGTTGATGAGTGTTTTTAAAAAAAAATTATGATATCTGAAGCACATATTCCTGAATAATGAGTTTTTCAAGCATGACTTGCTGAGAAATCCATTTTTGGGATATTACAGTGGCATTTGCACTTTTGAGTGGGATTCTTCAACCAGCTCTATAGAAAGAGTCTGGAAAGGGCCAGGTAGCCTCCAGATATCATCCTCTTTTAGAGGAATAATATCTGGTAAATGCCCCCCCAATCTATCTCTGGTTGGAGTTTGCCATGTTTTAGAGATATCCCCGAAATGGGATATTACACCAGGTCTGAAATTTCAACCTTGGATATGTCTATGGTGGTACAATTTTATATTGCTAGGTGGATACAAATCATTAAAAGAGAGTTTGATGTTCTTGTTTAAGTTTTTCATGGAAAAAATCTTTTGTAAACCTTGGAAATCGTTTAATTTAAATTTTTTCCTGGTCATCTTATTGTTGCAGAGTCCTTATTCTTCTCCCATTTCTAGAGAGGGATGGTTGCTCGGCTCTTACTACCTACATATGCCTCCCTTCTAGCCCAAAAAAGTATAGTTTTTAAGGTCTTGTTATACTTATTCAGCTCTCTTTACATTGAATAATTATGTAATTTCTCTGTTTTCTTTTCTTTTGATTTCCTCCTAATTTTTATTATGATTGCAATGGTAAATATCCCAATCAGAGAAATTCTCCCACTTGAAGGTTCATTCAGGTTTATCAAATAATTTTCTATGCCAGATTCTGTGTTTTTTCTTTTTCCTTCAATTTTTATTTTTCCATGCCGCGGACCTAAGGGTCAATCCACTAGTGGTTGTAGCAAGTGTAAGGCTTGTCTCCCCTTTTTACCCGCATGCATGTCTGCCTCAACAGCTTAAAGGTGAACCCATGGCGAATATGGTTTTTCTTGGTTTATGAAAGTCATGAGGCCCTACTCAGACCCACGAGTCTGAAAGCATGTATTCCTATCATGACTTTATAATGTAATTTATTCCCATGAAATTTGTATATAAGTTTGTCGAGGAAAATCTTTTGTACTAGTTGAAGTATAGATACGGTTTTAATTCCCATATTGTTGTATGAAATATTTGATATGGTAATGGTTATGTTATTTATCATTTCTCACAACATGTCGTTATCTTTGTTATCAGCATGGATTGTCAGTGGTGACTTCTTTGTTATTCGTGGGGTTTCCACTTTGCAATATCTTGTTATTCAAGAAAATTATACAATGAATTTTTCATGTTTCTTCTAGCATATCGTCAGTAGTTAAATGCATATTTAGGAACAATTTAACTTATGTGTTATTTCCTATCGCTATGGTGATAGTCCTACTAAGTAAATATTTTTATTCTTTTCATTTTATTTTTTCGTTCACGAATCAATATATTATTACATAAATGCCATGTCGGATTCTATTTTTGGTTGTTAGTGTTAGGCCATTCCCAATCCTATTGAGAGGGATGTAGGAGAAGGCCTTAACTCTTCATTGGGTCTAGTGCCAAACCTTGAGGACCCTCCCCATTACACTAGTGTGTTTGGTCATAGGGTTTATATTTCACATTTATCTTTGTTTTTGTTCCATAATTATTTTCCTCGAGTTTACTTTTAAAGGAACAATTTTATGAAATAACTTTGCGTAATTATCATTTTCCATATTATGGGGTTTTACCCTCGTTAGGATATTATTGTACATGAACGAAATAATACTTGATCCTGATTATATTATAGTTTTTCATTTCTTGTGACATCGCCTTGCTAACTCCCTACTCTGTTTATTCTATTATACAAATATTTGTAGTTACACAGTAACAAGTCCCAACTCATCTATTCAGCAGATATTGGTTATTTGTCTTTTTCCTCTAGATATAACTGTACTTTTAATATTGTATAATAAAATATACATAATAATTATTCTTATATTTTTTGGTAATCAATCACTAGATTTAGGCTACCATATACTCATCTTCTTAAATCATAAAGTTATTAAAAAATAAAAAACATAAAAGTACTTATATTAGAGAATATAATTTAGCTTTTTGTACCACCCAACCATGAGTGAGGCAATCACGTCCTCAACTCCTCCCTTGCTTCCTTTCAAAGTCTAGGGTAGCATTTTTCAAAATTTGTAGCAATTGGCCTCAGGACTCCAGTCCAACCCTCTTTATAATGGGTTACGTAGCTCCATTGGTTCAAGACCAGCTCTGGATGTTGTCCTCCTTTAGCATTTTTAGTTGTGATCCCTTTTTTCTTTCCCTATTTTCAGAACCCCTTCCCTCTCTGAGATCCTATATTTATATCTAGAGGAAAGGTAATTGTTATAGTTCAACTACTCCTCCAACTGTTCCGAATTTTCTTGGAATTATTTATTAAAAAATTATAGTCATTTTTGAGCATGTAATTTTATTCATGAATCATAAAAAAGATTCATTGATTAGTCTTAAACCCTTATGATTCTATTACATAATTCCTGATTGAAACTTATGAGAGTAAAAGTAAAATTATTTGAATCTCGGTATGCTACATGTTCCCCCACTTGGGGAAAAACACCATCCTCGGTGTACTAATCTACCCTGTAAAATTTTTTGGGTATGTTTCCCATATAAAATCCTCATCTTCCCAGGTAACTTCCTCTGGGTTTAAGTTCTTCCATTGCACTTTAACCTGGAATATTTTTCGTTTCTGGAGCATTACTTCTCTCCGCTCGAGAATATGTTGGGGTTCTACAAGGAATTCATTCCAGTTCAACCTATGACATCTATGTTCAACCCATTAGAGATATATACATTTAATTTTCTAAGGAATATTAAAAATTATAATGTATCTCAACATCTTGCCAATGAATTATGTGGCTAGGATCATGCACATATCGTTTCAGTGAGGATACATGAAATATGTTATGTAGCCTAATATGACTAGGTAAAGTGATTCGATAAGCCATTGGTCCTATTCTTTCCAAATCTTGGAACAGGCCACAGAATTGGGGAGCTAACTTCATGCATGTAGTCCATCTCAAGGTGTTTTTCATAGGTTTAATTCTGATATAAAAATGATCTCCCACTCCAAATTCGTAATAGGCTCTCTTTCGGTCCACATAAACCTTTTAACTATCCTGGGAAGATTTTAAATTCTGTTGGCTTCTTTTAAATTCCAATTCCATGTCCTCCAACATTTCAAGTCCAAGCATTAGCTTAGTTGCAGGGGTACTCCAGTTGATGGGAGTCATACATCTCCTTCTTCACAATGCCTCAAAAGGGCTCATCTTTAGGGACTCCTCGTACCCGTTATTGTACACAAACTCTATGATATGAATGTAATCTCCCCACTTTTTGGGCTTCCACATCATGTACATTCCTCGAATGTATTCCAGTACCTGATTGACCCAATCAATCTTCCCATCCATTTGTGGATGATAGGCAGTGCTAAACTGAATTTGTGTGCCCAAAATGGTGAAGAGTGCCTTCCAAAAGGATGAGGTAAACATCACATATCGATCCGAGATGACTGTCGTTGGAATCCCATGTAACTTGAACACTTCCCTCATGAAAATGTCAACAATTTGCACTATTTTGTAGTTAGACTGAACTGGTATGAAATGATTTTCCTTACTCAACCTATCCAATACCACCATTATTAAATCATTATATCTCTTAGTTCTTGGTAATCCCGTGATGAAGTCGAGTGAAATGACTTCCCATTTCCACTCTGGTATAGGTATAGGCTATAATAGGCCAGCTGGGTGTCGATGTTCTACCTTTACTTGCTGAAATTCTAAACACCTAATGAGGTATTCAGCAATGTCCTTGCACATTCCGAGCTAGAATTAATCTTTCCTTATTGTTGTCATCATCTTCTAGTAGTTAGGATGGGAAGCATATGGACTTCTATGATATTAATCTAAAATCATCTCTCCCAATGCCATATAATTCAGAATATATATTTTTCTCGAAAAGTGTAATGTCTCTGAAATTTATTTATTTTATTTTATTTTATTTTCTATTATACTCATTAAAATATTGGCTACGTGCTCCTTCGATTTCATTCTCTTTCGATTAAAACACTATATTGTTTATAATGTTGTAACCTTTTTAGTTTACTCTTCTAATGGTTAGAATTCTCCATATTCTTGTGTCTAAATATGTAACCCATACTACCTAATAGATTTAAATTTCCTCACTAATTTCTCACCACACAATCATTTCTTACCACTTCTTAATTACCCTAAACAACCATAGAGTGGATTCCTAGTGAGGACCTATGCCTATATATTTTCATATCTATATATAATTATATGAATATTATAGGCATATGTATATTCGGAAATCCCTTTTATATTTCCTTCTGAACTTATTTCTATCTATTTTCCTATCTATACATCCTACCTTAAACCTATTATCCATGATACATTTCAAATCAAAGGTATTAATTCGTTACCCTCATAAACGTTAGATTTTTATAACTGATGAATATTACACTAAATTTATATCATTTGGGTTCTAAATGTTGGGGTGACAACACATTTACGTCAGACACATAACACCCTTTACGCTTGTAATTATTAACCCTAGTACTAAATATCTCATACATTGTTCTTGAAGAAAGACATGCCACTTATGTCGAGTTTTTATGACTAAGTGGGTAGATATTAACTGAAGCCAACTATTAAGCATCTTCGTCAAACCCAATGTGATATCTAGTTGATACGGGTTACTCCCAACATATATTCTATTAAAAAAATGGTACCTCTCATTAAATTTCTGGTGTACACATTGCTCAGACCTTGTTTTATTCCCCGATCATTTCTCGATCCACATGATGTAAGTTTATCTCGGGCAACTTGTAGGGCTGTGATGAATTAGGGTTTTTCCCATGCTATTATTTTAAAGTTCAAATTTTCATTGGAGATTCATTCTTTACACTCTCTGGATTTGGAATTTTCTGGCTTTCCTTCAAACTTTACACAGATTAAAGAGATTCCACCATTCCCCATGTAGTTTTAACATTATTTTATAAAGGTATGATTTATTCCTATAACGCTACACCTTAATTGCCATCATTTATTAACTTGTCTGGTTTATATCTTATTTGTTTTGCAATTTCGTTGTCTAGTGGTGAAACACTGGTAAAATATTCTTATTCATTTTAAAACCTAATCAGTTTAATCATTTAGAATTTGGTTTATTGAGAATAGAGCATTCTGGATTTGACTATTATTCTTTGCATTTAAAATATTATCATTTTATTTAATCTTGCCCTCAGTGGCAAATTTGGTTCATGTATAGTGAATGGTTGAAATGCAGTATGGGTATGTTTTTGTAGATTCCTTGGCTCAGATAAGATTTTTAATAACGATCCCGACAACTATCAAATTTTCTCTTCAATGCGTTTTGTTTTTGGAAATCCCCATTTCTAGCATTTTGAAATCAAGATTCGATTTCTTCTCCCACTATTCCTGAAATAGTTTCTTTGTATTTTATTTTCCTTTCTAACTTCCACTCTATTGGATATGAGGTTAACGTAGGGCTGCATCTACATTTAATATGGGAAAATCATACTTCTTCGATTCTTATCCCAGTTTTCCCAGCCTCATTTTCCATAGGTAAATTTTTTTTCTCTTTTATAATTTTGATGACGTGGTTTTTTTTCTTCTATAACCAGTTATGAATTTAGAATTTTATTAATCCTTTCAATTGTTGAATGTGTAGCTAATAACTTCTTAGAATATGCTCCCCTCAGATTTAATTCCTGGCATTTTAATTCCTTAATTTGTTCAAACCTAATTCACTACTATTTTCCCAGGTTGGTCCTCAATGTTTTGCACGAAGGGCAGTGCTTCCATTGTTCAAATCTGATTTCTAGATTTATATTTGAATACTTCTAATTTAGAATTCCTGAAGATATGTTGGCCTCCTTGGAAATTGTGAAGTTGACTTTAAAACTAACATATACTCTTTATCCAGGAGGTTGATAACCTATTTTGATGTATATATATATGGACTATGAAATTTTTGTTTTTTTAGTCATTCGAAACCTTACATGGTTTCGCTATTGCAATTTTTACTACTCCATAATTCACATCTATGCTTTACACAATGAATGCACTAAACTCCGGTTTCATAGTATGATTTTTATTTTAAAGAAAATCATAGCACCGTCGGCTTATTTTATGATATCTATATATATATATATATATAGATATAGATATAGATATAGATATAGATATAGATATAGATATAGATATGCTTTAAATGTATACAAAATGGAAATGTACTTATATATTGATACTTCATATGTATATACATATATATATATGTATAAATCTATAGTTAGTTATATTCATCCACTTTTTCTTTTTCTTTTTCACGGAAATTTATTTACAACTTGCTATATGGAAAATTGGATACATCCATATAAATTTTCTGATACTTCTCAATAATGCTAACTAGCTGTTTTGTCAGTTCTGTACCAACTTTTATTCCTATGTTTTTTTTTCCCTCAGTAAGGAAAACATAGTAGTATTGGCTCCAGACTTAAAATGGAAAATTTCTCTTTTTATATCAACTGTATTTTCTATTCAGCATACATGATTCATTTCTACATATTCAGTATAGCATTGTTTTTACTTTCCAACAGTATGGTACAATACATATATTTTCCTGTTGTTCTAAAACATCTTCCCTCTAATTAATTTTCCTAATATTGTATCTTCTACAATTTGATGATAACAGTAAGACAATATTCACAATATATATATATATATATATATATATATATATATATATATATATATATATATATATATATCAACCTTTTCTTCTAGATAGTAAATCTATGCTCTGCATGTTTTTTTAGATTTCTCATAAATGCATATATGTATACAATCTAAGCACATAATTAATAGTATTATGTTTTATTAAATAGGAGAATTATTTTCTCTGAGAGATATCGATCGTCAGATTTAAACCTAATGTATGTTTAGGAAGATGGGTCTCATCATATTACTCCCATAAAACCACACAGAATTGAAGTATTTCCACTTCATCAAATCTGTTAAATATATGGGAATTAAGTAACTGAGCATACTACAATTTAATTCATTGATTGAAGCCAAAGAATTTATTTTTTTAATTACCCATAACAATTTTCGCATAACTATAAAATATATTAGTTCGATGTGCATACCAATTTCTAAGACTAGTCCTACCAACTGTAGAGTTCTATCTCCTTAACTCACCCCCGAGTTGAGATCCTTAGCTTCCAGCAATGGACAACCCTCTGCCTATCCTGGAGCAGTTTATTTAAGCAGTGCTTCCCCACGCCTGTTTCTAATTTCTGTGTCCAAAAATTTTGGGGTGCTTTATTCCTGTTTTTTCCTAGGGTTCCCTCAGTGAGGTACTTTAAACGTATTTTTCCGCTTTTCCATCTTTTATTCCTCTTCCCAATTACTTTCCTCTTCATTGGGGAAGTTAGATTTTTTTCTCCCAATCTAATTTACTAATATTCCTTTCAAGGATTTTCTAAAAGGTTTTGGGAAAGTCTAACCTTATCCATATCCTCATGGATCAAGGTTTAGGATCTCCATATCAATCTATTCATATTGCACACATCATTATTCCATTTATATTTACTAATAAATATTTAAATAAATCCACACATTGTTTCTCTATTGGGGTCCATTTCCCTTTTGGATTTGTTCAAATGTCAAATTAAAAATCATATAAAATTTGGGGTGTTACAAAAAGTAAATAAATTCTCATCATTCATCATATGTTCTCATATTTTATCTTGGTTGTCCCCTTGATTTACTTGCTATCATAAAAAATGATATTCGAGATCTCGTTGTTATACCGCTTTAATTCGTTCCTGAAATTTAAATTCCACTTGGTTAAAACATAACTCATAAAAAAATGTATCTGTATACTTAATGCATCTTCCACCCCATTTTCATTAACCTTCACATGCTAAAATTTGAACTCGAATTCACTGAGGAAGGCATTCCACCTAGCCTCATAAGTGTTCAATTCAAACTTCTTGAAATAACTAGTCAAGCTGTTGGGATCGGTCTTCAACGAATATATTTTCCCTTGTAGGCATGTCTCCACACTTTGTGTGAATGAACCACATCGGTTAACTCTAAATCATAAGCATAATATCGTTTTTCATGTTCCTTCAGCTTCCAGGATTCATACACAATTACTTTTCCATCCTGACACAACACAACACCTACTCCATTTCGAAAAGCGTTAGTGAAAACTTTGAATTCCTTATTTCGATCAGCTATCCTTAACACATGAGTAGTAGTTAATAATTGTTTTAACCATTCAAATTTATTTTGGCATTCATTCGTCCACTTAAAGGTTCGCCCCATCCATTGTAAGGAAGTAATGGGAAATGTTAGTTGGGAGAAACCTTCTATAAATGGAGGTAATATCTGGCCAAGCCCATGGAATAACGTATGTATGCTACATTCCTAGGTACCAGATACTCCATGATATTATTTATATTTTCTTGATCCACTAATATTCCTTCACTTGAAATCAAGTGGCCTAGGTACTGGATGTGTTCTTTGAAGAAGTCACATTTGATGAATTTGGCATAGATTTGATTGTCTCGTAACATTTTTATCACTACAGGAAAATGTTCCCTGTGTTCTTCCACAGTCTTAGAATATATTAATATATCATCAACAAAAATCAAAACAAAATTATCCAAGAATGGATGAAAAATTAGACGAATTAAACTCGTGATAGTTTCAGCTGCATTAGTTGATCTGAAAGGTAAGACCATGAACTCGTGATGCCCATAGCAAGTTCGGAAGGTTGTCTCTTATATGTCGTCATCCTTTACACTTATCTGATGATATCCAGACCTCAAATCCGTTTTCGAAAATACATTTTCACCCTTCACTTGTTCAAAGATATCTTCTATCCATGGTAATGGGTGTTTGTTCTTAATGGGAAGCTTTCTAAGCATTGTGTAATCTATAAACATGTGTAATGTACCATATTTCCTCTTCACAAAGAGTACTCGTTGCCCGCAAGGGGACACACTAGGACGTATGCATCTCTTTTATAAGATTTCCTGCAACTGCATCTTTAAATTGGTCAATTATAGTACACTTACTCTATATGGAGCCCATGACATGGGTGTTTCCCCCAACAATAATTCTATTATAAAATCGAGATTCCTTCTTGGAGGAAATCCTGTTATGTTTTTAGGAAACACATCAATAAATTTCTGAATCACCGGAATGTCTTCCAACATAGGGGTTTTATCTTTTTGAGTTGGAAAATCCCACCTGAATGGCATAAATTTGACAGTGTTTTCTAATACATTTACCCAATTTGGATGTAGTGATTGGCCACAACTAAAGGGGTTTCTTAATTCCTTGAATTTCCTGTCACGTCCCATCATCCAGCACATAACTGATAGTTTATTGTTTATAGTCGACGAGGGACCAATGCCCATCCATCCAATCCATTCCCAATAATAGATCATAAGAACCCAAAGGTGGGATATTCAAATTGATGAACCCTTAGCTAAACTGAGAGGAGGGGGGGGGGGGCGGTGAATCATTTTAGTACATTCATGGACATTTAAAATTTTTCTTTAAACTTATTTACACCTTCATTTCATAAGAAACTTAATATATAATGAATCAACAAACTTTATATGTGAGAAACAAGTGGTAAGTACATTAAATACAATAAATCAACACATAATGATCATGCACATAGAAATTAGATATAAGTGGAAACCCATAAGGGAGAAAACCAGATCTTATTATTGTTGTGATGCAAAGGCAAGCTCCAATTCCCTCTCACAAATGATTTTCTATGAGCTCCAACCTACAGGAGGCTACTACCTCAATTTCTGCAAGATACAACTTGCATGGAAGCTCCAACTCCCATCTATTTTCTGTAGGATACAACCCAAAGGAGGATCCTACCTCAACCATCTACAGATTGACATCTATCAAGCTACACCTTGATATGGGAGCTCCAACTCCCTCACACTACAACAAAATCATATGTTGATTTACCTGGATATCAAATATGTTTTACTCCTTCTTCACTGCTACCTTTTCAACCTTCATATATGCTTCATATAAACTTTGGATGTGCACAACATATCTATCTGTTCACTCTCATTCTTCCGCTCTCTAACCTCTCCATGAATATTGCAATAACATCTTTTATAGAGGTAACTTTATGGTTGCTTGCATTCTATATGGAAATATGAAGTGAACAGGCATGACTCTTTGCCTTCCACCAACTCATTTCCTCACTCAGCATATTCAGAATGTTACAACAATATATACATTCATTTTAGTATGAAATGAAGTTTTTCTTTGACTGGAATACTTACCTTTGCATCACAAACAATATAAAATAATCAATGAATTTAATTTACAGTTAAAGCATTATTTCAATTCATCCCTTTCATCTTCTTGCTTTTCTATTCCTTTTTTCTTGTGTACCTCATGTCCCTTTGTCTTCTATGCCTGATGTTATATCTCCAGCTGTGCAGCATGATCGTCTTCTACCCGACTCGACCCAGTTGGCACGTTTCCAATAGTGAAATTTTAAATGTCTTTTACCCAACTGTGCCTATTCTCCTTTGGCCACAACGTTCAGCCTTTTGATTAATAAACTGCTGCGATACCTTTACTCTACATTCAGGTCATTTTCCCGAGTCTCCTCCTCTGTGTTCAAACATTCATTTACAGCTACAGCGTTCAAAATTTTTGCACACACTGTCGAGTCTCTCTACCCAAGTCCATTTTCCATGTGTTCAGGCCTTTCCTTTGTAACCTGAGTCGACCTCCGCTTCCAAATTTTTCTTCATAAAAACGACGCAAACACACTAAACCAGGAGATGAAATATTTTATTATTTACCTATGAACCACATCGCGTCTGCTTCACGAATCGCACTTCGCACTTCAGCGTTCTTATGTGTTTCTTAAGTGCTTATCGTCCTGAGCTTTACAATTTGAAATATGCGATTGGGTCCCACATAACTTTATCGCAACTTCGTTATCACAAATTTCTATCACATGTTTCTTATCGCAAAGTTCTATAATATTTTAATATTCACGTCTAGCGATTTAAGATTTTCCAAATGCGGGCCAGGTCCACGTCATCCCCATGTCATAATGCCATGTCACTACCATGTCACCTTTCCGCATCATTATAAATTAACTACGATCTGCGGGGTCGGGGCCACATCATCTGCCGTGTCAGCTTGCCATGTCACTGCCTCGTCATCGCCATGTTACTTCCAACATCATCTTTTGTACTTTGCATATCGGGTATCGCTACCTATAACATGTAGTTTGTGATAACTTAATAAATATATAAATTTCCGATAGCGATATGCCATCACATCGCATCGCAAACTCCACTTCTTATCGCACTGCAACTAAAAACAATTAACTTGCAAAATCTTAACATCTAAATGGAAAACTTGCAAATAGCGATGTGCGCTATGCGATAAGTCACCGAACATTATTCTACATGCATTTCATCTGGAAATTACCCGACTCGACTTGCTGAAGTGCACACGCCCTCGTGAATTGTAAATAGCGTGACTGTACCTGACTCATTCACAACTTGATCCACTGTTCTGAACGTAAAGATACATTACTCAACCCGCTCATGCATGACTCTACCCACGTTCATGACTTGACCCAATGTGTTCACGACTTTTCCCAATATGTTCATGACTTGACCTAACTTGTTGCCTTTGCTGCATTTTCTCCTTTGCTCACAACTTGACCCAATGTGTTCACGACTTCACCCAATATGTTCACGACTTTACCCAACTTGGTGCCTTTGCTGCCTTTGCTCCTTTGCTTCCTCTGCTTCTACTTCTCTTCTCCTTTTCCATCAATGTTAATTTTGGTGTTAATCCTTTCTATTCTTTTGCCATAAATGACAATATTTCCAACACAAATATTTTCTTATATGTTGATTACCTATTTCTATGGGACAGTTTGTCACTTTCAGATTACCCTTATCTTTTCCCTAGTGGCTAGTTGTACGAACAAAGGGTTCTTAAATTATTGGGTTTGTAAAATACATTTTTCAACTATCTTTGGACTGAAATAGCTTAAAATTGCACCAAGGTCAACCAAAATAGATATAGGTTGGGAAAATAACATACCTTCAAGTTCTATCATGGTTAGATCATAGTCCACTTATCGATCTTCCAACACCGCATTGATCCTTGGTATGTTTCTAGCCACATCCCCAATATTAGATGCCTCTTGCAAACTAGCTACAGACTCCCCTTTACCCTAATGGGCACAATTATTATAATAATAAGCCTCACCATAGCCCTAACATTGCAATGGAGGTTTATGTTTTTTACCATGGTCAATTCTGCTAGATGCTTTAGTGGGCCCGTCTTCTCCTTGCCATTTGGGTCTTGGCTGGTTCCTTCCCACTTGCCTATTTGAAAAAAAAATTGCAGAGTTTTTGTAACTACTAGGTCGGTTACACTTAAAATTATAAGGATTCTTCCCTCCTTTTCTTGGTAGCCAACCTTTACTGGAATCCCCTTTCTGTTTCAACTATTAATATCACTTGCGCGCTTTTCTAATCACCTCATCCATGGTTTTTGGATTCATGAACTTGATTCTTTCTCTCATATGAGCTGGTAAACTACTAAAAAATCGTTGTACATTTTCTTTCTCATCCCAAAAATATTGTATGTATCTTAACAAGGAAGTGAATTTGGTTATAAACTCATCCATGGTTATCTGGACCAATATTATAGCATGGAATTCCCTTAATTTTTCATCATAAAAATGTTATGTTAAATACTTATCCTTAAAGTATTGATGGATCTTGTCCCAAGTCACAGTCTGATTTTCAATACGTTCAACATTCTTAAATTCCTCCCACCACAATGTGGATATTCCCTAAAGTTGGTAAATGGCCAACCAAGCTTTAAGTTTATTATTGTATTCATATACTTGGAAGTACTTATTCATGTTAATAACCTAGGCCTCCCCCACTTCTTTAGCTTCTCGGTCAAAGTTAGGAGGTTTAATCTCCTAAATTCTCCTTGTTATTACACCTTATGTTTCTTCATTTCCGATTGATCTGAGATATTACCTGACTCTTAGTTTGTATATGCCCTTCTTTTTTTACTTCGTAGTGTCTGGCTTCCTTCAGGATTTTTGTGAGCATGTTGTTGACGCTTACCTTCAGTTTGGGTGCCTCTTTCAGTGTTGGGTTGATAAGTGCGGTGATTCCACCTATTAGAGAGGCGCTTTAAAATTCTCTCTTGTTCACACATAAATCTCTCCTTTTCACCCCTAACTCAAGCCATCTAAATTTGTAACTATTGGATAGTGTCCAACAAATGGTTAGATTGACGATGTTGCTCCTCGAGAAATTGACTAATTTGATGGTGTTGGTCCACACTTAATTGTACCCACAACTCTGTGTTAATTTCTGGATTTGGTAGGGGATTACCTCCTCCGACAAATTTGGGAGTCTACTTTATAGATCCTCTCGTCATCATTGTTGGTCTCTGATATGCTTCTCAGTAGCTCTTAGTGTGCATAGTATCAATTCACTCATTATTATCATTGTTAAGGTATTTTCCCCATTAAGTCCCAGTATATTAACTTTTCTGTAATACGACTTATAACCTACACACTATATAGTTACCATATAGATAATTAGTATAGCAAAAAAAAAAAAAAAATTATTATAACTACAACAACATGCATATCTCACTTTATTGCTTGGTCAAATGGACTTACAATATAATTGTAAAATTTCATTCCTTTTAACCTTAGACATGAACATGATATTAATAACATTATTACCAATAATATACATAGATCTATGTTATTCGTATCTGCAAGGATAATTGACATTTTCACTTTTCCATATTTGTTCCAATATTGGATTGAGCTTGGGATGAGACCATCTGTGACCTTACCCACACACTTCACACATTGCGTTAATCCTCCTCCGGTACATTCACATGGCTTTGTTTCATACCATTCATATTTTAATTAATGTTTCTAAGTCTCACCATCACATACTACATGTGGGGGTTAGATATTTCTGTCTCAACCATGTCATTAAAGTTTTGGAAGCCCTTTATAACTCCATGTTGCATCTTTACTAGAATATACTCGTCCCTCTGGCCAGTAGGTGACACCATCGTGGCCCTTGAATTTTTCAAGTGTGATCTGATGATCACGTTTACTCAGACATGATTTAGGGTAATGGTACCCCCACTCTACACCTCCCACAGTCCATCATTTACCTCTCGTAAGGCATTGACCAACTCTTTAATTTCAATCCTAGAGATGTCGATGGTTGTTACAGTTCACTGTGTTGGGCGGATACACATAATTAAAAGTAAGGTTGATGTTGTTGTTTAAGTTTTTCACAGAGAAAATCTCTTTGTAAACCCTGGATATTTCTTAATTAAGGTTTTTCCTAGTAACCTTATTGTTGCAGAGTCATGATTCTTTTCCCATTACGGGAGAGGGGATGGGTGTTCAGCTCTTACTACCTATGGAGGCCTCCCTTCTACCAAACACAAGTATAGTTGTTAAGGTCTCATTATATTTATTCGACTCTCTTTAGATTGACAAATTTTGTAATTGATCCATTTTATTTTATGTTGTGTAGAAGTTTCTGATTACTTCTAAACAACAAGAGAGAATGAAGATTCTGTCAACAACACAAAGTTTTCAAACTCAATTTTTAGAATGAACAGAAACAATTTAGGACAATTTTCTTAATTCATAAAAGAATAAAAGAAATAAAAAATCAGCAATCTGATTCTTCCTCCTTGAGAGGGATTTACAAAGTGTAATAGTGGACTGTAAAACAATAGTGCTCACAAAACTTCTATGTCCCCTAATTTTCACATACAGTGCTTACAAACTTGCTGTGTATTTAGCCTGCGGGCTACAATAATTTCTCTGTCTCTCAAAATAACGTCTTAATATGTAAAAAACACATTCACAGTAAAAACATTCATTCATTCATTCTTATAATAAGCCTTCGGGCTCATTCCTTTTATAAGGCGTGGTCACAATAAAACAATTAAACCGAACAATAAAGTCAGATCTCAAAATATATGAAATCCATTTGAAAAACTTCATCGCATCCAAAAGTCAATCGGCGATCGGCATTTCAGTGGCCAAAAGGTTAATACCTTTGCGCTTTGCGATTTTGCGATTGCGATGGCGTGGGGCCCATATTGCATCGGCAGTCGGCAGTATACGATTGCGATTGCGCAATTGCAGTCTTGCGATTTATGACTTGCGATTCTTTGCGATTTGCGATTGCAATTGAGGTCAGACCTCATCGCATCGTAACATTGGGGAACACGGTTCTCAATCCTTTGCGGACAATCACTTTGAAACTTGCGATTGCGATTGGAGTGGGGTCCACATCGCATCGGGGAATGGTTGTTGTCCAATGTTCATGCAAAATAACTTTGTGATGCCATGATTGTGATTGAGGTGGGACCTCATCGCATCACTTAAACTCTTCGGTGTGCATGTTTAAGTACTTTGAAATTTTTACGATGCGATAGTGTTAGACTTATCATCGCATCGCATCGCTGCTTTATGATGCGATGAACTTATGCCACCTCGATCATTAACTCTGCCGATATGTTGGTAAGGCTTTAAAGCCTAATTCAAATTGTAATCAATGCTCTGCACTGCTGGCGAGACTTTGAGTCTAAGCCTTAACTCTGATCCTAAGAACTCAGCTACTGCCTTAGATAAATATCAAGGGGTCAATTCTTATCTGATCTGCAGTTCAATTATGTGAGCTTTCTAATCCTTTTGCAATTACTGTTAATTGATATTAGTAGTTGGAACTAATTTCCAACACTCCCCCTTAATTTCAACTGTTGGGTTTTTCTGCATACCCAGGCATTCCCTGAAATGATCAAAGCTTTTCTGTGCTAGTGGCTTTGTTAGGATATCTACAAATTGATCCTCTTTTCTGTAGTGTTGCAAAACAATTTCACCATTGTTAACCAATTCACATATGAAGTGAAACTTGGTGTCAATGTGCTTTGTCCTTTTATGAAAGACATAATTTTTAGACAATGTTATCACCGAGCTATTGTCACAATAAATGGTTGTGCCCTTTTCTTGTTCATGACACAAATCTCTGAGAACTCTTCTCAGCCATAGTGCTTGGCATGCTACTGCTATTGCTGCCACATATTTAGCTTCTGTTGTAGATAAAGCAACTATCAGTTGCTTCTTTCAAGCCCATGAAACTGCTCCTGATCCCAAATGAAACACATATCCTGATGTGCTCTTCCGATCATCAACACTTCCAGCCCAATCACTGTCAGTGTAACCCGTCAACCTAAAACTTTCAGAAGAGGAGTATAATATACCAAACCCCTATGTTCCATTTACATACCTTAGAATTCTCTTGGCTGCTTGCCAATGAGCTTCTTTTCGTATTTCCATGAATCTGCAGATTAATCTAACAACGTGCATAATGTCCGGCCTAGTTGCAGTCAAGTACATAAGTCTACCAACTATGTTCTTATAGAACTCTGGATTAGAATCCTTACTATTATCTTCTTTACTCAATTTCAACCCCATTACTGTTGGAGTCACATTTGCTTTGCTATTATGCATGTTGAATCTTTTTAGCATTGCTTCTACATATTTATCTTGAGAAATGAAAACACCATTTTCACTTTGGTCTACTTCAATTCCAAGAAAATATCTCAAGAAGTCCAACTCAGTCATTTCAAACTCACTTTTCATGACAACTTTAAAATTAGCAATGAGAGAAGCGTCATTGCCAGTTAAAATTGAATCATCTACATATAATACAACGATAAGTATCTTACCGTCATTCTCCTTTATGTAGAGTGTGGGTTCACCATCACACTTCTCAAACCCATTCTCAATCAGGTAAGCATCTATTCTGCTATACCATGCTCTTGGAGCTTGCTTTAGCCCATAAAGAGCCTTCTTCAGTCTGCATAGTTTATTCCCTTGGCCTTCAAATTCATAGCCTGGAGGTTGTTCAACATAAAACTCTTCTTTTAACACTCCATTCAGGAATGCAGATTTAACATCCATCTGATAAATCTTCCATTTTTGTTGTGCCACAATAGACAACACTATTCTGACTGTTTCTGTCCTTGCTACTGGTGCAAAGGTTTCATCATAGTCTCTGCCTTGTTGCTTCTTGTAGCCTTTAACAACAAGTCTGGCCTTGTGCCTTTCGATCTTGCCCTCAACATTGATTTTGGTCTTATAGACCCACTTAACTCCAATGGCATATTTTCCTTCAGGGAGGTCCACTAACTCCCATGTCTTACTCTTCTCAATTGCACCAATTTCTTCATTCAATGCTTCAATCCATTTATCATCATTTACAACATCTTCAAAATGAATTGGGTCATCAACATGACAATACAAAGCAAATAATGAATTCAGACCGGTATTGTTACTTACCTCTCCTTGTTCATAAATCTCATTCAGATTTCTGAATCTTGGTCTTCTTGGTGTGCTTGAAGTTTCATTCAAACTTGAGGGTGTTCCAGATCCCTACAATGTGCTTGGAGTAGCACTTCCTTGACTTCTCAAGGTAGTTCAAATTCCAGCTTGTGGTGTGTTTTTTTGTGCTTGCGGTGATGGAGGAGGAACCACCGAAGAAGGGTTAACAATAGTTGCTCCTTCTTCTTCTTCTCGTTCTTTGTGAGACAGAGTTGTCTTCATGTTCACAGTCTTTTCTAGACTTCCATCCCGAGCTTCTTCTTCATAGAACCTCACATCTCTGATTACTATCAATTTCTTGGTGGATGGATTATAAAGTTTGTATGCTTTTGACTCATCACAGTAGCCAATAACAACACACTTATCCCCCTTACTATCAATATTATTCCTTAGCTGATCCGGTACATGTGCATATGCTACATAGCCAAATACTCTCATGTGAGTCAAAGTTTGCTTTTGTCCACTCCATGCTTCTTCTGGTATTATGTTCATGACATCTTTAGTTGGGCATCTATTCACGATGTAATCTATGCAAGTGACAACTTCAACTTAATACTCATGCGACAAGTGTTTTTCCTTCAGCATACTTTTGACCATGTCCAGAATGGTCCTATTCTTCCTTTCTGGAACACCATTTTGCTAAGGTGTATACCTCGTGATGAATTTCTTTTGTATGCCATTCTCTCTATAAAAACGCAAAAAGTCCTTGGAGATATACTCTCCACCTCTGTCAGTTCTGAGAAATTTGATATAATGCCCACACTGCTTCTCAACAAGAGCTTTGAAGTGGCGAAATTTTTGGAACACTTCACTCTTCTGTTTTAACACATACACCCATGTCTTTCTGGTGTAATCATCAATGAAAGTTAAAATATATTATTTTCTAGCAAATGATGGTATTTGCATCGGTCCACACACATTAGAGTGAACAATTTCCAAGGGTGCTTTTGCCCTTATACTCTTTCCTACTGGAAATATTTCTCTGTGTTGTTTGCCCAAGATGCAGCCTTCACAAAGGCTGACCAACTTCTCAATCAATGGCAATCCCTTTACCATTCCCTTTCTATGCAACAAATTCAAGCCTCTGAGATTGAGATGTCTAAATCTCAAGTGCCACAACCAATTTTCATCTTTCACTTCCTCTTGAAAGACTTCTTGTGTTACAGTTGCAACAGTTCTTCCTTCCTTCAAATCTGCTCTGAGTTTGAGAGGAAAAACTCTATTGCTAGTCATCTGCACCTCTGCAATGATCTTCTTACTTGGAGGTATGTCTCTGATTGTACACATATCATATTTGAAGAACACATTGTAACCTTTGTCAATGAGTTGTCCAATGCTCAAAAGATTACATTTCAAACCAGGTACATAGTATACATCTGGCACAATCATCTGTTCTCCATTTCTTGCTACGATACTGATTCTGCCTTTACCTTTGACACATATCTTACTATCAGTTCCTGTTGTTACCTCAGATTTCACATTTTCATCCAGATTGGCGAACATTGCAATGTTTCCAGACATGTGATTACTACAACCTGAGTCTAAGAACCAAACATCTTCTTGTTTGTCTTGTGTCATGTTACATGTTAACAGCACAATATTTGGATTCTTATCTTCTTCATTTGCAAAATTAGCATTTTTCCTATTTTTCATGTCATTTTTATTTTTCCTACATTCATTGGTATTATGGCCTAATTTCTTGCAATAATGAAATTTGACTTGGGATTTGTCATACCTTTGTCCATGAGCTTGTTATTTACTTGAACCATCATCTTGGTTTTGATTGCAGCTCCTTCCGCTTGTGCTAGCAGGATTATTTTTGCCTCTGTTTTGGCTTCTTCCATGACCTCTATTATTTTCTCTGCCTTAGCCTCTACCTCAGCCAACTGACATCTGAGTCTTGAATGCTTGGTCCAAAGAGGAATCTATTCCTCTACTCAGTCTGTGTTCATGAAACATAAGAGAAGCACTTAGTTAATCTACTGTGAACTGTGAGACATCCTTTGTTTCTTCTATTGCTACCACAATAGTTTCAAACCTTGAGGGTAAACTTCTCAAGATCTTCTCTACAATCCTTCTTTCTTCAAGAGCTTCATCATGAGACCTTATCTAGGTTATCAACCCAATGACATGAGTGAAGAATGAATCTATTGTATCACATTCCTTCATGCTGATTGTTTCAAAATCTCTCCTCAACATCTGCAACTTTGCAGTCTTCACCTTCTCCATGCCTTGATAGGAAGTTTTGAGAATATCCCATGCTTCTTTAAACTTTTTTTCTGCTGCAATCTGTGGGAAAACACTCTCATGTACTGATTGAAAGAGATAAAAAAGGGCTTTGGAGTCCTTCTTCTTGTCTCTCTTTAACAGATCTCTTTCTGCTACTGTCAAAGCAGCCAACACTGCTGCATCTGCAGGTTTAGGGTAGCCATTTTCAACTAGCTCCCATAATCCCTCAGAACCAAACAAAGCTCTCATAGTTATGGACCAATAACTATGATTCTTCCCATTAAACGCTGGAAGTTGGGAATTTGTCAAACCAGTTCCAGCGTCTGCCATCTTAACTATATAAGTAAAGAAAAGGTACTGAATATGTAATTAAACAAGCAACAACATTCCCTACTAGAGAAATCTGCTCAATAAGCTTCTTACAGCTCCTGCAGTGAAAAACAAACTCTGTATTGTCTCACTGAGTGCCTAGACTAGCTCTGAAACCATGTAGAAGTTTTTGATTACTTCTAAACAACAAGAGAGAATGAAGATTCCCTCAACAACACATATTTTTCAAACTCAATTTGCAGAATGAACATAAAAAATTTAGGACAATTTTCTTAATTCATAAAAGAATAAAAGAAATACAAAATCAACAATCTCATTCTTCCTCCTTTAGAGGGATTTACAAAGTGTAACAGTGGACTGTTAAACAACAGTGCTTACAAAACTTCTCCGTCCTCTAATTCGCACAAACGGTGCTTACAAACTTGCTGTGTATTCAGCCTGTGGGCTACAGTAATTTCTCTGTTTCTCAAGATAATGTCTTAATACATAAAAAAAGGTATTCACAGTAAAAACATTCATTCATTCATTCTTACAATAAGCCTTCGGGCTCATTCCTTTTATAAGGCACAGTTACAATAAAACAATTAAACCGACCAATAAAGCCGGATCTCAAAATATATGAAATCCATTTGAAAAAATTCATCACATCCATAAGTCAATCAGTGATTGGCATTTCAGCGGCAAAAAGGTTAATACCTTTGCACTTTATGATTTTGTGATTGCGATGGCGCGGGGCCCATATCACATCGACAATCGGCGGTATGCTATTGCAATTGCCTGATTGCAGTCTTGCGACTTACGACTTGCGATTCTTTGTGATTTGTGATTGCAATTGAGGTGGGACTTCATCACATTGCAACATCGGCAAACACGGTTCTCAGTCCTTTGTGGACGATCACTTTGAAACTTGCGATTGCGATTGGAGCGAGGTCCACGTCGCATCGGAGAACGACTATTATGCAATGGTCATGCAAAATAACTTTGCAATGCCACGATTGCGATTGAGGTGGGACCTCATCGCATTGCTTAAACTCTTCGGTGTACACGTTTAAGTACTTTGAAAGTTTTGCAATGCGATAGTGTTATAACTATCGTCGCATCGCATCGCTGCTTTATGATGCAGCGAACTTATGCCACCTCAATCATTAACTCTCTCGATATGTTGGTAAGGCTTTAAAGCCTGATTCAACTTGTAATCAAAGCTTTACGCTGCTGGCGAGACTTTGAGTCTGAGCCTTAACTCTGCTCCTAAGAAGTCAGCTACCACCTTAGATAAATATCAAGGGGCCGATTCTTATCTGCTCTGCACTTCACTTGTGTGAGCTTTCCAATCCTTTTTCAATTACTGCTGATTGATATCAGTAGTTGGAATTAATTTCCAACATTTTTATTTCCTCCTATGTTTTATTGTGATTTCAAGGGTAAATATCCCAATGGCGAACCCCAACTGAAGCACTTCTCGCACTTGGCGGTTCATCTAGGTTTATAGGGTATGGTTCCATGTCAAATTCTCTGTTTTTTTCTCTTTCCTTTCCATTTTAGTTTTCCTTGCCGCGTACTTGAGGGTAAAACCACTTATGGTTGTAGGTGTAAGGGATGTCTTCCCATTTTACCCATAGGCATCTCTGCCTCAACAACATCCACCTGAACCCATGGTGAATATGTATTTTGGTTTTGTTTATGAAAGTCGTTAGACACTATTGAGACCAACGGGTCTGAAGGTTTGTATTCCTTTCGTGACTTTATAATATAATTTATTACCATGCAATTTGTATATAATTTCGTCGATTCATATTTTTTATACAGGTTGAACTATATAGAGGGTTTTAATTGTTGTATTGTTGTATGAAATATTTGATATCGTAATGGATATGTGTTCTATCATTTATCCCATCATATCGTTATATTTTCTATCAACTTGGATTGTCAGTGGTGAGTTCTTCATTAATCATGGGGTTTCCACTCTCCCATATCTTGTTATGTAGGAAAATTAAACGATGAGTTTTGGATGTTACGTTTTCCCTATGGTGAGTAGTTAAATGCATATTTAGGAACAATTTAACATATATTTTGTTTGTTATTTCTACAGTGAAAGTCCTACTCTTAATATATTTGTAGTTTTTTCATTTGATTTTTCTATTTATTGTATTATTACCTAAATGCCAGGACGGGTTCTATGTTTGTTTTTTAGGGATTAGCCATTCCTAATCTTGTCTTGAGGGAAAGAGGCACAAATCTCGACCCCTCATTGGGTCTAGTGCCAAAACCTTCAAGACCCTTCCCATTAAACAAGTGTGTTTGGTCATAGGGTTTATATTTCAGATTTATCTTTGTTTCTGGCCCATAACAATTTTATGAAATAACTCTTCTTAATTATCATTTTCCATGTTCAGGGGTTTTAACCTCGTTAGGCTAATGTTGTACGCGACCCAAATAAGACTCAATTCTGACCATATTACAATTTTTCCTTTCTCATGACATCCCCTTTCTAATTCCCTACTAAGTTTATTATATTATACAGAGGTTCGCAGATACATAGTAAGAAGTCCCAACTCGTTTATTCAACAAATAATGGTTATATGTATTTTTCGTCAAGATATAACTATAGTTCCAATTTTGTATAAGAAAATATACATAATAATGATTCTTACAATTTTTGGTATTCAATCACAAGATTCAGGATACCATATGCTCATTTTCTTAAATCATAAAGTTGTTTAAAAATTAAAATCATAAAAGTACTTATCTCAGAGAATAATTTAGTTTTGTGTACCGCCCAACAATGAGTGAGGCAATCACGTCCTCATCTCCCCCCTTGCTTCCTTCCAGAGTCTCAAGTAGCTATTTTCAAAATCTACTGCAGTTGGTCTCACGACTCTAGTCTAGCCCTAACTACAATGGGTTACATAGTTCCACTAACTGAAGACCACCTTTACACGTTCTCATCCTTCAACTTTTTTAGTTGTGACCCCTTTTTTTTTCCATATTTTCAAAACCCCTTTCCCTCACTAAAATCTTATATTTATCTCAAAAAAAAAATAACGTTATAGTTCAAGTGCTCCTCCAACTATAATAATTTATAAGCATGTAATTTTATTCAAGAATCAAAAAACAAGATTCCTTAATTAATCTTAACACCTTATCAATCTATTATATAATGTCCAATTGAAATTTAGAAATTTACATAATTAAAATTTAAATTATTAAATTCTAGAGATGTTACAAATTACTAGTTTAAACATTTTCCATCCCAGTCACCATTAACTATGAATAATAGTAATTAAAATAAGAAACACCACTAAGGTATCTATTTGGAGATGTACGTCGTTAGAAACGAGTAGAACTAAGTTCATAATGCCCTAAAATATCATATTTATTTTTCTTTAAAAAAAAAACACCCTACTTTCCAGATGAGTAAGTCACATATATTTTAGTGAAATATTAAAAAGTTTGAAAGCGAAAAAATCTTATTTGAAGAATTTTTTTTGGGTAATAATTACTTTAAAATGAACAATTTCGACTGGTTTTAAATAGATGTAGAAATGACAAAACTGGCCACTAGAATAATAGCTAGTTTGACATTGAAATTTAATAACAATTAATTCTATTAATTTAATTATTTAATAAAATCGTCTAGTTTGACTTTGAAATATTAATTTCAAAGTCAAACTAGCTTTTAGGATTTTATTAAATAAATAAATTAATAAAATTAAACATTATTAAATTTCAAAGTCAAACTATTTATTCTAGTGGCCACTGATCTCTCACCTAGTCCAGATAATAAATCACAATAATTTGTTCCAAACGCGTCAACATTATTCATTTTAATGTGATTATTACCTTAAAATTTCTTCGTAATTTAAGAATGGATCACCAAAAATCTATAAATTATTAATATATATATATATATATATATATATATATATAATTATTTATTTATATTTTATAAAATAATAAAAATAAGAAAAGAAAAATGATTATTTTAAAATAAAGCAAACGTGTGCTTCAAAATAAATTAATTGGGACTTTTTAACCTAAGATGCCGTGTCCAATTTATAATCAACGCAAAGGCAAGGGCTCGTGCGAACAGTTCGTTATTTTTTTTATCTTGCAATGATAAAAATTGCAGCATAAAATTAGCGCTAAAATAAAATTTATCACGTCCTCATTTCCCTCTTTGCTTCCTTCTAGTGTCTCTGGTAGCTGTTTTCAAAATCTATAGCAGTTGGCCTCACGACTTCAGTCTAGCCGTGACTACAATGGGTTACGTAGTTCCGCTAGTTCAAGACCACCTCTAGACTTTCTTATTCTTCAACTTTTTCAGTTGTGATCTCTTTTTCCATTCCCTGTTTTCAGAACCCCCTCACTGAAATCTTATATTTATCTCTAAAAGAAAGATAATCGTTATAGTTCAAATGCTTCTCCAACCGTTCTGGATTTTAGTGAAATTATTTACTAAACAACTTTAAAAATTTATAAGCATCTAATTTTATTCAAGAATCATAAGCAAGATCCGTTAATTAATTTTAACACAGTCTATTACATAATGTCCAATTGAAATTTACAAATTTACGGAATTAAATTTAAAGTTATTAAATTCTAGAGATGTTATAAATTACTAGTTTAAACATTTTCCATCCCAGTCACCATTAACTACGAGTGACAGTAATTAAAATAAGAAACATCACTAAGGTCGATGTACGTCGTTAGAAACTAGTAAAAGTAAGTTAAGAATGCCCTAAAATATCATATCTATTTATTGTCTTTTTTAAAACAAGAACCTACTTTCTATATGATTAAGTCACATAGATTTTAATGAAATATTAAAAAGGTCCGAAGATTAAATTTTAAAAGTTATATATATATATATATATATATATATATATATATATATTAATTTTTTATAAAATAATGAAAATAAGAAAAGAAAATGATTATTTAAAAATAAAGCAAAATCTGTTCACGATAAAAATTGGAACAGAACGTTTGCTTCAAAATAAATTAATTAGGAGCTTTTAACCTAAGATGTCCTGTCCAATCTATAAGCAACGCAAAAGGCAAGGGCTCAGCCCGGGCCACTGCGAAAAGTTTGTTATGTTTTTACCTTCGAAGGATAAAAGTTGCAGCATAAAATTAGCGTTAAAATAAAAGAGTTGGGAAATTTTACCGTTTAGGTACGAGGAATTTTGAACCTAGAACGGACCAATGTGAAAAAGAAATTTAAGTAGTGGGCATGGATCAATAATGTTAACGTTTTTGTTTTTACAGATAAATACAAATAATGTCACAAAAAAATAATAAATGAATACTGTGTAATAAGTAATTTATTGGTTTTGCATTGTTTATTAAGTATCATTTTTTTTTCCGTGTTATTAATTGACGAGCACTTTTTAACAATATCACTTTTTATCATAAAAATACGATGAAAAAATAATGAAGTTAATCATTACTACTGAACCTATTTATTACAGCATAGGACCCATTGCCCTGGTTCTTTAACGAATTTTCACAAAACCGATCTTCAGTTACAAGTTCAACGTACCCTATTACATTAAAGCCATTGTAGCGGCGATAAACAAGGTCAGGGTACTGTTAAGCCATTCGCAGTTCCTGTTAAAAAGTTGATGGAATTTAGTTAAAAAATTTCAAAAAATCTCCTACTAACACTGATACTTTGAATGTTTTAATTGTGAAAATAAATTCAGCGACATAAGAAAAACCTTTTAACCATCCACAATCTTAAAATTTAACTGTAACTTCAATTTATTTGCTCTATTAATTTACACTCTACCTCATACCACAGTTATTGCCAACGTTCGAATCCCAGAAGGTATAATACTTTCCAGTCTATTGCTTCATAAATGCACCTGGGAAAGAAGTGCAGATGCCCACAGTTGGATAGTGTACTTGCTTTATCCAACGGTGAGCATTTACTTTCCAGATGCATTTATGGGCCAATAGACTGAAAAGTATTCATACCAAATCCCCAGAAAAGGTATAATGATAACGACGAAAAAATCATCATATAAAAAGCACATTTTATTTCATTCCGGTCCAAAAAATTACCAACAGCTGGCACATTAAAACCGGCCATAAACCCTTTATCATCTATATAGCACTTGATATACTACATATCCTTGACGTATTTCAGATTATTTTATAAACATTCACACCTAAAACGAGAAACGCTATTAAATTCTCGGTCGCTAAAACTAAAAACTTCAGCTCTGGGGCTCGGGCTCGGGCTCCCATTCAACTTTCATTTCCAAGAAACCAGATTTAACGTGAGCGAGCTTCAAGGACACGTCCTGAACTAATCGACCATCGTCTTGCTGGACGATCCAGCTTTCTTTAGCGAGGTTGTTATCATTGGATTGAGCCACTACTTTCTTTACATTTGTCTTCTCTCGAATAAGAGGCCTTAGGTCAATTTTTGCTTCTCCAAGGAAGTCCTTTCGTTTGAATTTCGGTGCTTTATCTTCATCAAACACTTCCTGCAAAATCCAAACGAGCGATTCGTTCACATCATGACAAATGGAAGGGCTCAAATTTGCTTGAGAAAATATATTTAGATTTGAAGAGGATACCACAGTGAGAAAGCGGTCACGAGGATAAGAAACACCAGTGAATGTAAATACTTCATCCCAAACTGGATTAAGTGTCCTTTTTTTCACGCGCGTTTTCCTCGTCTGAAAATGGAAACACGGAAATGAACTTGTGGTTAGACGTATGAAAAAGCGAAAACCCATGTCACCCAGAAAATACTACAACAGAACATTGTGCGTGGAGGTTGAATTACAGTTACTGGTATTGCTAAGATGAAAAGTTGGTAGGTTAAGAGATTACGGACTTCATCACCCAATGTGATGACAACGTAAGGATCACTACTCCTTACGAAGTGATCCCCAATCTTTAAATTCGACCCCTTTATCACATGCACTGTGAGCTCGCCCATCTCTGCTCTGCAGGTTACAGAAAAAAACGAAAACAATAACTGAGAGCGCTCACATTGCAAAGACTCTGGTAAATAACTGTTATATAATGGGCACCCGCAGGCCACTCAGACCAACACAACTTTCAAAGTTTTGCAGTCTCAGTCCATGAACCTAAAAAGCTGAAAGAATATAAGATGTGGCGGAAAAGGTGAATTTAATAATGGAGTATCGTACCATAAAAGAAGAGAGGAATGGAATAAAAGCTTCTGTGGCGTTGGGTTCAATGGTTTTAATACATCAAATAACCTGAAAATTACTAAAATAATACAGAAGTTAAAGTAGCTTTAGACTAGATTCCTAGCGTTTGATGTGCAGGGCATATTCTCCTCGGAGAGATATGATGGAATCTTTGGACTTTTTTGTGGACACCATATTTCCTTCCATTTCATTAAGCTCTCTCCAAAGGCCAGTCCTTGGGACTAATATCGTAAGTGGTAGATACATCGTTTTGTCAAGTCAAATGTAGGCCCCTTACCTTCCTCTCTGGGGATACATGCCTAGGAGAGAAACCCAATGTATAGTAGTTAACCAGCTTTATAATGTTTAGTATTTAAAGTGTTTACTAAATATTATATATATATATATATATATATATATATATCACAGTAAAATGAGTATATGTTGTAAAAAGATTTTATTTTAAATATTTAGTTGGTATATATTTAAAATTAATTTGAACATTCATCACTCCAATGACACGAACTTGGGAAAAATTATCAATGGAAATCTTAATAGTCCATAATTTAAATATACGTTGATCTCGTCGAGTTATGCCAAGTTATGGAATGGAAATTTACTCGTATAGTAAACCATGAATAAGCCTAGTGTTACAGCTAAATGTATTACTAAATTGAACAAGGATATATATCCATTATCTTACTCATCATTGAACAATATTTTGGAATTCTATTAGACATAAGCATACACAAGAAAATACATCATAGGAAATGTCCATAGTTCTATGAGAGTAATCTAGGGCATGTGTTAACGTGGCATAGGTGTATATAACACGTGGTATAGAGGCCACTTATACACTCATAATTTAATGGTTCTATCTAATTAGGAGTGATAAGTTCTTCTAAGGCTCTTACTTTATATATTTCCACTTTATTTCCAAAATGAATAATTTAACACATTTACTTTATTCTAACCAAAGAAAACCTAGTAAACCAATCCTATATGGTCTTTCTAAATACAAAAATTGATTAAATAAAATAGACAATAAAATTTCCACTTTTCGGCATCTAGACACAGAGCTTAATGAAATGGAACACTCCGCCCCTGCTACATTAACCAGCGAGCGACGCGACATGATATCAGCTGAACCTACTGCTGAAAACCATGTCACGGAGTTAATGGAACAGTTTGTGCTCCCCACGAATATCAATAACAGAGACAATATAACTGTTGTCTGTTGTCTAGCAACAACGTATAACCAGACCTCCCACGAGGAATAATCAACGCATAAATACCCGAGTACCTACTACTATCACCACCGATGTGGGAAGGATCGAAAATAGTTTTGGAAATGAAAATGGTTTTCAAAACATAGAGAATGAACTCATTATTCTCGCGGACAAAAAGAGCCTGGTTGATAACAAAATTTCGTCCCTTGACAACATCATTCCATCCCCCTGTCTCGCCAACAGCAAGAGAGTTATAAATTTGTCCAATACTCCCATTGACCATCCCACACTGAAACTTTTTGAAAATGGGCTCAATTTTTCCATTTCCCCTCGCATCATTCCCAAGGATGATATTCTTTGTAATATTGAGTATGGCATCAAAGAACTCCCTGACAACATAAAAGAAACTATCAGAAAAGACTGTTCCATCACACTCACAAAGGCCAAACCTTCCAGAAGTAATATCTCCAAACAAGAATTCATGGCTCTGAAGGCTTTAAACCAAAACCATGATGTAGTTGTCTTAAAAGCTGACAAAGGAGGAGCAACCTTCCTCATGGACTCAAAAGACTAGGAGGAAAAGATGTTCGACCACCTTGACACACTAAATTGAGAAAGAACCCTATAAAAAGAATTTCTAAGAATATTAACAACCTAATAAAAACTAGCAATGAACCTAATATCAAACATCTACTTGAGAACAACACCCTCACCCCTGGAATATATGGAGCCCCCAAAATACACAAGGATGGGATCCCCATAAGACCAATCATCAATACCATTGGAGGCCCCACTTACCATCTAACAAAACACCTCGCCAAGAAGCTCAAACCTTTAGTAGGAAATACTGAATCCTTTGTTAAGGACTCCTCTCATTTTATTAATGAAATAAAACAATTGAAATTAGATAAAAATGACATCCTTGTAAGCTTTTATGTTAAATCTCTTTACACCAACATTCCCATTAATGAAGCCATGAAGGTGATGCATAAAATCATTGATCCAAAATAGCAGAATTGGTAGAAACATGTCTCAAATCCACCTTTTTCACTTTCAAAGGCGAAATTTATGAACAAGCTTGTGGAGTTGCTATGGGATCCCCCCTGTCCCCCATCATTGCTAATCTCTTCATGGAAGATTTCGAAGACAAAGCCATTAAATCTTCTCTTCTTAAACCAAAGCTTTGGAAAAGATACGTAGATGACACCTTCATCATATGGCCCCATGGTAAAGAAAATTTGGACATATTCCTGAAACACTTGAATAGCCTCTCGGATTTAATCAATTTTACCATGGAGGTTGAAGAGAATAATAGCCTTCCATTTCTTGACATATTTATTAGCAGAAACCATGATGGCTCTTTTTCTCATCATGTCTATAGAAGGAAAACCCAAACCGAACAATATCTTTATGCTAACTCCCATCATCATCCAGCTCAAAAACTTGGGGTTCTGAACACATTAGGAATGAGAGTTTTACGCATATCGAACCATGATCATTTTGAATAGGAGAAAAACCACCTCATGGGAGTATTCCAAAAGAATGGCTATAAAAGCGACGAAGTTATCAAAGCCTTTAAAAATGCCTTAAAAAACAATAAAAATAAAATAGATATGGACGATATGGTGGGAAAACTCAACCTACCCTACATATCTAGCATCACTGATAAAATCTCACACATTTTAAGAAAGAACAACATTAAAACTACTTTTAAACCCTTGAACACAATTAGTAAGTGCTTCAAATCTGTCAAAGACCCTATTGACCCCAGATGCCACAAACCACTCTACTTAATCCCTTGCTCATGTGGCAAACCATACATTGGAGAAACGGGTCGATCTATCTTAGAAAGAGTTCAAGAACATGCGGCTGACATAAAACACAACCGCCTCAAAACCTTAGCTTTAGTTGAACACTCCAGCAAAACTAATCACTTCATTTGCATTGAGAACTCCAGTGTGGTGGCCAAAATAGATCATTACCATAACAAAAAATCTACGGAGGCTATAGAAACCGGGAAACACCCCAACAACCATAACCGTGATGAGGGCTGGAAAATAAGCGACAATTGGATTCTGGTGCTGAAACAATAAACATACCCTCACCTAACCCATACCATCCCCATCTTTTTTCCTCTTTTCCTTCTTGCTATTTTCTACCTTTCTATCTTTCTCCTCGGTTTTCCTTTCCCCTTAAAACCCTCATCATGCTCTAGCTCCTCCGTTGTTCCTTCATTCCTCCCTCTTCATCTCTCTCCCCCACCCCTTACATGTTATAGGACTCACCATGAACCTAAAATCCTAAAATTGTTCCCCTTGATTATCTATTTCCTCTTCCTTTTTAAGCTCTCAACCTTTAAGCTTCCATTAACCTTCAACCTCTTTTTTACTTTTGTCTTTTCAAAAAATCCTTTAATCCTTCATATATTTACCTTAGGAATGATAATCCTATTAAAATATTTCTTCACATATTAATCTATCTCAAAAATTGATTTGATTTTTAATCCTTCACCTTAATACATTTATCGCTTGGAGTTACTCACCTTCATCTATTAAAAATAAAAATAAAAAAGGATTATTACTTTATTAAATTAACTTTTTAGATCTCATATTAAAATTATTATTAAAAATAATTAACATTTTATGAAAATTATTAATGTAGTTATTACAATATCATTTATATATTATTACTTTAAGATCTTAAAAATAATCACTTAAAAATTATGAATTAATTAAGAAAATTCTTAGATAAACAAATAATTAACAAATAAATAAAAAAATGATCACTTAAAATTATTAATGAATTAATAAAAAATTTTAGATAAATAAATTATTAACAAATATATAAATAATTATGAAATTAATTAAATTTAACGAAAAAACAATTAATTAATTAATTAATTAAATTAATATATTAACTATCATCAAATTAAATAAATAAATCATTAAAAGACATTAATTCAAATAAATATTAAGATATTAATTTTCATAAGTCGACTTCCCTTTCTTTCCCCTCCATTCACATCTCTCTTTATCTTATTTATACCTCATGTGAGATCTTACATACTCATGGATATTTTTCCTGAAGATGAACCGCGGTTGTTTGGTTCGAAATGTCGTAATGAAAAACATGGATGCGACATACCCGGATAACACTACAACACAAAACAAAGAAACTTAGATGTAATGTTTGATAATTAAGCTAGAGAATTTGAGGTAACATTAAAAAAATTAAACAATACTATATAGTGTTGGAGACTAAAATGCAAATAAAATGGAGAAAATCTAAGAAGAGAAAGATTGCTAAGGATGAATGAGAAATATATATAAAATATGAATTTGTGGAACATAATGAAAGGGCGATAAGAAAGGTTAGATAATAAATTTTACTTGAATACTTCAAAATTTAAATTTGAAATGGCAGCAGTGAAGGATGAAATGAATATTCTTATAGAGATAAAGGAAAAGCCCAATAAAATTTCGATGAACCTCATAATTTTTGCTTGTAGGGAGAAGAAAAATAAGGAGAAACTAGTGGAATAATTAGAAACTAAGTTACAAATTGAAACAACTTGTTCTATAAAATAAACGACGAAGGAAAAATAATTGAGTATAAAATTTAATTTAAAAGGGTTGGAAATATTTATAAATGAATATTTGATTCCAAAATATGTCATTCCACAAGATCTAGTTAAATTAAGGAAGAAAGTCCAAAAGGTAAAAGGATCCACAAAGGAAGAAAAAATGGAATGATTCGAAATGAAAAGAATATTACTAGGGATGGAAGTGAAAAAGATAATACTAGATGGGAATTTGGGACAATGTCGATTCTACCTTCCAATTATACAAGATTCATTGGAGAAAAAGGCTCACTGAAGGTTGGATCTTGAGTGAAATAGATATTTTGTTTTTAATAAAACATGTGATCATAAAGAATCTAATATTATTAATATAAAATGATTTACCTTATGTATGATATGGGAAAAGAGATCCTAATCATGAGGGATCTAGAACATATCTTGTTACACAAGAAAAAAAAGTTTTTTTCACATTAAGCATCAAAAGAGATAACCTTTCAATCAATACATGTGGATGAATACTTTAGATGTTAATGAAAAGAATATATATATATATATATATATATATATATATATATATATATATATATATTGTGTCTAATATTCTTCCATTTATAAGAAAATCTATATGGATAGAATGTGTTCTTACAATGCCTTATAGCATGGTATTTATGCTTTAGGAAATGAATAAGTAATCATTAATCTAATCCTATATGGTTAGTTGAATATATTATTTTATCTAGGAGATATAAATCAAATTGAAGACTTGGTTGAGAACCTATTTCATTTCAAGCTCATCAAGGTTAGTATAATAATTTCTGTTGCTCTAATGACGTGGAAAAAATATAATTGAATGAATTATATTCAAGGCTTTAGAAATAATAGTTTATGAAATAAAATAGTAAATTTTGACATCTTAATGAACATAAATGAAACTTTAATCGTAGTGGTTTAATGCTAACTGTAAACTTCATGATCCACATGAGCCCCAATAAATAGAACTATGATAACTAAACGAAATTTATCTTCAACTAACATAAAGATGGTATTTTTTTAAAGAATTTACATAATGAACTACATTCATATGAAATAATTACTATATTTAATACATCTACTATAATTTGATAAGAACCCTCTCTACCTCCATTAAGAATTTCTCTAAGGAGGTGATGTGTAAAAATAAAAAAATAGAATGGCTAACCCTTATTGTGATAAAGAGTGTAAATTTGCTAGAAAATCCACCATACCCATTAAAATATAACAATATAAACACATACAAATTGTTAATTAAAAGAGAGGAAAGATACTTTATAAATGGAGAACAAGAGGAGATGTTGCACATATCTATGCTATATGATGATAAAATTTGGAGGTAAATTCTCATAAAATTAAGGAAATCAATATCATTCACATAACGAACTATAATTCCTAGCTTCACAATCCCTACAAATCCATTGATGTTGTGGAAAACCATCAAAGAATTCCTATAATAGAAAATTTAATTTTGTATTAAGCATATACTTTGGGATTTAGCGGCTCCAAAGAAGGTAATCCTATGTAATTTAAGGCTACCAAACATATCCTATAAAATTGGAAGACCTACTCCAATCCCCCACATTCAAAAAAAATTCCACATAGTAGTCAAGGATGGTTTTCCTAGACCTTGGAATCAACTCTTTGTTGTATTGATTTTTAAAGGGTTCATAAAAGGAATCCCTATAATTATACAAAAATTATCATTATCCCCATTTTAGTCAGCCTACATGGAATTATTTTGAAAAAATACATAAGAATATGGAAACAAAGTTGCAAAAAAATAATGGAACTATCATTCAGACTTGGATGACCTTGCTGTTCTTAGGATCATTTTGAAGGAATGTAAAAATAATGAAACAAATATCCTATGTTGTTTATTCAACATTGGAAAGGCTTTTGAAATGATACTTTGGGCTAACCTTAGGAATATGGTTGATGATATAAAGCTTTGTTCTCAATTAGGATTTCTCACGATAAGATTATATGAGAAACATTTTTTGAATTCTATGAAAATTTAACGAGTTAGTCAAAGAAAATTAATTGTAATATAGGATATGTATAGGTTGTCTCTTATCCCTTTAATGTTTATACATATACAAGGAAAAGTTAGAGGATTCTTGGGAATAAGTGGAATTTGTCAACTTAAATCTAAATGGAATTAATATCATGCCATTTATCTATGGTATTCATCATATTCTTCTAGTGAGTCTGTATGATCTCAAGAAGACACTAAACATGATGAAGGATATATTTTCTATTATAGGTATGAAATTTCACTTTAAAAAAAAAGAAAGTCTTTATTATCACTAAATCTAGAAATATGACATATAATTATTCCATGTGTCAAGAAAAGGGCATGGAGGAACTAACTTTTTACAAATATCTCAAAATCAATCTTCACCACTAGGTGAACTAAAACTATATGGTTGAAAATGATAAATGATCTATGGAAACATCGTTATGGTATTAAAAACAGTTGAAGATCATTATACTTTGAGCTATGGGATAAGAAAAAATGCCTCCTTCAAATTATTCTTAGTCCTATTATTTTATATGATTGTGACGTTTTTAACTATCACATCTCTGAAGAACCATGGAGAATCATATATAAAATTCAAAATTGTTTATAACTTGTAATATTAAAATAAGAGGAGATACAGGTTGATGACTGTAGTAGTTGATAGGTACTTATGCATACGCTAAGGATCGAACATGTAGGAGTAGTTTAGATATTTAATACAAACTTGATCACTTTGAGTAAGTGTTTATTATGAATTTTCTCAGTGTAACTTAGGAGAATCACATTAGTCAAATAAATAATGTTTGAAATTGTGTAAGGTTTTCTAAGGAAAATTGAATTATTTTATTTAGTGATCTAGATCTAATCTCAACCATTAATTTCAAGTTTGTTAGGATTTAGATCTAGCCATCTATCCCTTTGGACATTATGGTTAGAGATATTATAAATATTGTAACGTGACACATTACAATTACAAGTGATTTTCACATTTGAAAGATGTTTTCTCAAGTGAGAGTGAGATACTCAAAAGTTGAAGAGAAGGAAAATTTTGTAGATATAATATTGCACAAAAGGAATTTTATTAAAAGTAGACACCATTATAGTTGTTGAGAAACTTATTTTACATCGGGTCAAGATCTAGCTCTTGGCATGTTACATAGGTCGACGACAAGCATAAGGAGGTTGTATGTATAATGGTTATCTTAAATTCAAGCTACATATGTCACTACAAGGAAAATACCCTCTAGCGGAGGTTATAAAGGAGGTTTTTAGTGTTATAACATTGGCCAAAATTGTCAAAAAAACATTTGCTACAACATCCGTTTATGGTTACGGAGGTTTTGGCAAAGCTTTTAACGAAAATTCAATACAACTAAAAAAACTGGGCGACCAGAGGTTATTACGGATGTTTTTTTCATTAGTGCGCTACTAAGGTTTTAATGCACTAGTGTGCGCCATCTAGATGATGGCCCTGGGGCAGTTGAAGGTTCCTAAACTGGGCTGTCAAGGTATAAAACCGCACCTGGCGCAGTGTTGGTGATACAACTCATGGGGCTGTACCAATTGGTCTTGAGATTTGTGCGGTGTCCATAGGTCATCTCAATTCACCGGTACATAGACTTATAGAAACAAACTGGAGCATCGTATCTGAAAAATGCACTGATATTTATAATTGGTATTGGTATTTGTGCCCATACGTCATATAAATGCATCAATGCGTAGTCTCACATAAAATCACTGGTGCGTAGTATGGCACAAACGCACTGATATTTTTTATTGGTTCAGGTATTTTTGTGGTACCTACTGGTCGCAGAAATGCACTGGTACGCTGCAACATAAAAATGCACCGGTGTACAATAACTAATAGGCACCGGTGTTCATTTTGTATTTTTTAGAAACACCGACCTGCGACAGTGGAATTATTGTGATTTTTCTAAATTCATTATTCATCAAAAGTAAACACATCTTATAACAATATTCATACTAATTAAATTTTTATTAATGCATTTGAATGTGATGTTGGGATAAATTTGCTATATCATACCATAATTATTGTAATTTTTTGAAATTCATTATTCATCAAAGGTCGACACATATATATCTTATAACAATATTTATATGAATTAAATTTTTATTAGTGAATTTGAGAACGAAAATGGAGAATGCAATAGCGACAATGGAGAACGCAATAGAACAAATTAAAACATATTTTATTATATATATATATGAATAACTTAGTCTTTCTCATACAAAATGGGATAGTTATTGGTATCCCTTTATCTTTCAATTGGGACACTATTTCCATTACATTAAACAAAATGTCTGATTTCACAGAAAAATATTTCAAAAAATACAACGCTTTGCTTTGATATCCAAACATAGTGATCATCATTCTTCACTTGAACCGTTGTCACTGCTAGAGCTACTTCCATGACTTGGGTTATTTTCAGGAATTTTTGGTTCATGTTGTTGATTGTTTTCTTCTTCTTCACCTTCTGTTGAGATAGCAACAAGATGATGAGCTTAGTGGAAAGGAGTCGCCTTCACTAAGTGGGCCCGCATGCTATTTTTGGTGTAAAGTCTATTTTTAGAATATGTCTATTTTTAGACATATGGATGATGTTCTATGAGTTGCAGGATGCTATTTTTGGATGGTTGGTCAAGTCAGAAAAAATAGATGGACTTATATTTTTAGACATACTAGGTGGAATCTATTTTTAGATTGCCAATCTAAAAATAGATATGTCGAATATTATTAGCTCTTAATAATATTTGGACTCTAAACATTATCTTATTCTCTTGGAGCACTTCAGTTAAGTGCACAGATGTGGCACAGGAGCTGACAGAAGGAATTACACTATTCATGAGGGTTAAGTGGAGCTATTGCATGGATACTTCAGTTAGAACTCATGTGACAGAGTTTGGTGGAGTTGATTGAGGAAGTTAGTGGAGTTGTATTCAGTTTAACTAATCTAAACATAGTTGAGCTATTTGTATTCAGTTTAAATAATTGATAAAATTAGTGAGAGTGGTGTGAATTAATTATTAATTAATTCACTAATTATAAACTCATTAATCAACTAAAGAATGCATCAGTTAACTTCAGTGCATGGACAGTTTCAGTGGAGACCAGTGCAGAGATAGGTGAAAGAGCAGGTTAACTATCAATTGACATACTATTGCTATTTGCAACACATAGATAGGTGGAGAAGCCCATGAGGATTGCGCGGTACAAGCCAGGTGGTTTATCTATTTAATGAAGCCATCCCATAGCATTGAAAACGCAATAGAGGCTGGCTATCAAGTGGCAAAATATTGGAGCATGTGTTTTGCTAGATCTAGCTTGATAGTGTGTAGCAATTTGAGGTAGTGCTGAGAGCTTGTGAGGAGCTTTGTACTATGATTGTTACATGATCTCCATGACATATAATATACAGATAGTTGGGGTTTTCAACTTTAATATTTCCCATTAAATATTGTGTTCATATGTGTGATTGTTTGTGGTTTTAATGTGTGCATGCAATTGATTTTATTTCCGCATGTGATGATCAATGGTAGAAGAGATTATGTATTATGCATGAAGCTAAAATAGTGTGTGATCAGGAGAATCTCGCTGAATAATATATCAGTTATTCAAATTTCTACATGGTATCAAAGCTATATTGATCATTGGAGCAATTGCAAAACATTGAAGCGGTTGAGTTTTGTGCTGGTGGAATTCGAATTTGCAGCAGTGTTTTCTTGGTGTCGAAGTTGAGATGTCTTTCAATGGATTTCGATTGGAGTATGCCCTTGAGGGCAGCTCGAATTATATTGCATGGAAGGACAGGATGGAGGCGGTGTTGGATGACAATGGGTTGAAGGAGTTCATAGATGCAGAAATTCCAAAACCTACTTCTAGCGATGCTGCCGTACTTGACGCATGGCAAAAGAAGACAACAAAGTGTCGAAGGATTCTATTGGAAGGTGTGAAGGATCACATAGTGTCCAGCCTTCATGGTAAGGCTTCTCCATTCTTGATGTGGAAAGCTTTGACAGATTTATTCCAAAGCAAGAGCGACCAGAGGAAGTTGGCGCTCAAGGACAAACTCAGGAACATAAAGATGGAGAAAGGCGATAGTATGCCCAAGTACCTCACGAAGTTCATCCAATGCAGGGATGAGCTGGGAAGTGTGGGGGTGACTGTTGATGATGAGGACTTGGTGAGCTTCGCTCTCCTTGGGCTTCCGAAGAGTTGGCATTCCTATCAGGACTCTGTCAATGGTCGGGAGAAATTGCCAGGATGGGAGCGACTTTGGTCGGATCTTGTGCAAGAGGAGATAAGGCGGAGTACTAGGGACGGATCTTCATCAAGGAAATTTGATGAAGAGAATTGCGCTTTGGCTGCCAAAGCAAAGAAGGGGAAGAGCAAGAAAGCTTCTCATTCCGGTGCGAAAGGCAAGAAGCAGGACATGTCCAAGGTGAAGTGCTTTCATTGTCACCAACACGGACATTATGCCACAAATTGTCCGCAGAAGAAGAAAAATAAGCAGGCTACTGGATCTGCAGCTGGAGAGGCCTTAGCCTCGCAGTTTGAGCTGGATTTTTCACTGATCGCATGCTTGGTCTCAAGTGTGATGGGTTTAGTGTGGTTTCTGGACAGTGGTGTGTCTTTTCACATCATAGGAGATCGAGATTTGTTTGCTGATCTGGATGAGAAAGATCTTGGAGTGCACATCGAGATGGGCGATGATGGTAGATACAGTGCGACCGGTATCGGTACCATTTCCTTTGAGAGGGAGTCTGGTAAACCCTTCGTATTGAAGGAAGTGATGCATGTTCCAGGATTGAAGAAGAATCTTATCTCTATGGCGATGTTAGAAGACAAGGGATATGATGTTGTCTTTAGCAAGGGAAAGGATTTCCTATGCAGTAAGGCAACTGGTGAGACCCAGAGGATAGGGGTTCGAGTTAAGAACCTTTATCAATTGCAGGTAGATGGCTGCGCAGCAATGGCAGGCAAGGCAGAAGGAGTGGTGAGCCGGGATGATGGTGAGTTGTGGCACCGGAGATTGGGCCACCTTCACCATGGAGCTTTGAATATACTGCAACAGATTTCTACTGGGCTTCCTAAGGGTACTCTTGCGCAGTCAGATCAGTGCAAGGGATGTACCTTGGGAAAATTTGTGAAAGCCACCTTTCATGAGAAGGATAGTTGTGCCACGACGATCCTTGAGAGAATTCACACAGACGTGTGTGGACCTTTCTCAGTAGCTTCGACAGCAAAGCACAGGTACTATGTGATATTTTTTGATGATTTTTCTCGTAAGTGTTAGATCTTCTTCATGTAGAAGAAGAGCGAGAAATACTCAAAGTTCTGTGAGTTCAAGGCATTGGTTGAGAAAGAATCGGGGAAGCGAGTGAGAACACGAGGAGAAAGGTAGGGTGGTGGGTGATAAATTCAACTTTTGCGGTGCATAAGGAATTCGAAGAGAGCTCATAGCACCTCATAACCCACAGCAGAACGGGGTTGCTGAGCGGAAGAATAGAATGATCGTGGGTGCTGCACGGGCAATGCTGCATGATCGGGGCCTACCCATTCACTTGTGGGCGGAGGCATGCAATACTGCAGTATATTTGCAGAACCGTTGTCCTCACAGGATACTTGGCATGAGTACACTCGAGGAGGCGTTTTCTGGTAAGAGGCCTGACAATTCCCATTTGAGGATTTTTGGTTCATCTGTTTACATTCATGTGATGAAGGATGCCAAGAAGAAGCTGGAGCCGATCGCAGAGGTTAGGATATTTTTGGGGTACACTGATACACCCCGCGGCCCGAAATCATGTGTATTTCCCGGACGATTCCTTAATACAGAGAGCTGTTGTGCGACGGGATATCAAATTTCGGGAGGAGAAATCCATGAAGTGTTCGCTTGGGAGGGAGCCACACTTACATGCGGATGAAGACTATTAGTTCCTAAAAGGATGAGTCTCGGGATTTGGATCAGCCACAAGATGAGTTCATGTAGTGGAAGAAACCACTCATCAAGTGACCATCGGAAGGTAAGAAGCGCACTACGAAGGTTGATGGGCGCTCAAGATGCGAGCGCGGAGCACCTACATCCTGATGCGGACGGAGTCCTTTTGAGGCGGTATCTTGGATACATGGCTCTTATGAGCAAGTGTATTGTGATAGAGCCATCTTCTTTTGAAGAAGCAGCGTAGGAGCCCACATGGGTAGATGCCATGGTGGACGAGTATGACTCCATTGTCAGAAACAGTGCTTGGGAGATTGTTCCAAGGCCAGTGGGAAAATCAGTTGTAGGATCAAGATGGATCTACAAGGTAAAGCAAGTTGTTGATGGGAGTGTCGAGAAGTATAAGGCAAGATTTGTGACCCGGGGCTTCGAGGCTTTTCACGGATTAAGGGGATCCGATTATGAGGAGACCTTTGCAAAAACATGCATGATATGTTCTTCATACGGACGATTCTTGCTCTCTCGACGTAGACGAAGTGGCACATTCATCGGGGACAGATTGTGAGGCTGCGTTCTAGTAATTTTGTTTCAGTCATGAGGAGGCCACATGAGGTGGCAGAGACACAGAGTGTGTGTGCCATGTACAGACAAAGACAGTATGGGTTGAAACAAGCACCTCGTGCTCGATACACACGGATAGATAGTTATTTCACCAGACTTGGATTCTCCAAGAGTGAGGCAGATCCTAACCTATACCAGATTGTGGTGGGGGGTAAGTTGCTGATCATTGTACTTTATGTAGATGATTTTATTTTGACAGGTGATGAGCTATTGATAGTGTCATGCAAGGAGGATCTTGCAAAAGAGTTTGAGATGAAGGACTTGGGCCTCCTTCATTATTTCCTGAGATTGGAAATTTGGCAACGCAGTGGTGGATTGTTTGTTTCTCAGGGTAAGTATGCTCGGGAGATACTAAAGAAGTTCAACATGCATGGCTACAATCCTGTTGATACTCCTCTTCCTGGTTGTTGGAGGAAGGAGGATGCTACTTCGGCGGACGTAGTGGATGCCACTTTTTATCGACAGTTGGTGGGATCGCTTATGTATCTGGTTAATACACGACCCAATATATGCTATGCAGTTAACCAGCTTTCACAAGCTATGGTTAAGCTTACCAAGCTCTTTTGGAAGGCGGGGAAGCATATATTGAGATATCTCAGAGGCACATCGAGATATGGATTGTGGTACAGACAGTCGGATGAGGTGAGGCTATGTGGCTTCACGGATGTAGATTGGGCATGGAGCCCAATGGACAGAAAGAGCACATCTGGAGGGATTTTCAGTATCAGGTCGACAACAGTTTCTTGGTACAGCAGGAAGCAGAGATATGTGGCACTCAGTTCAGCAAAGGTCGAGTATATGGTAGTGAGTTTGGCTGCATGTGAGGCTATATGGATGAGGAAGATCCTGGTCGGGTTGTTCGGTTCACACTTGGATCATACTGTGATTTATTGTGATAATCAGAGTTGCATCAAACTCTCGGTTAATCTAGTATTTCATGATAGATCTAAACAAATTGACATCCGGTATCATCATATCAGAGATTGTGTGCAGTGGAGGATCATGTTACTTTCATACATTCTTACGGAGGATCAAGATGTTGATATCTTGACGAAGGCGCTCACCAAGAGCAAATTTTAATACCACAAGGGCAGGATAGGCGTTGCAGATAATCCATATCTTGTTGAGAAGGAATGTTGAGATTGCAACAAGATGATGAGCTTAGTGGAAAGGAGTCACCTTCACTAAGTGGGCCCGCAGGCTATTTTTGGCGCAAAGTCTATTTTTAGACTATGTCTATTTTTACACATATGGATCATGTTCTATGAGTTGTAGGATGCTATTTGTGGATGGTTGGTCAAGTCAAAAAAAATAGATGGAATTCTATTTTTTAAACATCTTGGGCGGAATCTATTTTTTGGGGTGCCGATCAAAAATGAATATGTCGATATTATTGAATCCATACATAGCATTGAAAACACAATGAAATTTTGGCTATCAAGTGGCTAAGGATTGGAGCATGTGTTTTGCTAGATCTAGCTTGATAGTGTGTAGCAATTGAGGGTGTGCATGAGAGCTTGTGAGGAGCTTTTGTACTATTATTGTTACATGATCTCCATGACATATAATATATAGATAGTTGGGGTTTTCAGCTTTAAGCTTTCCCATTAAATACTGTGTTCATATGTGTGATTGTTTTTGGTTTTAATGTATGCATGCAATTGATTTTATTTCCACATGTGATGATCAATGGTAGAAGAGATTCTGTATTATGCATGAAGCTAAAATAGTGTGTGATCAGGAGAATCTTGGTGAATAATATATCAATTATTCAAATCTCTACACCTTCCATCTACAAACATAAAAGTAAACTGAATTGAGTGTATATACATTGGTGAGAATAATGAAAATTGCAATATTAAATAATATACATCAATGTAAATTGAAAATAAAAATGACGTACCATAGCAACAATTCACTCATAAACTATACACATTCTTTCAAAACCATATTCCATGTCATCTTTCAAAATTTCATCTATTGGCACAGTTCCATACTTTGTTTCCTGCAAGTTTTATACCCGATAACAAATCATATATTTAATATTACATATTTTTTGTTCTATTAATTATAGACGAAGCTAAGTAAAAAAATATCGATAGATGCTTACAAATTCCACAATTCATTTCTAATATGCCAACATATACTCACAACCCATATTTAACCCAATTTCAATCAATTCGTCTGATGGTTCTTCTTTGTATGTTAGCACCTGTTTGAAGACATTCAATGATGATTTTTGTAAAACAAATTTAAAAAAAATAAAAATTGAAATCTAGTTAAGTTGCTATAAGGAAGTAATAATTAATAACAAACTTATATATCAACCCTTTTCTTCTTTGTCATCCTATTTTGTGTGCTGAATGGGTTCCATTTTCTTTTCTTTTATGCAAAAACATTCTTGAAAATTAATATTTAATGCTAAATTTTTTATTTATTGTACCTAATGATCGGAAAATTCAATGATTACATATTACATTTGAAGCACGTTGTTGTTGAGATGGCTCCTCATGTGATGCATTTTTGTCCATTTCTTTGACCATCTCCTTGTACACCTTTTTGGACATTCCTACTAGCATATTTCTAATATCATCTCGTTCATCTTTTGAGATATTCATAATCTTCCTGAAAATGTAACATGACAAGAAACTATTTAATTTCTATATTGATATATGAAAAGCAAATATAACAAAATTGATATTTATAAATAATTCTAGACAAATATTTAAAGGAATATTATTTTTTCATTCCTTATTTTTGTTGTTGTATGTTATTGCTATTAAGAGTCTGACATGTCTCATTGACCAATTCTCTGGAAACTCTTCCTGTAGTTTAGATAAAATTTGGTTCTTGGAATCATTGGATTGGTTTTTGTATTGTAAGTGGAAATAACGTCTACATTCATTCCACTAGATCGCTCAAACTTTTTGTAAATTGTTTCCCCCTTTCGTTAACCTCTAGCACCACTCCAGATGAGCTAAGGAGCAATTCATTTTCATTTGCATGTTCTATTTTTTTTCTTTTCTTAGAAAATTCCTTTTTTGTGTTGCTGGTCCCTATAGAAAATTAAACATATGTGAATTAATAGACTTTTTGTCACGTTATCTAATAATTTTAAGTATATTATTAATGAAAATAAAAAAAATAATTTCATATTGGATCGAGAGTATTTTTTCATTCACCTAATTCATCCTTTTGCATTTTTTCCATCGAAATTTTAAGCTCTTCTAGTCCTAGATTAGAAATAATCTTATCGAGCTTCGCCATTTTGTGGCTCTGCATGATAAACAGTAAACAATACATATTAGTTAAAGTTACATACAGTTCAAAAATAATATTTTTGTAAAGAATTTACAAAGAAATTTACCTTCTTTCTTTTCTTGATGTGTTATCAATATTTTTCTTACTTGATATCTTGTTAGTCATTTCTTTATCAATCTGAAACTCGTACCATATCATTAATTAATATATTTATAACTAAATTGTCAACTTTTTAGGTACAAAATAAATCTCAATAAACAGGTGTGCGGTGTGTGGCGGTATTATAAACGCACCGCACAAATAGGATAATAGACCATATGGTGCGTCGAGGTATTATAAACACACTGCACAAATAGTATAACAAACTGTACGGTGTTATCTCAGTAACATAGAGCACCAACGACCTATTTTAGATATGGCGCACTGATTTAATTTTTATTTTTTTTATTGCACCGTACTTGTGCGGTGTGCTGTATAATAAAGCACACCGGTGCACTCGGTTATGAAGGGTCCACCGATAAAGAAAAGTCCATTTTTTTCAAAAATTCACGCAAGGGCCTACATGGATTGGGATCTGACTATGCAAGTTGTCCTGTGGGTTGGATGTCAGTCTAAAATGAAAAGCCCTAATTTTGAAATCATAGAAACAGGGAGAAGAAATGGAAGAAACAAAAAAAATGAAGGGTTTAGGCTAAAAATGGATAAAACTGTAGAAAAAGTAAAAAAATAATCAAATTTAATCATGAGATCCTTTGAAATTCCATGCTACAGGGTTTGAATCACCAGAGGTTTGGATTCTGATTGTCTGAATACTTCTGTTGGAACGTATTTCACTGCTCCACAGTGCTATCGTGCTTTCTTGCTCCAGGTATGTCTCCTGCAAATGTCTGGTTAAAAATTTTAGAAAAAATTGTGAAATAATGAAAATCATTTAGTATTTAAAGAATTGTTTTATGAAATTAGATTTTTGAAAATAATTTTCCACCCATTTTTCAATTTGCCGCTTTTTTTCACTTAAAGAAAATAGAGTTGTGCTTTTTTTATTTGCATTTATTCGTCCCCCATGCGTCACTTAACATAACTGCATCGGTGCATCCATTTGTAACATGACACCGGTGTGTAGTAACTAAAACTCACTGGTGCGTAGTAACTAGAATGCACTGATGCGGTTATATTTACATTAGCACCAATTTGCAGTTGAAGCACCAAAATTAATTTTACGTGTGTACACCAAAAGTATACATGTTGGAAATGTATATTTTGTTGTGAGAATATTTGGGCCATTTCTTTTCAAAACTACACCTCATCTGAATCTCTCAGAAAAAGAAACTTGAAATTTCCATAACCTACAACAAGGAAAGTTGCCCCATGATCTGCTTACTGACCCATGATCTGCTTGCTCATTTGTAAGTTCCTCCTCCATCTTGGCATCCAATTTCCTCTTTTCTCCTCTTTTCTCTCTATCTTGATCTTAAAAAATTTTGTATAATCTCTTTTTTACAAGAAACTGACATTGAATGTTCTAGGAATAGTGACAATGAATCCTTCATTCTACATTTGTTAGTATAAGAAGATCGATTTTCGACTAGACGATGCAGTTATTACATGTGGAGGCAATGTTTTCCTGTAGAAAATGAGTATAGGGTTGAGCAGAGGAAAGAAAATTCAAAATGGGCTATTACATTAGCTTTTCCAATGGGAAACTGATTTGTAGGTGAAAATATGGTAGCTATAGCTATGTATACTTTTCTTCCCACATAAATGGTCATTGGATTTCCATTTATAATACAAACAGAATTTTTACTGGTTTCATCGAGAGAGAGCATTATTTTCAATAACAAATGGAACCAGGTAATCCTTAAGTGTATCTCGTTCACATTTTGTTTGACATTTTATTCTTCGATAAGTGCTAATTCACCTATACATTCAAAAATTTTGATTTTTGGGTACCTTCCATGTGATATTCCTTGTTATCCATAGGACCACAACTCAGACAATTTAGAGATGCCACTCAGGTTCAATTGAAAGTAGAAGAAGTGATTCTATGCGATGTCATATTTACCGGTAAAATTTTATGTAAGCCAACAGAATCTCGGACAATACTCCCAGTTTTTTTTAAATGAATTCTAGAGAATATTTCCCTTCATCGGACCTACCAGCCCAATCAACAACATCAATTGATTTTTGTCTGATGTCCTTAAGGGAATGAGAATCCTTCCCTTCATGGTGCCTCTTCACTTTATCGACTGCCTCAATTGATATTTCTATACTATCCAATCTTTCCCTACCATCCTTGTAAGAATGAGAATCGTTACCTTCATGTGACCTCTTAGCTCGTTCAAGAGCCTCAATTGATCTCTCTCATGTGTGTCTCAGATTTTTCAAAAACCTTTTCTCCTTTTTACTTTGTCTAACTTTGTAGCCATCTACATCCGTTTAAGCATATTTGTTTGTCTTTCTGTTTGAATCACTCATTTTCTCTGTTATAAACTTCTCAGCCAAAATTTGAACTCTCGTCTTGTCAAACCCTCATCTCCTCCAAATAATTCTTGCGCATGATTCGAACCCTCCGCTTCTCGAATACTGCACCTTACAGAATAAATTTTCCTCCTTAGAAAAGATATTTCAATGAAAATATCCTTCACGTGAGGTTTTATTTAACCCTATTCTGGTGTGCGGGGTTTTATAGCCGCACTTGTGCGGTTCGTAAGACCACGGTTTATATTTTGGCGTGGTGTTTTATGACGCACCAGTGTGGAAGAGTTGTGAAGTGCTGGTGTGTCTTAGTACTAAGACGCACCGGTGCGGGTTATGATTATAAGCGCACCAGACGAAAAACCAGAAATCTCAGCTAGAAATGGCATACTATATAATGTTCTTTTTCTGGGTATGTAAGATCATAATGAAATAATGATAATTCTAAAGTACATGAATTTATTTGCATTATTTTCTAAACTTTATTATGTTACAGAAATTCATATTATTCAAGATTTATTACGTTACAGTTATTTACAAATTTACAAATTTAAAAAATTTAATAAAATCATTTCACATTAATACAATTTAAATTTTATAAATATTTTACATACAATTACAATTAAAAGTAAAATTAGAAATAGAATTAGAATAAGAATTACAATTGCAATTACAATTTTACAATTTCACATACAATTACAATTTTAGAATTTTACATACAATTACAATTACAATTAAAATTTTACAAATATTTTACATACAAATGGAATTAGAAATAGAATTACATTTACAATTACAATTACAATTTTACAAATATTTTTGATACAATTATAATTAAAATTAAAATTACAAATACAGTTACAATTTTAGAATTTTACATACAATTAGAATTACAATTACAATTTTACAATTTGTCATATATACAATTACAATTGAAATTAAAATTACAATCATTTCACAATAAATTAAATATTACAATTACAATTAAAATGTTACGTTAAATATTTTACATACAATTACAGTTAAAAATTACAATAACAAAATATAATTTTACAATTTTACGTACAATTAAAATTAAAATATCAATTACAATCACAACATAATACTTAATAAATATTCATGGTAATTTAATATGAAATTAATTAATAAAAATCACGATCATGATAACCATCCTACAAACGTCATATTCCACTGAAAAGCACATTGAAATTCGCTAACATCATCGTGATCATGATCATCTAACAAAACAAAATTAGCATTGTATAACATCATCACAACACAAATATCAAATATACATCTCATGTCAAATAACTCATGCTATCACATACACATCTATCTACAAGTTGCACATTAAATGAACATATCTAACATCACCTAACAATATACACATCATGATGATCGCCAACATGTAAATTAAGTACAACTGCAACATGAACATAAAATACATGGACCATATATATATATATATATATATATATATATATATATATATATATATATATATATATAATGTTAAAAATATGCAATTGTAATATAAATGTCATGGATCAGCTGGTGGTACAACATCAATAGCAGTACTAGTCGAGGTCTTCTTAGTCAATGGTGCAGCCTTGACTGTCGATGGAACAACCTGCTCATGATCATGAGTATTTTTAGATGCTGACTGGATGTGGCTGATGGTCTAGCCTCATCTCCATCATAATTGTTGCTAGATGCCAGTGGAGGTTACTCATCTAACGCGACATGAGGTGAACGATCATGAGATGATGAGTCGGTGCTCACTGACTGCTGATCATGTGTTGCATCTCGACCACGCCTATAATGTGCAATGATACTCCTCAGCTGCGTAACTAAGGTCGTAGCTCCTACGACATGTTGCATTAGCATGTACATGTCACGCAGAATGCCTCTCCACATCTGTAACATCCTACCATCGACCTATATGTCTCTCATATGAGCGGCACTGATGCCCATATCAAGAATCAAAGCAATGAGTTGGTCGCCCAATTCCATCCTGTATCTAGTATCAAGTTGACCGCGCCTAGAAAAAGGCAGTACCGATGCACTAGCAGGATCATGTTTCTTTGCACTGGCCTCCTAATGATCCTTGCAATCTGGCATGCCCTGATCATCATCAGGATCCACACCTGGATCATGTGGTGGTGTCCTCATGTCTTCTCCATCAAAAGACCCGATGTTTTCAAAATATATACAAGTACACAACAATAATTAGACAATTTCATTACACAATTTAATGAAAACAAGTTAAAGAACATGTTAGAATAAATTTAAATAAAACAATAATATTACGTCTATCATCTGGCGGCTCATCAATTGTGAAGAGGATATTGGGACACCCTCGGTATTTCAATCCAGCATAAGCACATGGGACCATAATGAAGGGACGCAACTCGTGAACACCAGCTAGCAACTCCAGTGCATCATGTGATATCCTCATTGGAAACATAGTCTCACCCCTCTTGGGCATCATCTACCCCCACATGTGCATTCGTGCCTTGAACATAGACCTACGAGGCTATAGAACAAAAGTAAGCCTCGTCTCTGGAAACCACTCAAAAAATAAACAAAAAAGCTCTGAAGAAAAAGAGAAGTTGACCCTCCGTTGTGCATGAGCACGACATCTAATTGAGGCTGTACATAACTGCCACAAAAAAATGACAGACCACCTAACAAGTCCTTGCCCCTATACTAAAGAATCAACATAATATAGAAGCAAGCAACTAATGCATTGCCCATCACTGGTGTTGTATTAAATTTCCAAAATGAGAAGTGAGAGGCACTGCACCTCCTCACTACTAAATGCACCAATACCTAGTTGACCTCTAACAACCTGAAAATCTGAAGGAGATAGTACATCTTCTCCAATGTATCTCTGGGAGAACACTAACTGACTCCCTACTACACAGCCAGCTGGCACCTTTGCGAACGACGGAAAATCCACCCCTCTCCTTCATAGCCCTGTAATGAAATATATATCCTCCTTAGTGGGTGTGTACCAATAGTTAGGACCAACCTGGAAAGCCTCTCGATGAGCATTCCACCTGCGGATAAGATGTCTCAAGAAAACACCATAGCCCTTTAGGGAAGTAACCTCGTCATAGAACTTGAGGAGGCCTACTTGCCATAGGAGCCCCTAGGTAGCTACTGTAATAGGGCAAGGGTATTGTAACACCCCAAGTTTCTATGCTTTTCAAGTTAGACATTTGAACAAAAATCCAAAGGGGAGTGGGCCCCAATGGAGAATTATTGTGTGGATTTATTTAAATATTTATTAATGAAAAATAAATGGAATGTTTATGTGTGCACTATGACCAGATGAGATTTGTAGATCATAAGCCTGATCCACGAGGATATGGATCAGGTTAAGACTTTCCCAAAACCTTTCAAAAAAGCCTTGAAAGGAATAATGCTAAATTATATTAAAGAGAAAAAATCTAAATTCCCCAATGAAGAGGAAAGTAATTGAGAAGAGGTGAAAAAGCTGGGAAAAGTGAAAAAAGACAGCTTTAAAGGACCCTAATGAGGGTAGCCTAGGAAAAAATAGGAAGAAAGCATCCTAGAAATTCTGGACGCAGAATTTAGAAACAGGCTTGGGGGAAAGAAAGGCTTAAGTAAGCTGCTTCAGAACAGACTCAGGTTAGTATGTTGCTGAAGGATCTCAGCTCAGGGGTGAATTCTAGAGATAAAGAATTCTAAGGTTGGGAGGAATGGTCTTAGTTATTGGTATGCACACATATCACTGAATATTCTCCTGCTATTAACTGAAAAATCTCTATTTATTCCTAGATGAGTATTTAATTGATTTATGGAAATCTAGAATTATTACTGTTTGAATACCTCTGTATTTAATATACTAAATTCATTTTTTGAAGTTTAGAATGTATTGTAGCATGGTAAAATTTTTGTAGGAACCATCTCCCAGAATGTTGAAACCATAGCAGGTCTGAATCTTGGGATAAGTATCCTATAGAAAGAAAATTATAATATAAATGTGATCTAAAACTGATATAGTGGACAACTATATATTAAAGTTATAGATTTAATAAACTTGCTCATATTGAGTTATGCAGAAAGTTGTTGGTGTATACCCATATGTCATCAACAGTTGACTATGTAAATAGGAGTAGAAAAAACCCAACAATTTAATTATAAGTAGAAAACTATGAATATGAACATAACTAAGATATTTCTCATTTAAGAGAGAGTATATTTTATTATTTTTAGATTTATAGTCTGCTGTAGATTAATAAAGAAAATTATTTATCTAGAATATTCATACATTTAACAGATATTAATGGAAGAAGAAATACTTCCAAATCTGTATGGTTGTATGAGATTAGTTGACTGAGGGCCATCAACCAGAATTTTTAAGTCTGCGGGAAACTTAAATCTGGAGATGGGAGACTCTCAGAAAAAAAGAAAAAAAAATTATGTGATAATGGAAAAGTTTACATACTTTTACATTTACATTCAAATCTAATGTATCTGTATACTTCTACATGTATGTACTAGGAAGGTGAATAAATAGGTACTGCTGAAAAATATGTAATCCTTTTAACATTAAAATATCGAAATGTACAAGGACAAAGAAATAAATTGTTATCATGTGAATTGCAGGATAGAATTGGAATAAACATTTAAATAGAAATAAAAACATCTATATGAATATACATCTGCCTAAAGTAAATATATTATTGGAAAAAATAAAATCAGGAGATATATATATACATCTATATATATAAATTAGATGATAACTCAGAAAAATAATTCTGTAAAAAGATTTTTAATTCCTATTTGAAAGATAAAAAAACTAACATCATAAGTGAAATCCTTAGCATAGATAATTATTATATAACAAAAAGGTCCAATGATAATTTATGAGAAGAAATAGTTATACATGCTAGTCGAAATCATTACAATATTTATAAATGGTAGTGCAAGTTATTATTCTACAGATGAAAAAGAGAATATGTGAGAAATTAGAAATTTCTACCCTAAAGATACTATGTTTACAACGATTTATTTTGGAAATATATAGAGCGATGGTAACAAAATACAGTAAACTGTTTTCTATTCTGCTAGGTGTAAAAACATTATCGAAAATAAATAAATAAATAAATATATATATATATATATATATATATATATATATATATATATATATATATATATATATATATATATATATATATATATATATATATATATATATATATATATATATATATATATATATAAATGTAGTTCAAGGTATTAAACACCAAGATAATTACAGTAAAATTTAAAATCGTAGAATAATCAACATTGGATTTAAACGATGAATTATGATTACACACACATTGAATTTGGAATCCTTTTTCTGTATCTAATATCAGCTCTAGAGATTATAACTTTAGTACATCAAAAGTAACAAAATTTATATAAACTCCTAGTTCTGGTGAAGTTATGATTGTGTCAAATCATTTTAATGTTATAAAGTCCTATTACAATATTAAGGCATAACCATCTATCTTAAACCTGTGACCTGAAATGAATTCACAGTATAAGTCAAGAGGATTGACCGCGCATATATATTGTTCTTAGAAGAGAAAAAATTTTGTTTCCCAAAATCCTTACATAAAGTCATTACCTGCAATAATAAAAGAATTATAGGTTAGACAATAATATAAAACACTAGGGTTGTAAACGAATGCAAGTGATATATGTTTTAAACATAGACAAATTTTGGATTTCCTTCGGAGTACCCAACCAGTAAAAGGAAGCGTTTCTATAACCAAAATGAAAATAAGAGCTATTAACATTTTGGGGTTTCAAAATTAAAAGAATTTACGAGTAATTAGAAAAACATAATGATATGCGTAGTCTCTGCATAACAAGTTCAAATCCGCATACCTGAGTCTCGTTTGGGCGTTTCGGTTTCCCTTGTGGAGGTTGAAGAGAGAATCGAACATTCTCATTACCACTCAAAAAGCATTTCTTCCTAGGGTTTGTGCGAAATCAATATAGCAGAAGTTAAATTGGGGCTATTGAAATCGGAAAATGATTTTATATAAAATAAAAACAATGAAATGGTTAAGAAGTAATGGAACCCGAGGGATAAGTAGCTCGGTATAGAATTCTGTCAACTAATCAGAACGTGGATTCGAAATAATCATGGAAGTAAGTGTGAAATCATTTTAATGAAAACAGAAAAGAGGTTTGGAAAAAAAATTTATAGATACAAAATGAGAAAATATTACCTTGTGGACTGGACTAAGAGGAGGCCATAAAAAATATGCTATAGGAAGCATCCTGAGGGTTTAATGAACAAACTTCATGGTTCGGCTCTATGGAGCTCTCAAAAACGAAATAGAAATGATAAGGCCATTTAGAAATCCTGACATATAAACAAAATAAAAACAAGTACAATGCTACCTTCTGAGGAAGAATAACTAAACTAACGAGGAAACCTCAGATTGATAGGAAGCCCACCTGGAAGAAAGCACAAAGAGAAAATGAATTCCTTCTATTTCTGAATCCATAGAAAAGTAAAGAGAAAACCCATATGAGAATACCGATGTTACGAAATCCTATAATACGCACGAGAACAAGTTAAATGCAAATTTTACTTAAGTGTCGACGTTTTATATATGTATAAGGAGAGGTAAAGAGAAAATTCCTAACAGTAAATTCTATGTTAAGTATTTAAATCTAGAGGAATGAGGAACGAAGATCTTAAGAAAGCTTGAGGGAAGCCATGCCCTCTCGAGAAGAAGGAATCTATAATTTTGAAGAAACCAAACAAATAAAAACGCAAAACTAACAGTCATCGAGGATCTAATCCCAACATCAAAATATAAGAATGGAGAAAAATATTTAGTTGAAGTAGAAGGATATGGGAATGAACAAAAACATAAGTTTCATATAGTGATTACTTGTATCATATGCCAAGGAGACACATCGAGGATCCGAGCAAAGGTTCGAACTTGAATGGAAAACGAAATGTTTACAGAGAAAACCATTCCAGAAACTAGGATACAAATGGAATGGAACCTGCGAGAAAACCTAATTAAATATCAACTATGTAACCTTAACCCTAATGGATGATCACCTTACAGGTGGAAAGATCTGCAATGGTCATATCCAATCAAAAATATAAAATGTGAGGTAGTTGAAACACCGATAAAAACTCTGAGATGAGTAAAGACTATTTTCCTTGGCATTGATTGAAACCCTAAATTGGTTGCAGCAAATCTTGAATAGTCATATCGTGATCTGGGCAAAAGGGTAAATTAAAAAGTTACATCCATATCTATGTGTCATAGTAATCGTAGCCATTAATACATTAAGACTTCTGGGAAATCTTTCTAATTCAAATTGTTACAAATTTAACTGTGGGGGTACCATATAAGAGTTTGGGAAGCGTGATTGACAGTTGAAACAAATTGGTAAGTGGCATGTCATGTCATAGTTCGAATTAACAAGGAAAAAGGATTACAAGCATGGTTGTATTGTCAAAATAAAAACTATATTCTCCAAGTGGAGTGACGCAATAGAAATGTGAATTAAGTTTGGTATGGGTCGATTTTATTATTAATGATATGGTTTTAAATTATAACCAATGTGAGTTGGATTAAAAATGTATTGAGTTATTGATAGTGTAGTGGGTTAATTTTGATCCATATAAATTAAAGGTTTCATAATATAAAAGAAATAGTAATAAATGATAGTTAACTATTACATATGAGATTAATAAAAAGAAAAAGATAAGTGTATTGTGGTTGAGATTAACCCATGAAGCACTTAACAAAATAAATCAAGATTGAGATTTTAGATAACGATGAAGACTTCTAGAAATTTTTTTTTTGAGGGACATTAGAGAGACACATTACAAATGGTATCAGAGCCCAAGTTGGAAAACTGGGCTATTTTTGTGCTCACTGTTATGAAATTATTATTTTTTGAAAAAAAAATGTTTATGATATTATTTTGTTTTAAAGTAAAAAGGTACTGAAACTGAAAAGTAAATGGTTGAAGAAGATGAAATCTATTTCTATCTGGGTGGTGGAGATAACACGCCAGATCCCAATGTTCCTTTCATGGCTATGTTGCACAGGATGCAATGGGATATGGCCCATCTAAGAAGCTAGAATGAAAGGTTATCTTTAGCCAGTGAGAAGAAGGAAAAACCTATAAGAGAACTGACTTCGCAGAACAGCCAAGAAGGTGAAGGTTCCAGAAGGAAGACAAAAGGTAGGATCAATCTCTCAGATGATTATGAGGAATATTACACCACTAGACAACAGTCTAAATAGAAGAAGGAGTTACAGGGTGAATCCCGGAAAATCAAACCTCCCTCTTATGATGGAGAGAAGGAGGAAGATGCTGAGGCATGGCTGCTGAATATGATTAAGTATTTGCAGGTCTATGAGTATGAAAGCAATATGAGGGCCAGATTAGCTATCTACCAACTGCAAGGTAAGGCTACCTTGTGGTGGGAAGAAACAAAAATGTTTCACGCCATTGATGAGAAAATAGTGACTTGGGAGGATTTTCAAGTCAAGTTTAAAAACTGGTATTTGAACAAACGCTACTATGATGAAAAAGCAAAAGAATTTAATGAACTCAGATTGGGACAGCTCACCATAGATGAGTTTGTCACCAAGTTCACAAATTTGTTAAGATATGTTCCTTATATTTGTGAAGAGAAAGCAAAGGTACAAATATTTTTGAACTGTTTTCCTACTGTGTACAAGGAGAAAATAGAGTTTGATAATCCAAAAACCATGGAAGAAGTGGTGAGGAAAGCCAGATTATGCTACCAGTAGTTTAAGGGAAAGAGTGAACAAGGGAAGAGCTGGACAAACAAGAGTGAATTCAAAGGAAAGAAATAGAAACCAACTTATTTGAGTAACTTTAGCAGGAATCTTTAGCGGAAGAAATTTAACAAAACAAAGGAAAGTCAAACTGCTCAATCTCAAGTTGGTTTAAAGAAAATAGATGGGAATAATAAGAAGGAAGGAATTGTTAAAATGCGGGAGTCTTTGAAGTGTTGGGGTTGTGGATAACCTCATTTTTTGAGGGACTGTCCACCCTAAAATATTTATATGGTTCTGAGAGATAGAGAAGCTACCATAGTGAATGGCGTAGCAAGGAATATCCCCACTATTAGTGCATCCTTGGAGAACTGACAAGTAGAACACTAGTCTACTATGGTCGAGATGGAAGGTAAAATTTCTGATCAATTTGTTATTGTATTAATTGATCTGGGCGCTTCTTTGAGTTATATTAGTCCACAAGTTGTAGAATAATGTAAACTTAGAATAGAAAAGTTTCAACAACTTCGGTTGGTACAGTTAGCTACCAGAACCAAACGCAAGGTAACTCATAAGCTACCTAAAACATGTATTAAATTGAATTATTATCAGACAGAGGTATATTTAAACATTTTTCCATTAGGTTCTTATGATTTACTGATAGGAATGGACTAGTTAGAAAAGAAAAATACCATGCTGAATTTTTGGGACAAAACTCTGCACTACATAGATGTTGAAGGAAAACCATTCATACTAAAGGGGAAACCGAAACCTATTTCTGTAAGGTAGATCTCAGCCCTTCAGTTAAAAGGAACTGCTAGGAAGGGGTATCAAGTATATGCTATACATGTTGTAGAATTAGAACAACAACTAGAGGCAAACTTGTTAGACACCTTACCAGTGATAAGATAATTTAAAGAAGTATTCTCGGATGAGATTCCTCATCTTCCCCCCAAGAGAGAGATCGATTTTTCAGTCGATCTGGTGCCACGGGCAACACTAGTTTCTAGAGCCCCTTACCGGATGAGCCCCCCTAAACTCATGGAGTTAAAAATGCAATTACAAGAATTGTTGGACAAAGGTTACATTAGACCGAGTGTATCTGATGGAACCTTCAGAATGTGTATTGACTATCGTCAAATGAATAAGTTGACAATCAAAAACAAGTATCCATTGCCCATAATAGATGACCTTTTTGATCAAGTGAGAGGAGCTTCAGTATTCTCTAAGATTGACTTAAGGACTAGTTATCACCAACTCATAATTAAGGAGGAAGATATCAGTAAAACAGCCTTTTGAACCAGGTATGGTCACTATGAATTTGTATTCCTACCTTTCGGTTTGACAAATGCCCCTGCCACTTTTATGTGTTTAATGAATAGCGTCCTAAATAAATACTTAGACAAATTCGTACTAGTATTTATAGACGACATTCTAATCTATTCAAAAAGTGAGGCAGAACATAAAGAACACCTTAGAATTATGTTGCAAAATCTTAAGGAGAATCAGTTGTATGCTAAGTTTAGAAAATGTGAATTTTATAAGGATAAAATTCAATATTTGGGGCATATAATTTTATAACAAGGATTGGCTGTTGACCCTTAGAAAATAAAGTCCATTAGAGAGTGGTCTGTACCGACTGATGTGTCATTGGTAAGATCATTTATGGGGATTGCAGGATATTACCGACGGTTTGTAGAAAGATTTTCTACAATAGCATATCCCTTAACTTCACTACAGAGGAAAGGCACAAAATTTGAGTGGACTGAAAAATGCCAAAATAGCTTTGAAAAACTGAAATTAAAACTTACTACAACACCTATACTGAAGATTGCAGATCTTGATAAAGAGTTTGTAGTGTGTACTGATGCGTGTGGAGAGGGATTGGGAGGAGTTATGTTGCAAGAGAATTCTATTATTGCGTATGAATCTAGAAAACATAAGAAACATGAACAGAATCATAGCGTATATGATATTGAGTTAGCTGCTGTAATTCATGCCTTGAAGATGTGGCGACACTATATTCTCGAAAAGAAATTTATATTGATGACCGATCATATCAGCCTCAAGTATTTCTTCACTCAAACAGATTTGAATGCTCGACAAGCCAGATGGCTATCTTTTCTGAGTGAATTTGATATGGAAATAAAACATATCAAAGGAAAAGAAAACAAAATTTCTGATGCTCTAAGCAGAAATTCTTGCCAAAACATAAGTAACATTAGGAGTAGTGCCAGTTTTGACTTAGAAGGATTAGTAAAAAGGGTAGCAAATGAAGATCCCAACTATGAGAAACTACAAATTCAAATGCAGAAAAAAGAAATGAAAGGGTATACACAAAATCAGAAGGGACTGATTTGTTATAGAGAAAGATTGTACATCCCCAATGTAGACACTTTGAAAAAAGAAATCCTAGATGAATATCATAAACAGTCATATTCAGGACATCCTGGATATCAGAAACTACTGATAGCCTTGAGAAAGAAATTATTTTGGCTAGGAATGAAAAAAGACAGAGCCAACTACTTATCTAGATGCATGGAATGTCAACTAGTCAAAGTTGAACATCAGCATCCAGCTGGCCTTCTAAATCCCTTACCAATTGTAGAATGGAAATGGGACACTGTTTCTATGGATTTTATAACCGGGTTACCCAGAACAAAGTACCATCATGACTTAGTGATGGTAGTGGTAGATAATTTAACAAAGGCTGCACATTTCATACCTGTGAAATCTACTTTTTGGACAGCCCAAGTAACAAACGTGTTCATGAAGGAAATTGTAAGGCTACACGAGGTTCCTAAAGTGATTATTTCAGATAGAGACGCCAAGTTCACAATAGCCTTTTGGAAGGGTCTGTTTGGAGGCATGGGCACTAAATTGAATTTTAGTACTACCTATCACCCTCAGAAAGATGGTCAAAATGAGAGAAAAAATCAAATTCTAGAGGATATGATCAGAATGTATGTGATGGATAGGCCAACTAAGTGGGAGGAATATTTACATTTAGTTGAATTTGCTTATAATAATAGCTACCAATCTTCCATCAAAATGAGTCCATTTGAGGCACTCTATGGAAGAAAGTGCCACACTCCTTTAAGCTGGAGCCAACCTAAACATAAGTTAATACTTGTGCCAGATGCTTTACAAGAAATGGAAAGGATTGTCAAACAAATACATAAAAACATCAAGACAACTCAAGATCGACCGAAAAGTTGTGCTGACAAGAAAAGGGTTCATCGAGAGTACAAAGTGGGTGACCATGTATATCTACGGATAAAACCAAAAAAGAGCACTCTGCATACTGGAAGTTATGCAAAATTGGCTCCTAGATACTGTGGGCCTTTTGAAGTCTTATAAAGGGTGGGACCAGTGGCTTATAAACTGGCCTTACCGCTCCATGTTAAAGTTCATGATGTGTTTCATGTTTCTTTATTAAAAAGATATATACATGATACTTCTCACATTGTTGATTGGAATGTGATACAGGTGGAACTAGAAGGGGAGTTCCTTCCAGAGCCGCTTCAAATATTGGAGTGGGAAGAAATTGAATTGAGAAATAGAACAGTAGCTAGAGTAAAAGTGCAGTGGAAACACTTTACTGCTGAAGAGGATAACTGGGAATTTGAAGCTGAGATGATGGAAAAATATCCATCTTTATTTTCATAATGAACTATAGTAGATAGTCTGTTAACATCAAGGATGGTGTTTGCTCTCAGAGGGGGAATGTGTAACACCCCAGGTTTCTATGCTTTTCAAGTTAGGAATTTGAACAAAAATCAAAGGGGGAGTGGACCCAAATGGAGAATTATTGTGTGGATTTATTTAAATATTTATTAATGAAAAATAAATGGAATTTTTATGTGTGCACTATGACCAGATGAGATTTGGAGATCATAAGCATGATCCATGAGGATATGGATAAGGTTAATACTTTCCCAAAACCTTTCAAAAAATCCTTGAAAGGAATAATGCTAAATTAGATTAAAGAGAAAAAATCTAAATTCCCCAATGAAGAGGAAAGTAATTGGGAAGAGGTGAAAAAGCTGGGAAAAGTGTTAAAAGACAGCTTTAAAGGACCCTAATGAGGGCAGCCTAGGAAAAAATAGGAAGAAAGCATCCTAGAAATTCTGGACGCAGAATTTAAAAACAGACTTGGGGGAAAGCAAGGCTTAAGTGAGCTGTTTCAGAATAGACTGAGGTTAGTCTGTTGCTGAAGTATCTCAGCTCGGGGGTGAATTCTGGAGATAAATAATTCTAAGGTTGGGAGGACTGGTCTTAGATATTGGTATGCACACATATCACTGAATATTCTCTTGCTATTAACTGAAAAATCTCTATTTATTCCTAGATGAGTATTTAATTGATTTATGGAAATCTAGAATTATTACTGTTTGAATACCTCTGCATTTAATAGACTAAATTCAGTTGCTGAAGTTTGGAATGTATTGTAGCATGGTAAAAATCTTACGGGAACCATCTCCCTGTATATTGAGACCATAGCAGGTTTTGATCTCGGGATAGGTATCCCGTAGAAAGAAAATTATAATATAAATCTGATCTAAAACGGATGTAGTGGACAACTGTATATTAAATTTATAGATTTAATAAACTTGCTCAGCTTGAATTATGAAGAAAGGTGTTGGTGTATACCCATATGTCACCAATAGTTGACTATGTAAATAGGAGTAGGAAAAACCCAACAATTTAATTATAAGCAGAAAACTATGAATATGAACATAACTAATATATTTCTGATTTAAGAGAGAGTATATTTTATAATTTTTAGATTTATAGTCCGCTGTACAAGGACAAAGAAATAAATTGTTATCATGTGAATTTAAGGACATAACTGGAATAAACCTTTAAATAGAAATAAAAACATCTATATGAATATACATCTGCCTGAAGTAAATATATTATTGAAAAAAATAAATCAAGAGACATATATATATACATCTATATATATAAATTAGATGATAACTCAGAAAAATAATTCTGTAAAAAGATTTTTAATTCATATTTGAAAGATAAAAAAACTAACAGCATGAGTGAAATCCTTAGCATAGATAATTATTATATAACAAAAAGGTCCAATGATAATTTATGAGAAGAAATACTTATACATGCTGGTCGAAATCATTACTATATTTATAAATGGCAGTGCAAGTTATTTTTCTATAAACGAAAAACAGAATATGTGAGAAATTAGAAATTTCTACCCTGAAGATACTATGTTTACAATGATTTTTTTTGGAAATATATAGAGCGATGGTTACAAAATACAGTAAACTGATTTCTATTCTGCCAACTGTAAAAAAATTGTCGGAAATATATGTAAAGACGAAACGACAGTTGAAATGAAATACATACATACATATATATATATATATATATATATATATATATATATATATATATATAGATATATATATATATATATATATATATATATACATCTGATGGAAGTAAACGGAAGTAAACACCAAGATAATGACAGTAAAATTTAAAATCATAGCATAATCAACATTGGATGTAAACGATGAATTATGATTACACACACATTGACTTTGGAAACCTTTTTCTGTATCTAATATCAGTTCTAGAGATTATAACTTTAGTACATCAAAAGTAACAAAATTTATATAAACTCCCAGTTCTGGTGAAGTTATGATTCTTTTAAATCATTTTAATGTTATAAATTCCTATTACAATATTGAGGCATAACCATCTATCTTAAACTAGATTTTAAATTAAACAGAAAATTCGAAATTATTCGATTTCTGAAGGTGAAAAATTGTTGATGGTACCAACCTATGAATTGAAACGAATTCACAGTATAAGTCAAGAGGATTGGCCGCATATATATACTCTTCTTAGAAGAGAAAAAATTTCATTTCCCAAAATCCTTACATAAATTCATTACCTGCAATAATAAAAGAATTGTAGGTTAGGCAATAATATAAAACACTAGGGTTGTAAACGAATGCAAGTGATATATGTTTTAAACAGAGACAAATATTAGATTACCTTCGGGGTACCCAACTAGTAAAAGGAGGTGTTTCTGTAACCAAAATGAAAATAAGAGCTATTAACACTTTGGGGTTTCAAAATTAAAAGAATTTATGAGTAATTAGAAATACATAATGATATGCATACTCTCTGCATAACAAGTTCAAATCCGCATACCTGAGTCTCGTTTGGGCGTTTCAGTTTCCCTTATGGAGGTTGAAGAGAGAATCGAACATTCTTGTTACCGCTCAAAAAGCATTTCTTCCTGGGGTTTGCACGAAATCAATATAGCAGAAGTTAAATTGGGGCTATTGAAATCGGAAAACGATTTTATATAAAAGAAAAACAATGAAATGGTCAAGAAATAATGGAACCCGAGGGATAAGTAGCTTCGTATAGACTTCTGTAAACTAATCAGAACATGGATTTGAAATAATCATGGAAGCAAGTGTGAAATCGTTTTAATGAAAATAGAAAAGAGGTTTGGAAAAACATTTTATAGATATAAAAAGAGAAAATGTTACCTTGTGGACTGGACTGAGAAGAGGCCATCGAACAAATATGCTATTGGAAGCGTCGTGAAGGTTTAATGAACGAATTTCATGGTTCGGCTATGTGGAGCTCTCAAAAACAAAATAGAAATGATAAGGCCATTTAGAAATCCTGACATATAAACAAAATAAAAACAAATACAATGCTACCTTCTGAGGACGAATAACTAAAATAACGAGGAAACCTCAGATTGATAGGAAGCCCACCTGGAAGAAAGAACAAAGAAAAAACAAATTCCTTCTATTTTTGAATTCATGGAAAAGAAAAGAGAAAACCCATATCAGAATACTGGCATTACGAAATCCTACAATACGCATGAGAACAAGTTAAATGCAAATTTTACTTAAGTGTCGACGTTTTAGATATGTATAATGAGAGGTAAAGAGAAAATTCCTAATAGTAAATTCCACGTTAAGTCATTAAATCCAGAGGAATGAGGAACGAATAGCTTAAGAAAGGTTTAGGGAAGTCATGCCCTCTCGGGAAGAAGGACTCTGTAATTCTGAAGAAACCAAACAAATAAAAACGCAAAACTAACAGTCATCGGGGATCTAATCCTAGCATCAAAATATAAGAATGGAGAAAACGATTTAGTTGACGTAGAAGGATAGGGGAATGAACAAAAACATAAGTTTCATATAGTGATTACCTGTATCATATTCCAAGGAGACGCATCGAGGATCTGACCGAAGGTTTGAACTTAAATGGAAAACCAAATTTTTGTAGAGAAAACCATTCCAGAAACCAGGATACAAAATAAATGGAACCTGTGAGAAAACCTAATTAAATATCAACTGTGTAACCCTAACCCTAATGGATGATCACCCTACAGGTGGCGAGATCTGCGATGGTCGTATCCAATCAACAATATAAAATGTGAGGTAGTTGAAAAACCGATAAAATATTTGTGAGGAGTAAAAACTATTGTCCTGGGCATTGATTGAAACCCTAAATTGGTACCAGCAAATCTCGAATAGTCTTATCGTGATCTTGGCAGAAGGGTAAATTAAAACGTTACATCCATATCTATGTGTCATAGTACTCCTAGCCATTAATACGTTTCGACTTCTAGGAAATCTTTCCAATTGAAGTTGATATGAATTTAACAGTGGGGGTGCCATATAAGAGTTTGGGAAGCCTGATCGACAGTTGAAACAAATTGGTAAGTGGCATGTCATGTTTAACAAATTCGTAACAAGGAAAAAGGATTACAATCATGGTTGTATTTTAAAAATAAAAACTATATTCTCCAAGTGGAGTGCCACAATAGAAATGTGAATTAAGTTTGGTATGGTTCGATTTTATTATTAATGATATGGTTTTAAATTATAACCAATGTGAGTTGGATTAAAAATATATTGAGTTATTGATAGTGTAGTGGGTTAAGTTCGATCCATATAAATTAAAGGTTTCATAATATAAGAGAAATAATTATAAATGATAATTTACTATTACATATGAAATTAATAAAAATAAAAATATAAGTGTATTGTGGTTGAGATTAACCCATGAAGCACTTAAAAAAATGAATCGAGATTGAGATTTTAGATAACGATGAAGACTTATAGAAAAAAATAAATAAATTTAGGGACATTATAGAGAGACATTAAAGGTACGCATCTCTCATCCTCTCTCGTGCCTCCCACAGGCGAACCATGTCATACTGCTCCACCCGTTGCTATTTTTGTTCCCCCTCTTCTCTCTAAATCATTGAAATATTAAATAATTTTTATTTTATTAAATGAGACATGTATTTATAAATATACATATATAATTTTTTTTGAAAAAAAAAAGAAACAAAACAGTTAGTGAGCCACAAAAATAGTCATGCACCAGTTTTGCTGCATCTTTTGTTTGTCATGCACTGGGGGCGGTGCCCCAGATGACATTCAATGCACCATAGGCATTTCACCTGAAAATTTTCAGAGCACTATTGATTATGTATGGTGTCAGGAGTGTAGTGCATTGACTAAACTCTACGCCCAAGCGCGTATAGTTGTGTTAGCGTACCGACCTCCTGCCTAATTACATATTCAACAGTGCAGAATTTTACCAGGCCGTACTATTATCCCTGTCAGAATGCCTAATGTGGTGCGCTAAAAAAAAGCGGGGCAGATATTTCCATCAACACACTGCATTGCCACTATTCCACATGGTCAACGGTGCGACCGACTAAATGACTGCACCACACCTTTTTTTCTTAAATTTTAAAATAACACAGTGCGCCTTTTGGAACTTCCCCGGAAATGGTGTGGATACCATTAGCACCGGTTGCGGTGCATCTTGTAAATTTTACAGGCAACACCACTTACCGGTGTCAGTCGAACGACTCAAGCACACTGCGTGACAATTTTTTTTTTTCTTTTAAAATATTAATTTTAAGGTTATTTGAAATTCTAATATGCTAAAAAGCTTAATTATCGAAAAACAAGAAAAATACATGTACATTTGGCCATTGAGAAGGCATATTGGTTGTATAATTTGAAAAACAAAATTTGACCTCCTTCTTGAAAAATGCAAGCTGGATGTTGGTGGGCAATGGACAACAGTAGTGCGTGCAATGGGTTCAACAGAAGCATTGATGTCAGGGCGGCTCAGCCAAGGATAAATGTCACCGGTGCTTGAGAGCTTTGGAGCACTGAGAAAAGTGAAAAATGTGGTTTTTTAGTTGTAATTATTATTTTTATTTAACCCTCTTCTAGTGAGTGGAGTTTTATAGGTGCACCGGTGCAATTTCTTAATACTACATTGGGCGGTTTCGGTTTTGGCGAGGTGTTTTATAAGATATCGGTGAGGAGGAGCTGTAAAGCACTGGTGCTATACAGTAATAAGATGCACCAGGCGGGTGTGTACGAAGCACATGGTGTCTAGTGTGCCAATGTTTTTTGCACACCGATGCAGTTTTGGATGATAAGTGCACCGAGCGGAAAACATCCGCAAAACCCTTCGCTCGCCAACCTCCTCCAGTAACCTCCGCTAGAAACGAATGTCTGGGGTATTGTTATAAGGGCTTCCTCAAAAAAATTCTCCAGAGGGTCTTTTCCTTATAGCGTGTGGCTAATACTAATCACAAGACACACATGTGATGGTTAAGATAGAGGGGGGATGCATGGATGTAGATATAGCGTTTTTAGCTACCTGAATTTTTAGGTTTCATTTGTTATAAAATTTCTATATTTATCTATGGGAAAATTTCCCTATAAGTGGACCCTTCCTTTTTTTAGAAATAAAAGTGAGGGATAAAATATAAAGTTTATATTTTTTGTTCTATGACTGATTTTCTACTTCATCTTATGTTATCAATTTTCATTCTTAATCTGCTAGAGTATTTTCATTCTGCAATTTCAAAAAAAAAATTACTAAATAAAAATATTTTTTGGGTTATAAACAAAATTAACAAATTGTACTAGATGTAATGAAGGATGAGGTTTCCCCTCATTTATCTAGAAATATGTTGGTAAGGAGATGTGGGAAACTTAAATTGTTTTTACTGAAGTGATAACTAATACAAGAATATAGTGGTGAAGGAGAAATTCAAGGGATCCAATATGACCACATTACATATAGTGGCTTCAGAATTCAATACGATTAGAAAAGATCTTGATGAATTTCTTTTAGTTAGGGAGGATATGGTGTAGTTGGTTAAGATGGCCCTCAATGGATTTACAAAACCATGGGATCCATTTTTGAAAGGTTATTAGTTCTCATAGGAAATTGACTGAGGGTTTATGATTTTTCCAAGAAAACCCGATTAGATATTGGCATTTTAAATATATGCAAGTGGATTAGTTCTCAAGGTATGTAATGAGTTTGTAGAAAATTTGAAAGTTATGCAAGGTGATAAGGGAATAGGAATAGTTTTGGCTCAGAGTGACCCAATCCATGATCACTAATTCACTATGTGTCATAGACAATAACAATGAGAAAAAAATACAATCCCATCCCTTACTGTGAAAATTAAAGTGTTTTAGAGATTATATCCAACATCAGTCACACATAACACATTGTACAGACAAAAGTCTCATTTTGTGACACGCCTCCATAGTATGTGCACAATATTAACCTAGACATATAAGTGTCTGCTTAACTTAGTGTTCCGAAATTGATGTCATAAATTGTCAACTAGGGCTAGTAAACTACTGAAGTGAGGTGCACTATATGTGCCTAGGTATCTGTTTCTCACTAAGTTGTGTTTAGTGTTTTTCTGATGTTTTTGGTTTTATGGTTTTATGTTAAAAAGGAAAATAACCAAGTGTTGGTAAAGAGAAGTGGATGGTTACATTGAAACAGAGAAAAACCTATTCTAAACTGTGTATGGCACTAAAGAATAGAAAATGCAAAGCTTGATAATGAATCATAGCAAGGAAATAAATCACAACATGAACTAAATAACTCATAACATGAACTCATCCAATTGATTCATTAGAAATATGTTGGAATAGCTTGAGAAAAGGACAAGTTTAGTGCAAATGAGGTTCTCCTAAGTAAACAATCATCTTATAATATTACAAAGAATCTCATCCATGGCTAGAAGTTTATTGGAACACAATTGGAAAAGATTATTTGTAGCACAATAAGATTTCTTCTCTGAATTAACTTGTAATGCTAATATTAATCCATTCTGCAGCTCAACTTGTCACTACTAAGCCTCATTCGAAAGTTAGAGATTTTCTAGAATAGTTTTTGGAAAAAAGGCTTATTTGTGAAATTGCAAAATATTTCAGAACAATCAAGGCCTTAAACTGATATCACTAATTCTTGTCCATATGATGATGCATTGATAGAAATTCAGAACAAGAGTAGTTTGTAAATAATGAAGGCCGTGAAGTCTAATTTTGACAGTTAATACAACTTAAAGAACAATGGATAACACTGAACTAGAATGCAATTGATCAAACTTGAAACACAATGACCACAAATAAACTAGAATGCCATTAATCTAACTTGAAATACAGTGAACTGGAACTGAACTAGAATGCCACTAATCTAACTTGAAATACAGTGAACAGAGTTGAACTAGAGTGCCACTATCAAAATTGAAAGATAGTTACAGAATTAAACTAGAGTGACATCTACCTCCAGAGTATTTCAACTGAACTAAAATGCAACTAATTCTATGAAATACTACAGCCCTATCTCATTCAATATGAGTGATATTTTGGAATTGTTTGTAAAAAACAAGTCTAGCTGTATCATTCAATGCAAATGAGCATAAGACATAAAGTTTCGAGAAAAAATGCAATTAACTCCTAAAATACTACAGTTATATCTCATCCAATGTTACTGATATTTTGGAATAGTTTGTAAGGATAAGACTGACTGTGGCATCCACTGCAAGTAAGTATAAAAACACAAAGTTTAGAAAATTGATTAAACTAGGAATGAAACGAGGCTAAGTTACTTATCTAAACCATATGAACAAAGCTTCTCAGGTAGCAGAGGCCCTATACCACTGGATTAGCACACAAATCTACTCAAGATTGATTCATCTCTTGCAATAAAGCAATGCTTCTTTCATTAAAAGGGAAAAATACTTTAAAACAGAGTATTACGGTCTTCTGAGATCTAGCAACAAAACAAAATCTAGCTAACTGTCTCTCGGTCTCCCGAGCCATACTTATAACAAAATTACATAACTGTCTTTGAGATAACATAGGGATAAGTGTTTTTCCAAATTAAAATCAAATTAGGACTCTGGTGAAAGCCTCGTATTCTACTTAAGGAAATCTGTACAGTCCTTGTCCTAGTAGGAATCTGCTTCCTATTTTTGATCTCTTCCACGTGCATAACCACTTGTAGACTCGAGCTCAGACTTCATGGAGAGCAAGAAATGAAGGGGGAGTGATGTGGAATACTACCATATCCGTTTTTCCTTTAGGTGACACCTGGAACCTGCGTGAACATGAAGATAGCTACAGAATAGGCGACTGGCTACATAATGACTGCGTTCTGTAGCCGAGTCTAGTCAAAAATTATTACAACAACAAAACCATCAAAACATAGTAATTTAGTCATTATATACATTCTTAAAGTAATCCTAATCAATCCTATTGATCATTTAAGCCTGTAATTGATGAGGGACAAATGAAATGAAGTGAAATGTGGTGGAAAAGAAGGACATCTTTGGGGCTCAAAATACCCCCACTACAAGGCTTTTGCATGTCCTCATGCAACTAATCCATGTACTCTGAGACCTCTGCTAGGACATCTAGGCCCCTTCTTCTGCTTTTCCTAACATTCAATGCCCTCTTGGGCTTCCTTATGATCAACTTGAATCTAAAATTTGTAAGTGCCCTGCTTAACTTTTTGTTTTTCTTCTTCAATTTTTCACTGGCCTTGTACAACTTTTTCATTTGTAGAGATAGATTTGTATTCATATCACCTTTCATCTTAACCTGCTCCCTTAAAATTTTATTCTCATTCTTGATATGCCTATTGAGCACTTTTAACTCATATTTGTCTCTTCTTAGTACATCAATTGCAGATTTTGGTGGGCTAGGAGTTATGTCTTTACTTTCCGAGGCTCTCTTCTCTAATGTCTCAACATAATTATAAATTTGTTGCTGTGCTGGGTCTATCTTTGGAGCTCCTTCATCAAGATCCTCTTCATGTTGGTACTCAGGTGATCTAGCAGTTGGTGTCTCTTCATCCTCAATGTTTATGACTCCCGTTTGTTTAATCGCTTTTTTCTTCAATATGCCTTTAAGTCTGTGGCTTCGTCTTGGTTGAGATGCTCCTTCACCTCTCTCCTTGGCATACCTTCTTATCATCTTTTCCTCTTTAAGTTGCTTCATAATTTCAATCAATTTCTCAAAAATTTTCTCTTCGCTATCCTCTTGTATAGACTTACCAGTTTTAGTTTCAATAGCTTCAGAAATTTTCCTTCTCGTGCTTCTTCTTGTAGGTTTTCTTTCAGGTGGAGATTCCTTGGGTTCTTCAAAGTGGTTCCTCACTAGAAACTCATCCCAACTATCTCCCATTTTTCTCAAATGATGTTCAATTAGGATTTTGACTAAACCATGTTGATACAAAGTGGTTTCTAGAAATTGAACCCTCTTTTGAACATTAGAGGCCATTCTTTTCAGACTATGAAGTAGGAAAAAGGGAAAATTGATTTCTTCATCTAAGAAATGCATCATTAACCAAATATGATAAACATAGAGGGTACCAAATCTTCCTTCACAAGTGATGAATTTTTACAAAATGAGCAACATATTCCTCCATTTATTCTTCAGTGCCAAGCTAGGAATAGCTTTCTTAAAAATGGAAACATCCATACCTGGTGTTTTGAGTATTTGCCTCCATGCCTCATTATGAAATTCTCTATTTTTTAACCAGCGTTCTCCTTTTCTAGGTAATTTCATTGCTTCTGCAATGGAAGCCTTTGTAATAATGAATTTAATATCTCCTATTTCGACCTCTGCTCCATTGAAGGACCGTGCAAATGTTTTGGTTACCTCTTTATGAAAACCATTAAATTTTTCCAAAAATTGTAACCACCCAGCCTGCTGTAGCATTTCTCTGATTTGTGGATAACTTTCCAAGTACTTGGTTCCAACTGGCTCAGATCCTACTATGAGACCCATAGCTTCCTTTCTTCAACCTTCAAATTATTGTTCCTCTGTTCACAGTGAAAATGGCTGTTAAAGAGATGTTTTTACTCCAAAGATGTTTCCTCTGTCTTACAGACCAGAATGGCTAAGAATTGGCTACGGAAAGAAATGATATGGAGTGGTTATGAAATGAGTATAATTTAGTGAGCATGATTCACATGGATTAATGATTTGAGAGCTATTACGGAAGAAAATACCGCAGAAAAAAATTCTCGTGTAAAATTCAAAATCATCATTAAATGCTTCGGGCTAGTGATGTGACTGATTAGGTAACTTCAGTACTTAACCGTTAAGTTTTAAATGATGATTTGGAATGGCGGAGTGAAAGGGATTTTGTCCAAAGTTTTTATGATAGGTTTGATAGGCATGATCAACACGACTAATTAAAATAACTTTTTGAATCATACATGACTTAACTATGCTAAAACTTTCATGATCTGTCACCATAATAATTTCATAAATTTTACCTTTGCCTTTCCTTTGATTTTTTTGTGGTTTTGATATGCCTTGTCCTCCTTTGAAAATCATTGATCTTCAGTCCTCATAACTCCTTTGATTTTTCTTGTTGTCTTGGACATGCAAGATCAATTTGTTGCTAAATCAAGTGATTACTGGATAGTGCCTTTAGGATCTCTGGCTGCAGAATGTCTGAATGGCTGCAAAATGTCTGACTGATTGCAGAATGTACTTGTAGAAGTCTTGAAACATGGAATGGAATGGTTTGAAGCATGAATGGAATGTTGTATGAAATGAGTTAAAAATGGATAATAAAATATGGTGTAATGGAGTATGAGTGAAGTGAATAATGGAATGAAATGAATCACTCTTATGAAGTGGAGTGAAGTATGGAAAGTGACCTACAACTTATAATTTGTATTATTTAATTCTAGAAGAAGAGAAAATTTTTAAAAATCTGAGATGGAAATGAGGTGGACCACGGAATGAAATGAATGAAGTACGGAATGAAGTGGAGTATGGATGAATGGAGTGAAATGGAGTATGGATGAATGGAATGAAATGAATCATAAGTGAAATATGGGTTTGCACTTATGATTTTGTAATAGCTGCTTGTAGAAAAAGAACAAACTTGAAAAGTTAAAGTGTCAGAAAGATTCTGATTTTCACTCTATCTTTTCTGTATAAACATGCTAATTAGTGATCAGTTTTCATGTTTATACTTTATTTTTTTAATTTTTTTAATTTTATTTTTTTATGCTTTTGAATTCAGAAAATTCAACAAAGTTGATGAAGAAGAAAAATTCTTCTTCATTAACTTCACATCACTGTTTTCCTGAAATCTCTTGATAAATTCTTCTCTTGAAAGTGGCTTATGATACAGCTTCAATCTATGACCATTTACAAGAAAAGTGACCTTCTCTTCATCTATTGTCCTGATTTTTATTGCTCCATTGTAAAAAATTCTTATAATTTCATAAGGCCCAAGCCAATGTGTTTGGAATTTACCTTGAAAATATGTGAACTTTGAATCAAACAAGAGAGCCCAGTCACCTTCTTTGAACTTTTTCCCTTGATGTAATTATCATGCCATATAGTCCTTTGCTGTTGGACTATACTTGTTTTCTGAACTGCATCTTGTTTGATCTCATCCAATTCATTAATCTGCTCCAATCTGTGCTTTTGTGCCTATGTTAGATCAAGTCCTAGCTGAACTGCCATTTTGAAAGTTTGAATCTAAAACTCTATGGGAAAAAAAACTTGTTTTCCATAAACAAGTTCATAAGGAGTATGGCCTGTATTGCTTCTCCATGTAGTTCTATAGGCCCGCAAAGCTTCAGGAAGTCTGTCTACCCAATCTCTTCTATGTAAATGGACATCCTTTGTTAGGATCCCTTCAATGACTTTATTGGTAGATTCCACTTGACCATTTGCTTGTGGATGATAGGGAGTAGATTTTATGTGTCTGATTTTGTACCTCTCCATCATTTGTTCCACTAGATTTGATGTAAATTGAGCTCCTTGATCTGTAACAATTTCCCTTGGGACACCAAAACGAGTAAAAATATCCTCAAAAATAAAATTAACTACAAATGCTTCAGTAGCAGAAAATAATGGCTTGGCCTCTACCCATTTGGTAAAAAAATCAGTGCAAACTAATATATATTTCTTTTGTCTCGATGGAGGACTAATAGGTCCTACAAAATCTAAAGCCCATTTTTCAAAAGTTTCAATATGTACCTGAGGCTGCAATGGCATCTCACCTGAAGGAGAAGGTTTCCCTACCCTTTGGCAACTGTCACACCTTTTGACATACTCTTTAGCATATTTAAAAAGGGATGGCCAATAATATCCTAAATGAAGGATCTTATAAGATGTTATTTTATCAGAAAAGTGTGCACCACAGGGTTCACCATGACATGCTTTGAGGATCTCAGGCATCTCATCTTTCCGAACACATCTCCTAATGATAAAATCTGGACCTGTTTTGTATAACTCATTAGCAACCCATAAATATTTTGCACTATCATAAATGATCTTTATTTTGTCTCTTGCATTCATTATTGAAGGAAATTTCCCTGAAACTAAACAATTAGCAATGTCAGCAAACCAGGGTGTTTGAGTAGAAATTGCAAAAAGATATTCATCAGGGAATTGATCTTCAACTGGAGTGTTATCTTTAATGTTTTGGAGTTTATATAGGAAATCAGCTACTGTGTTTTGTTTTCCTGGCATATCTAGAATGGTAATGTTGAATTCCTGTAAAAGCAATAACCATCTTATGACTCTGCCATTAGTAATTGATTTGTTCATTAAATATCTAATTGTAGAGTGATCTGTGTGAAAACAAGTTTCATAGCCTGTTATATAGTGTTTGAATTTCTTTATAGCATGAAAAATATATAAAAACTATTTTTCAGTTACAGTATAGTTTAACTCTGAAGGAGTCAAATTTTTACTAGTATAGTAGATGGCATAAGGAATCAGGTCTTTTTGTCCCAATACTGCTCCTAGATCTGTATCCGAGGCATCTGTTGAAATGTGAAAAGGTAACTTCCAGTTAGTTCCCCTTAAAATAGGTGCTTCAGAGATTTTTGTTTTCAGGGTCTCAAAGACTAATTGGCAATCAGGATTCCACTTGAATTCACAGTCTTTGGTAAGTAATTTGAAAAGTGGAGATGCTATCTTGGTGAAGTTTTCTATAAACCTTCGATAATATCCTGTAAATCCTAGAAAACTCGTAACCTATTTTTGACAACTTGTAATAGATAAGTTAGAGATGACTTCAACTTTTGACTCATCAACTCTAATCCCATCCTCTGAAATGTGATGTCCTCAAACAATTCCTTCAGTAAACATCATAAAACACTTCTCATGACTAAGTGAAAGATTTGCTTCTTTACATCTCTTTAAAACTTTTTCGAAGTTTGTTAAGGCTTCTTCAAATGTGTTTTCATAAATTGTAAAATCATCCATATATACCTCTACACAATCATGTATTAGACCTGAAAAGATTCCTAGCAATGCCGTTTGAAATGTCGCAGGTGCATTGCATAATCTGAATGGCAATACTCGGTAAGCATAGGTACCCCAAGGACAGGTAAATTTGGTTTTGTCTTGATCTTCAAGTGCTACTTGAATTTGGCTATAACCATTAAACCCATCTAAAAATGAGAAGTACTTTTTGCCAGCTAATGTATCTAATACCTGATCTATGAAAGGTAGGGGAAAATGATCTTTAAGAGTAGCTTTGTTTAACTCTCGGTAGTCAATACATACCCTCCATTTACCATTTTTCTTTGGCACAATTACCAAAGGAGAAACCCACTGACTATCTAAAATGGGATAGATGAAGTAACATTTAACAATTTCTGTAATTCTTCCTTAACAATGTCCCTAAGATTTGGATTCATCCATCTCTGAGGTTGTCTAGTTGATTTACAATTTTCCTCTATGTAGATGTGATGAGTGCAAGTCTTGGGGCTTATCCCTTTCATATCAGTGTACTCTCGCCATCTTCACTAATTTCTGAAATTGTGAAGAGAGGTTGTAAGTCTTCTTCATCCTCAATCCACTGAGTGTCATCTAATTTTGTAATTTTCTTTGCTGGAGGATACAAGGTAAATTTCTTGGTTGAACTACCATCAGAGATGTACATATCACCAGATCTACAACTAATGAAAGCATCAGTTGTAGCTAACCAAGGTCTTCCTAATATAACAGGATGCCCTCCTATATTATTCTTAGGAGTTAGGATCATAAAATCCACAAGATACTCCTAAGAGTCTAGGGACACTGGAATGTCTTCTATTACCCCATCAGGTTTGATCACAAATCTGTCTGCTAATTGTAATAATGTGGGTGTAAAAAGAATATTAGGAAGTTTCAGTTTATCCATGATTTGTCTACTCATAATATTGATTGCTGCTCCTAAATCAATAAGTGTGTTTTGGATCTCAATTCCATTCATGTGAATTTTAAAAACTAGATTTCCTGGGTCTATATACTTTGGAATAGAAATCTTACCCATCATGATATCTGCTATTTTTCCTTCCAGTTGAATTTTCTTTATCTCTCTTATTCTTTTTCCTGTTTTATTCATACTCATCTCCTTTATTGTCTTTGCTAAGATTGGAATTTCCTTGATAGCTTGCAATAATGGGATCTTAATACAAACATTTCTCAATTCATCCAAGAAATCATAATTAGGCACCATAATTTGTTTTTCTACACCCCTATCAATTTGCAATCTTTCAGGAAAGGGGGGTGTAGAAGTGGATGTTGATGGATGCTCTAATATAGGATTTGAAATTATTTGTTCTTTTTTTTTTTTTTTTTTAATGTTTGAGTCTCAGAAAGTTGTGTTCTCTTCAAGACTTTTATTTACCCGTAGAGAATCTTCCTTATAATTTTCTTGCTCTTGTATGATTACAGAAGGTTTCCTCTTTTCAAGTATTCTTCCAGACCTAAGTTGAACATCACTAAGGTCTAAAGGAGTGATCAAATAAGTTGGAAACTGTTGGCCTTCTATCATGTATATTCTGAGGATTTCTATTGTTAGGTTTTGGCATGGGTTGGGCAGGCAACCGATTTTTTTTCTAAGGAAATGGTAATGGAACTGGTTGATTTTGATGTTGTGGATTTTGAGGATTTTGTTGAGGATTTTGTTGAAAATTTTGTTGAGGGGGGGAATGTGGATATGGTGGATAGGATGGTGGATATTGGTAATACTGAGAGTATCTTCCATAGGGATTTTGTGCTCCTTGCACCCAAGTTTGTGATTGATTTTGAAATTGGGGCCAAGGTTGCTGCAAGGAATTCCAATTTGGTGGGGGTTGATTATACAACTGATCATGAAATCCTTGTGTTTGAGGTCCTTGCCAAGGCCTCCTGGAGACAAAATTGAGAGATTCTGTGGAACTTGTACGAGTTTCTTCTTGAAAGACAGCTTTAAGACTAGGAAGTGAAGGAAAACTCTTGGTCTCATGTTTTTCTGAACAAATTACACAAGTATCTACAACTTTTGCATCCAAATGGCACTCTCTCAAGGCATGTTTCTTTCTACATTTGGGACAAAATATTGCTAAGGCATCAGATTCAGCTTTTTTCTTGTTTTGTAACTTAAGGGTGTCTATTTGTTCACTAAGACTCCCTAAGATATTAGATTTGAATTCATCAAGCATATGTCCTATTTCTGCCCTGTTTACTGTCCCAGAAGTAGACTTACTTGCCCTTGAAAGAGCAGGGTCTCTTGATCCTTTGACAGTTTTATATTTCCCTCTTGAAAGATTAATACATAATTCAGCTATTTCAGGTAATGTGAGCTGAGATATATCCCCTTTTCCCATCATGTTAAGGATATCTAACCATTCATCCCTAATTGTCTTCAACAAGAGAGCTTTCAAGGTATCTTGGTCTAGGTTTTCCATTTTTTCCTCTTGATGTTATAGTTAAATCTCTCCAAAAAATCTTCGAAATTGTCATCCTCTTTTTGTAACATCTTAAACACTTCCTCCTTATGGTTGACTGGCATACAGTAATCCAAATACCTCTCTAGAAATTATTGTTTCATGTCTTCCCATGTCCTAATAGAACTGTTGATCAAACTCATAAACCACTTCAATGCTGCTCCTTTAAATGTTGAAGGAAATAGTTTAAGTTTTTGAGCATCTTGTAAGTAGTCATAGGTTCTACATAGGACTTCAAATTCAAATAGGAAGGTTTCAGGATCTTCAGTTTTAAGTCCATAAAATTTTGGAAGGAAAGAGAGTGAAATTTTTTTCATAGTTGTATTGGTTTCTTCATCTACTATAGGAAACCCAAAAGAGATTCCCATTTCTCTTCTACCACTTCCTCTGCCTCTTTCTCCTTCTGCACCTCTACCTCTACCCCCTCCAAATAGTGTGTGTTCTTCATTAAAGACTCCTCCTCCTCCTCCTTCTACCATAGTTGATTCTTCTGTGCAAGTGGAAAAGTTTGTACCTCTAGTAGGGGTCCTTGAATCTTCTTCTAAGATAGGTTCAGTGGATGAAGTGGAAGGTATTTCTAATGGAATATCTGATCTTAATTCCTCTGAGATTCTAGGATCAGTAAAGGATGGAATGTGGGTTTGAGTTGAAGGTGTGCTGGCTCTTGGTCCCGGTGAAACAAGTGGTGTTCTAGGAATGAAGCTTTTACTTCTTATGAATCTACCCCTTGAGTCTCTTTCTCTACGCATATCATTGTTTTTTTTTTTTTTTGGGAGGTAAGAAACAAGGCTACCTAGTTACACTTTCCCGGCAACGGCGCCAAAATTTCTGCTCAACTTAGTGTTCCTAAATTGATGTCATAAATTGTCAACCAGGGCTAGTAAACTGCTGAAGTGAGGTGCACTATATGTGCCTAGGTATCTATTTCTCACTACGTTGTGTTATTGTTTTTCTGATGTTTTTGGTTTTATGGTTTTATGTTAAAAAGGAAAAGAACCAAGTGTTGGTAAAGAGAAGTGGATGGTTACACTAAAACATAGAAAAACCTATTCTAAATTGTGTATGGCACTAAAGAATAGAAAATGCAAAGATTGATAATCACTCATCGCAAGGAAATAAATCACAACTTGAACTCAATAACTCATAACATGAACTCATCCAATTCATTCATTAGTTATATGTTGGAATAGCTTGAGAAAAGGACAATTTTAGTGCAAATGAGGTTCTCCTAAGTAAACAGTCATCTTACAATATTACAATGAATATCATCCATGGCTAGAAGTTTATTGGAACACAATTGGAAAAGATTATTTGTAGCACAACAAGATTTCTACTCTGAATTAACTTGTAATTCTAAGATTCATCCACTCTACAGCTCAACTTTTCACTACTAAGCCTCATTTGAAAGTTAGAGATTTTCTAGAATAGTTTTTGGAAAAAAGGCTTATTTGTGAAATTGCAAAAGATTGTAGAACAATCAAGGCCTTAAACTAATATCACTAATTCCTGTCCATATGATGATGCATTAATAGAAAGTGAGAACAACAGTAGTTTGTAAATAATGAAGGTCGTGAAGTCTAATTTTGACAATTAATACAACTTAAAGTACAATGGATAACACTGAACTAGAATGCAATTGATCAAACCTGAAACACAATGACCACAACTAAACTAGAATGCCATTAATCTAACTTGAAATACAGTGAACTGGAACTGAACTAGAATGCCACTAATCTAACTTGAAATACAGTGAACAGAGTTAAACTAGAGTGCCATTATCAAACTTGAAATATAGTAACCGAATTAAACTAGAGAGACATCTACCTTCGAAGTATTTCAACTGAACTAAAATGCAACTAATTCTATGAAATACTACAACCTTATCTCGTTCAATATGAGTGATATTTTGGAATAGTTTGTAAAAAAAAAATCTAGCTGTATCATTCAATGCAAATGAGCATAAAACATAAAGTTTCGAAAAAAAATGCAATTAACTCCTAAAATACTACAGTTATATCTCATCCAATGTTAGTGATATTTTGGAATAGTTTGTAAGGATAATACTGACTGTGGCATCCACTGTAAGTAAGTATAAAAACACAAAGTTTAGAAAATTGATTAAAATAGGAATGAAACAAGGCTAAGTTACTTATCTAAACCATATTAACAAATCTTCTCAGGTAGCAGGGGCCCTCTACCACCAGATTAGCAAGAAAATCTACTCAATATTGACTCAGCTCTTGCAATAAAGCGATGCTTCTTTCATTAAAAGGGAAAAATACTTTAAAATAGAGTATTACGGTCTTCTAAGATCTAGCAACAAAACAAAATCTAGCTAACTGTCTCTCGGTCTCCCGAGCCATACTTATAACAAAATTACATAACTGTCTTTGAGATAACATAGGGATAAGTGTCTTTCCAAATTAAAATCAAATTAGGACTCCGGTGAAAGCCTCGTATTTTGCTTAAGGACATCTATACAGTCCTTGTCCTAGTAGGAATCTGCTTCCTATTTTTGATCTCTTCCACGTGCATAACCTCCTGTAGACTCGAGCTCCGACTTCATGGAGAGCAAGAAATGATGGGAGAGTGATGTGGAATAGGACCATATGCATTTTTCCTTGAGGTGACACCTAGAACCTGCGTGAACATGAAGATAGATACGGAATAGGCGACTGGCTACAGAATGATTGCATTCTGTAGCCGAGTCTAGTCAAAAATTACTACAACAACAAAATCATGAAAACATAGCATGTTAGTCATTATATACATTCTTAAAGTAATCCTAATCAATCCTATTGATCATTTCAGCCTGTAATTGATGAGGGACAAAGGAAATGAAGTGAAATGTGGTGGAAAAGAAGGAAATCTTTGGGGCTCAACAATAAGCATAATAGAAAATAGAGTATGTCCATTATACAATGGCCCAATCATATACAACAAATAAAGTAATTACCTATAAAAAAATTGGGAATTTCATGCATACTCAATATACTCAAAAGATTCACCATTGATATAATGCATTTGAAAATCAAAAACATGGGTGTAGGATAAAAATCCTAGAGAGCTCATATTTTTATTAATGAGAAATAGAGAAATATATATTATTTTCATATGCTTCATCAAAAATACTGAAGAAGGTATCCTTCATATTATACTACTAGTCTATGCTACACAATATAGATGAACACAATACCCACAACACAACATGACAGAGCCTGAATACATTTATCTCCATGGAATTGTAATATTCCTTTTATTGATCTTTTCAAAATGGACATAAAATTTCTATGGTATTTACTGTGGTATTTTACCATGGTATCATCCCATGGTATTTTCCTTCAATTTTCAAAGGAAAATAATAAAATAAGGTCTTTAAGGATTCCATCAATTCTCTAAAAGGGGATAGAATCTAGGCATTGTGGATAATTTGGGTTTGTCTATCTTATTGTGTTTTTATTGAGAACCTTGTGTGGCCAGTTCTAGTTTGATTCGAGGGATAAAATTCCATGGGTGTTATTTAGGGTCCACTATTTTTCTTCAATATTTTGTTTTCTATTCTAATGAGAAGCCTGACATATACTTGTTTCTTAGTTAATAATATAAATAAAGGTTGTATTTCTAGATATCGTTGTGTTGAGTGTTTTGATTAATGTTATTTTAAACTAAAACACCTAATTGTGAAAAATGTGTTGATTATTTCATTGTTTAGGGTATTACATTGGTATCACAATTTTGCATCCTACCAGCATAAATATTTTATGCAAAAAAAACTTCGGTAGAATTTATTCTCACCTTAGCTCCCTTTTCCATCTACGGTAATATTTTATATTTCCCTAGTTGGTCCCTCATTCTCTTTTTTCCTAGATTAGTTGGCATACCAATATTACTAGAGGGTTTATTTTTATATTCAGGAGTTTTTTGTGGGGTTTGAAGGTACTTGTTCTTTGGTCTATCTACAGGATTTCTCTGGGTCTTGAAAACCCACTAAGTTCCATCGTTTCGACACATTTTTTCTTTGGAAGTCCATCAGGACATACCATTTTTCACGCTGACGGAAAGGCCATAGTGTTTTCGTATCATGGCCAATAGGTCATACCATTGTGTGGATGTGATACAAGCCAATATCATACGCATAATTTGTCTGATCCACTATATCTCAATTCGTGGATTATCTCTCATGCATGAAATAAAATCTACTACCATTGTGTAGATGAATATGTGAAGGATCTGGGAACAATTTTTGGGGTCGTTTGTCAATTTTTTAATTATGCGTGTTATAAGATTAAATAATCGCTACTTGAGGGAAGGATCGAATGACTACCATATATATCACATGTAAGCTGACTCCTCAATGCACCAGTGGTGTATATATTTTTGGAGAATCTAATTGCAACCAACTTCTAGGTGTCGAAACCATCCATCCAAGTGTCCCAGTTTAGTTTGAGTTAGCACACTTTAAGTCGAGTTTCACTCTAGTTATTTATCATTGATGTTTCCAATGTAATCCTATTTAACTAATTCTTAATACTCAAAAGAGAAATCATTTTCTCCACTTCTTTTCAATTTTTAATTCTTCTCATGGTATCATAGCCAGGTTTACCTAAGACTCCTAGAGAGAGAAACAACACAAGCAAAGTTCGAGCAGCAGAGAGAATAGGCGAGCCTGTATAAGATTTTTTTTCTTTTGAAAAAATTCAACAAAGATGAAAGGCGAGTGTGCATAAGACTCTTTGACAGAGAAGTAGAAGTTTGAAGAAGTTTCTTGCGAAGAATCAGAACAAGAACAAAAACGTTAGGAAAATCAAATGAAGGTGCAGGAAAAACTAGTTGAGAAAAGCCAGTTCGAGAAAAAGGCTGAGATTTTTTTTTTTTTTAATTTGATGTGCATCTAGCTTAATGCTTTGCATCAATTAAAAATACGGGCTATTAATGCACTCCAGTCAAGAAAGCAGAGCATTACTAATGAAACCCATATGTTTATAAGACACGTTAAGCATTATTAACACAATGGATAAGATTTTTGATCTGCATTAGTTGCAGAAACTTACACCATTCCCACTCAAATGCGGGTTCTCCTCCACCCACATAGCATTACCTGTAATATTTTTTAAAAAAAAGTTTCCACCAGGCACGAGGGAGAAAAGATCAACCCACGAAGGAAAAATCAGATTGGTACATCGATTTTTCTGAAAAATAAGGAAATCATATACGGTCATTTTTAATCTCTTGAACTTAACTAGAGTATCATATCATGAACAATGGCGTCAGTTTTAGAAAGGGTTCTTCATCTCTTAAAATGATTTCCCTTTTATTGGAATGGGCTTACTAGAATTAAATTAATGCTTTTTTGTGATATGAGATTTATATATGGCCATGTAATATTTTAAAATACTCTCCATGTGATTTGAAAAAAGGAGGAATCCCATTTTTATATGAAGAAAAAAAAAGTGTTTTTTTGGAGTTATAAAAAAAAACTTAAAATTGTGAGAAAGTAAAAGTGCGAAACCCTTGTGAAAGTGAATGTGTAAAAGGAGATATTTTGAGAAAAGGAAATTTTTTAGAAGGTATTTGATCAACATATGTACACTTGTATGTTTGTGGAAGCCAAGTAATGAGGTCATTGGAAAATCCAAGAGGCTAAAACAAAAAAAAAAGATGTTTGAGATCTTATTAGATATGGAAATAAAGAGGCAAAAGGATGCCTTTGCATTAAAATGGTTCAAACAATCTATTGATTTCAACATTCTCCCTCTAATTTCAGATCCCATGACAGCGAAGGAGGCATGGGATATTGTTGAGAGGTGCTTTGGTGTAAGGAGAAGAAATGAAGTTGAAGATGAAGGTGGATTTGTAGGAGAAGATATATAATGAGATGAAAGGACTAAGCCACAAGTGCATGATGTCTATGAAGAAATTGTAGAAGAAACAAAGAGATAGAATGAATATGCTCATGAACCCCACTGTGCAAAACCACAAGTGGACGAATATTTGATGAATCCAGCAACATAGCTTGCTGATGAAAATTTAGTGATTCGAGAAAAAAGCTTCCTGATGATGATTTGGTGATTGCAGCAACAGAGCTTGCTAATGATGCTTTGTTGATTCCAACAACAACGCTTGCTGACGAAGATATGGTGAATCTAGCAACAGAGTTTGTTGATTAAGATTTGGTGAATCCAACAACACAACTTGCTGATGAGAGTGAAATTTCTATTGAAGCAGTCAATGCTATGGTAAATCCAATGATTAATATTGTTGATGCAAAATTTGATCAAGATTTTTTGGCTAATGATTATTGGTTGCAGATGATGCAACAAAAACATGATATTAACATGATGTTATTCAGTGATAAAAACCCACTCAAGTCAGTGGAAGACAACGTGATTGCAACAACACAAGTTAGTGAAAAAGAGAAAAATATAGAGATAGAAATAGAGATAAAGGAAGATGCAAAGAAACAAGTCTAAAAAGAAGTAGATAAGGAAGTGCAATAGGAGAATGTTTCCATTGCAGAGAAGAAGCAACAAAACCAATGTGGTTTTGGAGATGTTTTTACACTTACCATTGATTTCCAATGTGTAGGTAAACATATCTATTATGAAGAAGAGTTAAGGTTTATTGAAACATGGCTTGCAACACCATGTCTAGATGAGGTCTACACAAAAGTTTTAGATATGAATGTTGAAGACAACATGCATGATGAACACATTAATGAAATTTTTAGGTATTGGAGTTTTGAAGAGATAGATTATTATCTTATGTTACATCAGATTGATGATGAGAAGCGCACTACATAAGACAATATATGGAAATAACCCACATACAAGTCATTTCTTGAACAACTCCAAGACATGCTTGGACAGTCTGGAATAGTAGAAGACCTCCACCAGCAAATGAAAAAACTGAGGTTTGAAGGATACAACAAAACGACAAATGTGAAACAATTTATAGGTTATAGCATTTGGAAGAAGACAAGAAGAAAACTAAATCTAGTTGAAGTCAATTACTTAAATTGTAAGCCTGACTAGTACATAGACCACTAGGTATCTTAATTAAATGTTTATGTGGTTGTAATTAAGGGGGAGTGTTGGAGAATCTAATTCCAACCACCTACTAGGTGTTGAAAATGCCAGTCCAGTGTCTAGTTTAGTTTGAGTTAGTATAGTTTAAGTCGAGTTTCACTCCAGTTATTTATTATTAATGTTTCCAATGTAATCCTACTTAACTAATTCATAATACTCAAAAGAGAAATCCTCTACTCCATTTCTCTTTAGCTTTCAATTCCTAAAAAAAGTGATCGACAGTCCTAAAAAAAGTATCGATAGTTCATAGATTGATAAAGAGGATAGATAACCAGTATTTGTGGAGGTTTGGCGCATAGATCTCCCAACACCCGTGTCAATTTTTCACCTTCATTGCGATCAAACGAGTATGCCAAGAGCCTTAATAATCCTTCTAGTGAATCGATAATTTTCAAAGGCCAAATTTCCATAATTCTCCCAACATATGGAGCTTGAGCACATCATACGGGAACCTTTAAAGGGACTGGCATGGTTAGGATTGCTTAATTCCTTCTATTGCATTTATTTTTTTTCACCGGCCATGGTTTTCATGATTTAAAGTTCTTGTGTTAATCAATTACATACACACCTACATCAAATAAGACCAAAGTTGTATCTTGTTGAAGTCTCGAGACAAAGGACCAGAGGAACCTTTTACCTATGTTGTAGGTTCTGGTAATTGAAATTTTGAGGTTGGGGTGTAGAAGTCCAGATAGTTCATAACGAACAAGCAGGATATGGAGGTATCAGAGTTTGAAGCATGACAGGTAATCTATTCATGTTGAACAACGGGTTTGTGGGTCATCACATAAAAAACAGAGCCAAAAATCACAGGACCTACCGCTTCCATCAAATTTTCCATAGCATAGGGGATGGTCAACATCTGATATCAGAGCCACACCTTGCACCATCAAGTGAAGAATATCTTGGACTCACTGTGCCGAAAAGGAGGTTGATCTATCTGTAGCACCAAAACATAGAGACACAACCTCTAAACAATATAGAAGGATTCCAATACACCCTGGCAGAGGATCCATGACTACAATGTTAACTCCAAAGCAATGTCACACTAAGTAAAGGAGTGAAACCCCCGGGGAAGGATGCTAAGGTCCCATTCTGCAACGCAACTCTCCACTACCACAAGCCATTACAACAACATGAATATGTTGAGCCCTAGATTATGAACAATGTTCATGATGCATCAATGCATTGGTGGGTCAACTCTTGTAAGATGTGAGCCGAACACATTAATAAAATTGATAATTGGTGAACGTCATATGGGGTTTGTGTAAATATGGTTATTCACATTTGATAATTTTCAATGGATTTTAATGCTCGTATTAAGTTGAGAGGGTTTCATATTGAGTTTATTTGAGTTGATTACATTCATATTGTTAGATATAATAATTTTGTCATCCATAATGTAGATAAATGTTTTTTTTTCGGATTAATCACATCATTAGGATTTGACCAAATATTAATGATGTGATTAATCCAAAATAAATTTACATACATTCATATTGTCTCTTATTCTTGGAGTGATATTATTTATTTATGGATAAGATAGTGTATTCCTATATGTTTCTTTGCTTTTCTATGTGAATATGGGTTTGGAAGAAATCCTAGAAAAACCCATAAATTTGTTGATGAACTAGTAAGAATATATGGTCCTTTATGTAGAAATTCCTGCATAGACCAAGATGATGTTCAAAGTAGCATACCATTCTAAAAAAGGTTCCATGTCATTCTACATCAGAACCAATCATTGGAAGTGAAGGAAGGAAAATGAAGAGGAGCTAAGCTCTTTGTCGAGGTATAAAAGGTGTCTTTTAAACTCCTATTTATCCTACATTAATTATCAATCCAGGTACGAATTTCTATCTCAAGAGTGTACTCAGTCTGAGGCGGAAATTTTATCTAAGGGTAATGCTCTCCAATTTGCAGTACATTGTTTCAAATACAAGAGTAAACAGATGCTTGAAAATGAAATCTAGTTGCAATGGCATGAAACTTAAAGCTCTAAAATCCAATCACTTACTCAGCAATCATCAGTCAAGGATGCAGTAGTAATAACTCTTTCCTTTATCAACTGATGTAAACAAAATCAAGCATAAACAAGATCTCTAATCTGAGGACTTAGACAGTAATAGCCAATGTCTTTTACAGTTGATGATAGTACACTCCACAATAAACAACTAATTGGAAATGATACAATAATGTTGCTAATGGAAATAGAATAAACACGCTTTGTGCAATAACATTCTAAAGAAAACCAAATACTTATAGGAAAGGAATAAACAGTAAAGATATTTATCAAAAGTGAATAGCAGATCTATTTAATGGAAATGAACAACAGATCTATCTAATGGAAATGAACAACAAACTCTAAACAACGAAGCTTTATATCTGAAAATCATAACAATACAAGCTATAGAGGAGTAAATAATATTGTTATGTTGAAAAGGAACAACAACACAATTCATTCACAATTGATGCAACAAACCGATTTCATAAAACATTGAAACAGTAAGCTATACAACATGGAAACTGTGAAGCAATGTGATTTAAAGTAAATAAGAACTAAAGCAAACCATCACACGACGGGAATAGGAAAGTAATGGTACAGATAACAGGTGGATCCACTAGGGCCAGGGCCTTAGCCACTAGTGAAGCACCGCCAGACTACTCCAATATCAAATAATGGAATAGCAACTGGATTATATATTAATCATGTGTAACAGAGTTTATAAGAAATCACACTCTGTTTTAACCAATGAGAGTCAATGAACAAGCATGAAAATAAAATAGGAAGTCTGAATAATTATCATACATTATACATTACACATCTCTATTTCTACAAGCATTGTCCTTTTATAACAACCAGTGAACGAAACAAGAAAGACAGATAAGCTTTGAGCAACGATCCTGAGGGATTCGCTCTATCTTCTAACTTTAGTTATCGTTTTGTCTTCTTGCGCTGATGCTGTGTTTTTCATTTCCTTCATTTGGTTGTGCACTCTGATCTCGAACTTCTTGTTTGGATACGGTATTTTTTTGAAGGGACAACAGTTATTTCTTCTTTGTCTTTTTCTCCCGAATGCTGGCTTCCCACTTCATCAATTTTCTACATATAAGAAAAGACAATCTTTAATTAATTTGCAACAATTACTAATCTCCTTAATTCTATTATAATTCTTCAATATATTACCATTCTAGAATATAAAGGAGTTATGATTAAAGGAAAAACATAAAGAAATACATGGAAAATTCATACCTTTTCCAATGCTCAACACACCCCCCTGCTTACCCTTTTTCATGTCCTCATGAAAACCATATTTTACATGTAAAGAAGTTAGAGAATAGGCTGGGGAGGGTTTTTCATTAAGTGGTCTAAAACCATGATTTGTAGCTAAAACTTAAAAAGTATGCCCTGTCTTCCCTTCAGGTTATTCATATTTGGCCTTATAGTCTGCTGCAGGATACCAAATAATAGGGCTTCGAAATCTACAACCTAACCAATATGGGCCTTCCCTCAAGATGAGGTTACTCTAGATAACCAGGTGGTTGGCAGCTAACTCAAATTTTTTATAATTGAATGGCTCTCTGTCTTGAATATTTTGATTGGAAATCTTCCATTGGAGTTTAGCTGCTACTATGGCTTGGTCTCTGATGGACAAAAAATATTCTACCCCATCCAGGACGATTCCTTTGTGGATGGGTCCCAATTTCTGGATCACACCCTCCTTTATCATTAAGCTTTTCTGCCTAGCCCATAATTTTAATGGGTGTCTCATTTCACCCCTAACCCAAAGGTCTAACCCATTTTCTTGTCCCTAAAAAGTGTTATAGGCCTTGAGCCATTTTAACTAGTTAACAACAAATGAAATGAATGCTTGATATTGGACATCACCCACAAAAGGACTGGGATTTGTCTCCATTTCCTCTTCCAATATAAAATTGTGCAAATAAAATTCACAGAGTAAGCGCTGAGCTTTTACTCCATAGAGTTTGCAGCAGTTTATAAAGTCATCTACAATTTCTTATTCTATAGGTTTTCCTACCTTAACAGCTTTAATTTTTAACTTCAAATATCTTTCTAACAAAAACATAGAATAATTTTTGGCAGGGGACCTACATGCTAGAACATCTGTATATAGAGAACAGAGAGTATCCATTTGATTCCTGACTGTTCGTAGTCTATTCCTTACCTCTTCAACTTTTTCTTCTACCTTCCAAAATTTATTCAAGGCTTCTACCTATGATGCATTGATGTCCTTCAATTTCTACTGTAACTCTTGGTATTTCTTCCTAGGAACAGTTTCTTCTTCGAGCTTTTCTCTAGCCCGCTGAGCCTATGCCAGATCCTCTCAGAGTTTTTCTATACCAGGGTCTTTGTTTATAAAAACATTTTTGGGTTGAAGATCTACCTGGGTTCTTATTACGATGTTGAGTTCCTATAGTCTGTTTCTCTTTGTTGGCCATACCGTTAGAAGATATTGCCTCGGTCTGAACATCTTTATTACAGACTTGCACATTTTCAGTTTGGGCAACTGTGTTTGTAACAACTACCTACTGTTCCTTGCTATCCTGAATGAATATGGGATCATTTTGAGTCTCCTTGGCCTTTGTATTATAGGGCTCCATTTGGATGGTTGCATCCCTTTTTTTCGGGGTTATTTTAGATATTTCCTCCCTTTTCAAGACCCTTATCTTCTGTCTAAGTTGTTTTATTAATTTTAGCAGCTTTCGTTGTTCCTTCCGCAACCGTTTAATTTCATTTTTCTTCTTCTTATTTTTCTTGGGAGGAACAGTTGTTTACTTTTCTAGACTTGGCTGCTCAGCTGGGTTTTGTTCTTCAGGGACTGTGCCCTTGTCCTGGCTTGTTTCCACATTCTCTGTTTGGAAAACTTCTTCAATTTTCGCGTTATCCTGACTAGGTTCCTCAGGGGAGGAACCCCTAGTTTTCTCTATTATTTCTTGAGGGGCTTCTTCTTCTGCCTCCTCCTCGTCATGCATTTCCTTGGATGTATCCTTTCTATGGACAAAATGTTCCTGTGATTGCTCTGCCTCAATATTGAGGTTGAGCGGACTCTGGGTTGCATATACTCACACATATTGCCCAAAATTAGGGCCAATTTGTCCTCCTTCAATGGCTTCTGTGGTGGACTTGCGCTGGAGGTTACGGAAGGTTCCACTTCCTCTCTTTCTTCTTCACTGGCTCAGCTAGTTTCTTCATCTTCTTGATTTTCTCCTCCTTCCATTTGTTGCAGTTTCTCATCTCCAGAACTAGGTAATTCTAAGGGTTGGTTGCTGCTACTCTATAGGTTTCCCAACATTCTCCTGCTTCTTCTTAATCTGGAGGACTGTCCACATTTTAGAGGTCTGTTTGTTGTGCTAGTGATTCTTTTTCGTTTCGAGGCAGGTAAGGTTGTTACCCCATCTATAGAAAATAAAAAATATTCCCAACTAGCCTGCTATTGAGCAAGACCTTAACTAAATATTAATCAAATTAAACAATGGTGGCATACTACCATCCTTGTATGACGGGATTTCCTTATGCTCAAAGTAGCGTCATGTAGTAAAACATTTAAATATGTAGGAAAATTCACAGCGCATTTCTGTTTTAGTATTGCTAATAATTTGAGGCGGCGTGGTCTTACCACATCCTTTCTTTAGTCACATGTAATGTACCTTTGAACTACTCTAGCCAATTCTGCCCATGGTTCCCTCAGAGTGCTGGCTGGAACCCTTTTCCTTTGACAGTCAGGGTTTGTCCTTTATCCCGAAAGATGTTCATGGCCCCTTGAAGTCTCAATTTCTTATGGGTCCATATGGGTCCAACTGCTGGTAGACTGGATACCTCAGCAATTACTGCATCTGTCACTGTTATTTTCCATCCTCTTAAAATATAATAGTTCTCCTATAAGTTCTACAAAAATTCAATGGCCATATTTTCATGGAGCTACTGCAGTCGTGTAAGGTAGGTAATCCACCCTGCTCTCTCCAAAATTTCTCGTGCAGTGTCAAAAACTGTGAGTAATTCAGGTTCAGTACATACTGCTCACCCTCCAATTTTGTCTAAACCTTGCACACTGTTAATGTTTCATGATAATACATAGAAATTGCAATGGAACATCACCTCGTGAATATCGAAAAATATCGTTAAAACTTGTTATTTTTGAGATCTGATGAAAATAGGGAATTGACCCATATGTAGGCATATGTTGGAAGTCACTTGTGCCCCCATGAAATATGATAGGTCGCCCTCGACCGTCAAATGAAGGAACAATGTACTGGACATCAGTTGTACATATTCATGACATGATAAAAAATTATCGAATTACTGAAATCGAGGCATATTATGACATCATGAATAGATATGGAAATGCTATGTAATGATTCACAAACAGGGAAAAGGAAAACTAACATAAATAAAAGTGCTTATGTAGTCATTATCCACTTAAACCATTATGACTGATTTATAAACAATATTTCATGTATAAGAGGTTCAACAAAGGGGTTTAGGAGCATAATCTCATTTGAAATTAAGATAAAGATATAAGAAAAGGGTCTATAATTGCTATTGATTTTTGAAAAATATGACTCCAATACCTTCAGCAGAGCTCTGTTGCCCACATGTGTCTATAACCTTGACAAAGTTGCTCTTTCACCCTTGGAACCATAATCCTTTATATATGCCTATGAAAGTGCTTTTTGATTTCATGATGGAGGCCATTGCGCTGGCTTGGGAACCAAATGAATCACAATGGCATTCACTAGGAGGGAGTGAAAGGTCGGCAGGCCGGCTCTTGATGAGACCTCCTATTCCAAGGGCTTTTTATGTTTCTGAGTTGCCCATTGGATCATGTCCCTGGTGTGGTGGCCATAATGGGAATGCCACTTCACTGCTTCCTTATGATCATAGTAGGTTGGATCTTGATGAGACCCCCAATCCTCCATCTGACATATCATATAATTGTTAGTGATCATATAGATATATTTTCTTTTCTTTTTTTTTCTTTTTCTTTTATATAGCACTTGCCTATTTATGTACAAAGGATGGCTCAACACTCCTTAAGAGTAGGGATGGTGGAAGAAGTCTGAACATCTCAATAGAAGAAAATATTCCCTTATTCTTATTCAATAATAAAATTCAAAGATAATTATGAGGATTGGGGAAGAACCAACACGATAAGATAATCAATCAAATTAGTTTTAGTGAAAATAAAGACAACAACTTGATATAGATAGTTGTGTCCTTTCCTTTTCTCCTTATCAACACACAACAACTTCTTTAAAGATTACAATTTCTCCTTGATGTGTTGATTCCAGTAACCTCTAATTTTTGTGTTCTTGCATGAATTTGTATTTTTTCCTTAAAAGGATCATGAAGAATTCACAAAAAATTTCAAAATGTTGTTCTAAAAAAAGAAAAATGCACTCAAAAAGTGTTGTTCCTTAGACGGAACAGCTACTGTTCCTTAAGAGGAATAGAAAAAAGAACATTTGCATGCAAAACTATGGTTCCTTTAAGAGGAACAGCAAAAAGATAAAAACACACAAGCTGCTCTTCCTTTAAGAGGAACAACAGTTGTTCCTTAAGCAGAATAGTAGATAAAACACTCCAAATCAAAACTATTGTTCCTTAGAAGGAACAAGAGAAAGTAAAAAATAATGGCAAAGGGGTTGTTCCTTTTAAAGGGAACAACAAAGACAATTGGTAGAAATGCTATTCCTTTTCAAAGAAATAGCAAAAACAATCGGCAGAAGTGCTTTTCATTTTAAAAGGAATAGTAAAAAAAATTAGTGAAAATGTTGTTCCTTTTTAAAAGGAACAACAAAAACAATCAACGGAAATGTTGTTCCTTCTAAAAGGAACAACAAAAACAATCAGTGGAAATGTTGTTCCTTTTAAAAGGAATAGCAAAAAGATGAACATGCAAACGTGTTGTTCCTTAAGAGGAACAACTGTTGTTCCTTAAGAGGAACGACTCTTGTTCCTTAAGAGGAACAACATGAAAAATAAAGGCACACAAGGTTGTTGTTCTTTGTTAAGAGGAATGACTGTTGTTCCTTAAGAGGAACAACAACTGTTCCTTAAGAAGAACAACACGAAAAAAAAAATATGTACAATAAAACTATTCATACAAGAAAAATTAAAAGAAAAGCTTATGTACAAATTTTAGAAATAAAGGAATTTTTTAGTGAATGAATGCTAAGGAGGAGTTATCTTTCTCAGAAAGAATTTGCATAGTAGAATCTCCTCGTAATCACTGGTAAAAGGATTCTCGATTAAGAGGTTTGTGGTAAAGTCGTACTTGATGACCATTTGCTTTGAAATAATTTCCAGATCCATCAATGGTAGTTAACGTAATGGTGCCATTGTCATGCTATTTATGTATCTCAGAAGGTCCAAGCCATCTTGTTTGGAGTTTTCCGGGGAAATCCTGAAACCTGGAGTCATATAGGAGTGCCCAATCTCCTTCTTGGAAGATTTTCTTTTTAATGAGGGCATCGCGATATTTTTCTCTCTGTTGTTGAATTAATGCAGTTTTCTGGAGGGAAGAGAGCCTAATTTCATCTAACTCGTTGATTTGTTGTAATCTGTTGATCTGGGCCTCATTTAAATTCAAACCCACCTCTTGGGTTGTTCTTAATGTTTGAATTTCAAATTCTATTGGAAATATGGGTTCTTTTCCAAATATTAATTGATATGGTGAATACCCAGTGGTATTTCTCCATGTTTTTTAGTATGCCCACAAGTCTTCCGACAATATTGAAGCCCAGTCATGTCTCTGTGATGCAACTATTTTCGTAAGTATTGTTTCTATCACCTTATTTGTTCTCTCTACTCGGTTGTTTGCGAATGGGTGGTATGGGGTTGTAATTTTGTGCTGAATGTGGTAATTTTTTAATGTTGCAGCAATTTTATTACCTACAAATTGTGGTCCTCCATCTGTAATTATATCCCTTGGGAGGCCATATCACAGAAATATTTGGAAAATGAACTGTATTACAGAGTCCTCTGTAGCTCTTGGAAGTGCCTCTGCTTCAACCCATTTAGTAACATACTCTATTGCAACTAGTATGTATGTTTTCTGATTTGATGGTGGGTTAATAGGACCAAAAAAATCGATCGCCCAATGCTCAAATGGATCGATTACTAACTCTGGATTCAAAGACATTTCATCGGACTGTCCAGGGCGTCTCGCCCTTTGGAAACTATCATAGGCTTGTAAAATTTTTTTAGCATATTTAAAAATTGTAGGCTAGTAATAGCCTGTTCGTAAAACCTTGTGACCAGTCCTATGATCCACAAAATGTCTGCCACATGGCCCGTCGTGGCATGCTTTCAGGATGTCAAATATTTCATCTTCTCGGATGCATCTTCTAATGTGAATATCTACTCTTGTATGAAATAGGTAGCTCCCAATCCACGAGAATCAAGTACTGTGATGTACTATCTATTTTCATTCATTGGGCGTTAGATTCTTAGGTAATTTACCTACTTCTAATTAATTTTCAACATCATCATACCATGGGGTTTTGGCAGTAACAACAAAAAAATGTTCATTTGGAAACTAATCTTCGACTGCTGCTGCATCCATTGGTCTTGGCATTCATGAGAGCAAATCAGCTACAAGATTCTCTTTTCCAGGTCAGTCCTTTATTGAGATGTAAAATTCCTGCAATAGAATCAACCATCTTTTTACTCTACCATTTGTAACAGGTTTATTTGGTAAAAATTTTATGGCAGAGTGATCTGTATATAAAACTACAGGATACCCAATTATATAATGTCTAAATTTATTTACAACATGTATTACAACTAAAAATTCTCTCTCAGTCACAGTGTAGTTTAATTCAGTAGGAGATATATTCTTGCTAATATAATAAATTTCATATGGTTTTTTATCTTCCTCCTTCTCAAGGACTGCTCCAGTAGCTGTGTCTGAGGCATCAAATGAAATTTGTAATGGCAAATCCCAATTTGGGCCCCTTAGCACTGGGGCTGTTGATAGAAGCTTTTTCAGATCCTCAAAAGCATGGTCACATTTATTTGTCCAAATAAAATCAAAATTTCCTGTTAGTGTGTATAGAGGTGCAGCTATATGAGAATAATGCTCTATGAATCTTCTATAATAACCAGAAAATCCTAGAAAACTATGTATCTTTGTTTGTGTGGTAGGAGTAGGTATTAACAAATTTATCTAAATTTTAGCTGGATCTACCTGTATTCTAGCTGATGAGATATAATGACCTAATATGAGTCCCTCTTTCATCATCATGTGACACTTTTCATGGCTTAAGCAGAGCCTTGTGGAAATACAGCTTTGTAGCTCCTTTTTCCAATGTTTCTAATGCTGGCTCAAAATCATCTCCATAAGGTGTGAAATCATCCATATCTACTTCGAGCCCTTCATTTATTAAATCTGAAAAGATGCCGAGAATGGCCCTCTGAAATATAGCAGGGGCATTGCGTAGACCAAAGGGTGAAACTCTATAAGAAAATGTCCCCCAAGGATAGGTAAAATTAGTCTTATCTTGGTCTTCAGGGGCAATCCGAATTTGATTGTATCCACTAAAGCCATCTAAGAAAGAAAATAATTTATTTCCTGCTAATGTATCTAATACCTTATCAATGAAAGGAAGGGGAAAGTGGTATTTCTGGGTTGCTTTTTTTAGTTCTTTGTAGTCTACACATATTCTCCACTTTCCATTCTTTTTTGGAACCACTACTAATGGAGAGACCCACTTGCTATCAGATATTGGATAAATAAAGCTTACATCTAAACTTTTTTGTAATTCAGCTTTCACAATATCCTTAAGATGAGGGTTTAATCTTCGTTGGGGTTGGTGAATGGGTCTAGCATCTTTTTCTGTATAAATGTGGTGTGTACATAACTGGGGATCAATTCCTTTCATGTATGGGTAATCCCATGCAAAATCTCCCTTATATTTTTTCAGTTGTTGGACCAACTTCTCTTCTTGTTCAACAGTCAGATTTTTGTTAATGTTTATAGTTTTTCCTAGCTCAATTTCTATAGTTTTGCTATTGTAAACAGAAGTGGTAGGTATTGATTGATCTTGAATGTCTTTTAGGGGATATTCTTCTTCTTCATTATCAAATGATACCTTGATCATGTGACATTGAAAATTGGATCTGGTTTTTGGTTGGTTAATAAAACTGTTAATGATGTCATCCTCTGTTTGGTCTTTAAAGTTGAGGGCATATTCTATTGTTAATGGTGATCTAATGTTTTCTATGAGGTATTATACAGGATTTTTCAATTTTTTTATTATCGTTAGGCTTGGCTGCACTTGAGGGTATAAGGATAAATTCTTGACATAACTCCCTCTAGTTATAGTCATGTTGCCTTGCCGGCAGCGAACGCAAGCATCAACAATTGCTAGCCAAGGTCTACCTAAGATTAAAGGGTGTCCACCTAGCCGGTTTTTGGGGTTAATAATTAGGAAGTTAGCAGGATATTCCGAGGAGTCTATAGATACCATTACGTCAAGTACTGTACCTTCTGGCTTGACTACCGATCAATCAGCCAATTCTAATAAGGTTGTTGTTGGATCTAATGATGTGATGCCAAGTTTTTGACAAGTAGTGATTGTTAGGATATTTATTGCAGCTCCCAAATCAACTAAGGTATTTGGAAATTATTTTCCATTTATTTGCACCATAAATATAGAATTTCCTAGGTCCTCATACTTTATAGGTGCTTCTCTTCCTGATAGTTAGTCAGATAGAGTGTCGACTACTTGGACAGTTAGGTTAGTTGTTGTTCTCCTCTTTGGCTTTCTTATACATAGTTATTTGATGGTCTTTGCATAAATTGGAATATCTTGGATAGCTTGGAGGAGTGGGATTTTTATACACAAATTTTTCAGTTCTCCCAAAAGATTAAAATCAGGATGTTCTATTAGACAAGACCTGTATGATTAGTCGTTCTGGGAATGGTGGAGAAGAGGTGGTTTCTTTCTCATGAGTTTTTTGTCTAACCACATTCTCCTTTTGCAATGTTTGTTCTGAAAGTAACGAATTTTCAACATGAGCATTTTTGTCTCCCTCTGATTCTATTATGTGCCCAGACCTTAGTTAAAGGTCGTTGCACTCCCTTAACTCGGTTTCTAGTTTTTGTGCTTCGATTATTTGAATAGATCGAACCAGTCTATTATTAGGGTTCTAGTTGGGTTGGGCTAGGAGTTGCGGTCTTAAGTTGGTCTGGGGATTTTGTTGCAATGTATATAGTGCTAGAAGTGTAGGTGGAGGGAGAAGAATCGTTCTAGCTGGTTGATTCATAGATCTTTTCCAGTTTGACTGCTAGGTCTGACTCTGTGAGGTGGAGGGGGAACATTGTGTTTGATATGTATTATTTTGCCAAAATGGTGGACAGTAAGGAAATTTTGGCCAATTGGTTTGATTTGTTTAATTTGGCCATGGTGGTGTAGGAAATGGATGTTGTGACCAATTGGGGAAGGGTGGTTGATTTTTCCACATTCCATTATATTGTTGAGCATTATACTGAGGAGACTGAAAAGAAGAGGATGGATCAATGGGCATACCTGTTTGTCATGGCTGCCATTGACGGCGCTGATTGAGTACGTATGCCATTTCTATTTCTCCTTCCACTTCTTTGTAGACTACTTTCAATCTCGAGAGTGAGGGGTAACTTTCTGTGGAGTGATATTTCATGTAGATGGCACAAACTTGGACTGTATCCAGCAGACACTCTTTATGGCTATGTTTCTTTCTGCATCTGGGGCAGAATATTGCCAAATTTTGTTCTGTTTCTGCTTGTTTTTTTTTAGCTTGCATAATATCAAGCTATGTTGTCAGAGTCCCTAGAATATCAGTTTTTAAATCTTCTAATAGATTTCCAATTTTTGTGCGGGTTATACCTCCACTGGAGGTCTTGCTATCCCTTGTGATCATGTCATGTTCTGTTGGTTTTAGTCTTGTGATGCCTTTCGAACTCCCGATACATAAATCAATAATGTTAGCAAAATTTTCTTGATATATGTCACCTTTTCCCATGATGTTTAATGTTTCAACCCATTGTTCCTTCATCCCTTTAATTAATGTAGTTTTTAACACATTATCAGGTAAGGGTAAATATGCATAAGGTGATCTCTAGAAGTTGTATTGAAACAGTTCTACGTATTCCTCCAATGTTTCATTAGGTTTTGTTGTCATCTAAAATATTTCATCCTTTAATTCCCTGGACCTACAATAATCCTGATATTTCTTTAGAAAAGAAGCTTTCATCTGAATCCAATCATTTATAACACCTCCACCTAACCCCATAAACCATCATAGAGCTGCTCTTTTTAATGTGGAGGGGAATAGTTTTAGCTTTTGGGGATCGGTGGTATAGTCATACCCCTTGTATAATACTTCAAATTCAAACAGGAATGCATCTGGATCTTTCGATGTTAATCCATGGAATGTAGGAATATGCTGGAGAGGAATGGCCTTCACAGCTGCATTAACTACAGTGTCCACAATGGGATATTGCAATGTGGAAGTTTGGGGTGGTTGCTAGTTGTGGGCCATTTGATCAAATATGTGCCAATATCCTTCTGGGATTTCTAGGGAATTATTCCTAGGCTGACTAAAAGGAGTAGGGATGACCTTAATAGCACTTCCTCAGTCTAGGATAATTAGTGTCCCTTGCTAAACTATTATCTGAGGGGATTTTAGTTCTTCAGGTTCTTCAGCTTTGTTTTGGATGATTTTGACAGCACTTCCCTTATCTGGGCTGTTTAGTGTTTGGATTACTTCAAGAGGGGATCTTGGTTCTTCTACTTCCCCTGTTTCTCCTCCTCCTTCGTGGAGATTACTAGAGTTCCCTTCTTGTAAAGAAATTGGGTGAGAATTCTCAATTTCTTGAGAATCTTGCTCAGTCTCTTCTGTTTGGCTATGCACCTCAGAAAAAGCTACAGATGGTGATTATGTGGCCCGAAGGGAGCTAGTAGGTTGTCTAGAAGAAATTTTTCTAGGGCCTACTGATGAACGAGATTCAACTTTCTTAATGATATTATCGATGAAGTTTGTTCGCCCAAGGGTCACCGGTCCCTTAGGTTTTTCAGGTCTGGGAGGAATTTTTATTATTATTATATTTTCTAGTCATTCAAAAAACACAAGCATTCATTCCTACCTCAGAATTCTACGCAGTTATTCTATGAATCAGGCCAGTGAGCGAGCATGTTCCTCGTTCGTTATGTAGGTTCTTACCTTCCGTTTTTAATACCCAGTTATTCTTTTAGTAGAGAAAATCAAATATACATCACTCTTTCTAAATAGCTACACTCTCCTCGGCAACGGCACCAAAATTTTGAGGTATAAAAGGTGTTTTTTTAACTCCTATTTATCCTACATTAATTATCAATCCAGGTATGACTTTTTATCTCATGAGTGTACTGAGTCTGAGGTAGCAATTTAATCTAAGAGTAATGCTCTCCGATTTGCAGTACAGTGTTTCAAATATAAGAGTAAACAGATGCTTGAAAATGAAATCTAATTGCAATGACATGAAACTTAAAGCTCTAAAATCCAATCACTTACTCGCCAATCATCAGTCAAGGATGTAGTAGTAATAACTCTTTCCTTTGTCAACTGATGTAAATTAAATCAAGCATAAACAAGATCTCCAATCTGAGGACATAGACAATAATAGCCAATGTCCTTTACAGTTGATGATCTTACACTCCACAATAAACAACTAATTGGAAATGATACAATAATGTTGCTAATGGAAATACAATAAACACGCTCTGTGCAATAAAATTTTAAAGCAAAACAAATACTTACATGAAAGGAATAAACAGTAAAGCTATTTATCAGAAGTGAATAGCAGATCTATTTAATTGAAATGAACAACAGATTATCTAATGGAAATGAAAAACAAACTCTAAACAGTGAAGTTTTATATCTGAAAAGCATAACAATAAAAATTACATAGGAATAAATAATCTTGTTATGTTGAAAAGTAATAGCAACGCAATGCACTCACAATTGATGCAACAAACCCATTTCATAAAACATTGAAACATTAAGCTATACAACATGGAAACTGTGAAGCATTGTGATTTAAAGGAAATGAGAACTAAAGGAAACCATCACATGACTGGAATCAGAAAGAAATGGTACAGATAGCAGGTGGATCCACCAGGGTGGGGCCCTTACCTGCTAGTGAAGCACCGCCAAACTACTCCAGTATCAAATAATGGAACAACAATCGGATTATATATTAATCATGTGTAACAGAGTTTACAAGCAATCGTACTTCGTTTTAAACAACGAGAGTCGATGAACAATCGTGAAAATACAACAAGAAGTTTGAATAATTATTATACATTATACATTACACATCTCGATTTATACAAGCGCTATCCTTTTATAATAGCTAGTGGATGAAACAAGAAATACAGATAAGATTTGAGCAGCGATCCCTCGGGATGAAGAGATCCTGAGGGATTCACTCTATGCTTGAAATTTAGTTATCGTTTTTTCTTCTTGCGCTGATGCCACACTATTCCTTTCCTTCCTTTGCCTGTGCGCTCCGATCTTGACCTTCTTGTCTGGATATGGTCTTTTGTTGAAGGGGAAACAATTATTTCTTCTTTGTCTTTTTCTCCCAAATGTTGTTTTCCCACTTCATCTATTTTCTGCATATAAGAAAAGACAATCTTTAATTAATTTGCAACAATCGCTAAACTCTTTAATTCTACTATAATTATTCAATATATTACTATTCTAGAATATAAAGGAGTTATGATTAAAGGAAAAAGATAAATAAATACATGGAAAATTCATACCTTTTCCAATGCTCAACACACCCCCCTGCTTACCCTTTTTCATGTCCTCATGAAAACCATAGTTTACATGTAAAGCAGTCAAAGAATAGGTTGGAGAGGGTTTTTCATTAAGTGGTCTAAAACCATGATTTGCAGTTAAAAATCCAAAAATATGCCCTGTCTTCCCTTCAGGTAATTCATATTTGGCCTTATAGTCTGCTGCAGGATACCAGATAATATGGCTTCGAAATATACAACCTAACCAATACATACCTTCCCTGAAGATGAGGTTACTATAGATAACCAAGTGATTGGCAGCTAACTCAAATTTTTTATAATTGAATGGCTCTCTGTCTTGAATATTCCGATTGGAAATCTTCCATCGGAGTTTAGCTGCTAGTACGGCCTGGTCTCTGATGGACAGAAAATATTCTACCCCATCCACGATGATTTCTTTGTGGTTGGGTCCCAATGTCTGGATCACACCCTCCTTTTTCATTAAGCTTTTCTGTCTAGCCCGTAATTGTAATGGGTTTCTCGGTTCACCCCTAACCCAAAGGTCTAACCCATTTTCTTGTCTTTGAAAAGTGTTATATGCCTTGAGCCATTTAACTGGTTAACAGAAAATGAAAGGAATTTTTGATACTGGACATCACCCACAAAAGGACTGGGATTTGTCTCCATTTCCTTTGCCAATATAAAATTGTGCAAATAAAATTCACAGAGTAAGTGCTAAAATTTTACTCCATAGAGTTTGCTGCAGTTTATAAAGTCATCTACAATTTCTAATTCTATAGGTTTTCCTACCTTAACAGCTTTAATTTTTAACTTCAAATATCTTTCTAACAAAAACAAAGCATAATTTTTGGCAAGGGACCTACATGCTAGAACATCTATATATAGAGAACAAAGAGTATCCATTTGATTCCTAACTGTTCGTAGTCTATTCCTTGCCTCTTCAAATTTTTCTTCTACCTTCCGACATTTAGCGAAAGCTTCCAACTATGATGCACTGATGTTCTTCAATTTTTTTCGTAACTCTTGGTATTTACTCCTAGGAATAGTTTCTTCTTCGAGCTTTTCTCTAGCCCACTGAGCCTATGCCAGATCCTCTTGGAGTTTTTCTATACCAGGGTCTTTTTTTACCAAAATATTTCTCGGTTGAAGATCTACCTGGGTTTTCTTATTACAATGTCAAGTGCCTACAGTCTGTGTATCTTTGTTGGCCATACCACTAGAAGACAGTGCCTCGGTCTAAACATATTTATTATAGACTTGCACATTTTCAGTTTGGGCAACTACATCTGTAACAACTGCCTGCTGTTCCTTACAATCCTGAATGACTATGGGCTTAGTTTGACTCTCCATGGACTTCATATTATGGGGCTCCATTTGGATGGCTACATCCCTTGTTTTCTGGGTCCTTTTAGAGATTTTCCCCCTTTTCAGAACCCTTATCTTCTGTCTAAGTTTTTTTACTAATTTTAGCAGCTTTCGTTGTTCCTTCCGTAGCCGCTTAATTTCATTTGTCTTCTTCTTCTTTTTATTGGGAGGAAAAATTGCTTCCTTCTCTGGACTTGGCTACTCAGTTGGGTTTCGTTCTTCAGGGACTGTGCCCTTGTCCTGGCTAGTTTCCACATTCTCTGTTTGGAACACTTCTTCAGTGTTCGCATTATCCTGACTAGGTTCCTGAGGGGAGGAAACCCTAGTTTGATATGTTATTTCCTGAGGGGCTTCTACTTATGCCTCCTCCTCATCATACATTTCCTTGGATGTATCCTTACTGTGGAAAAAATTTTCCTTTGATTTCTCTGCCTCAATATTGAGGTTGAGCGGACTCTGGGGTTACATATACTCACACATATTGGCCAAAATTTAGGCCAATTCGTCCTCCTGCAATGGATTTTGTGTGGAATTGCGTTGGAGGTTACAGAAGGTTCCGCTTCCTCTCTTTCTTCTTCACTGGCTCAATTAGCGTCTTCCTCTTCCTGATTTTCTCCTCCTTCGAGTTTTGGGGGTTGCTCATCTCTAGAACTTTGTAATTCTAAGTGTTGGTTGCTGATACTCCGGAGGTTTCCCAACATTCCCCTGCTTCTTCTTAATCTGGAGGACTCTCTGCGTTTTAGAGGTTTGTTTATTGTGCTGGTGATTCTTTTTCATTTCAGGGTAGGTAAGGTTGTTCCCCTGTCTATTGAAAATAACAATTCTTCCCAACTAGTTTGCTGCTGAGCAAGAATGTAACTAACTGTTAATCGAATTAAACAATGGTGGCTTACTACCATCCTTGTATGAGGTGATTTCCTTATGCTCAAAGCATCGTCATGCAGTAAAAAATTTAAATATGCAGGAACAACAAAAATATAAAAACACACAAGTTGTTGTTCCTTTAAGAGGAACAACATCTGTTCCTTAAGCAAAATGGTAGATAAAACACTCCAAATCAAAATTTATGTTCCTTAGAAGGAACAATAGAAAGTAAAAAATAATGGTGATGGGGCTATTCCTTTTAAAGGGAACAACAAAGACAATCAGCGGAAATTCCATTCCTTTTAAAACGAACATAAAAAATAATCAGCGGAAGTGTTGTTCCTTTTAAAAGGAACAGCAAAAACAATTAGCAAAAATGTTGTTCCTTTTTAAAAGGAACAACAAAAGCAATCAGTGAAAATGTTGTTCCTTTTTAAAAGGAACAACAAAAACAATCAGCGAAAATGCTATTCCTTTTTAAAAGGAACAGCAAAAACAATCAACGAAAATGTTGTTCCTTTTAAAAGGAACAACAAAAACAATCAGTGGAAATGTTGTTCCTTTTAAAAGGAACAACAAAAATATGAACACGCAGACATGATGTTCCTTAAGAGGAATGGTTGTTGTTCCTTAAGAGGAACAAAAGCTGTTCCTTAAGAGGAACAACACAAAAAATAAAAGCACACAAGATTGATGTTCTTTGTTAAGAGGGATGGCTATTGTTCCTTAAGAGGAATAGCGACTGTTCCTTAAGAAGAACATCACGAAAAATAAAATATGTACAAAAAAATAATTCATAGAAGAAAAATTAAAAGAAAAGCTTACGTACAAATTTCAGAAATAAAGGAATTGTTCAATGAATGAATGTTGAGGAGGAGTTATCTTCCTCAGCAAGAATCTACATAGTAGAATCTCCCCGTAATTGCTGGTAAAAGGATTCCCGTCTAAGTGGTTTGTGGTAAAGTTGTACTCGATGACTGTTTGCTTTGAAAGAATGTCTAGATCCATCAATGGTAGTTAACGTAATGGTGCCATTTTCACGCACTTTTTGTATCTCATAAGTTTCAAGCCATTGTGTTTGGAGTTTTCTAAGGAAATCTTGAAACCTGGAGTCATATAGGAGTGGCCAATCTCCTTCGTGGAAGATTTTCTTTTTAATGAGGTCATCGTGCCATTTTGCTCTGTGTTGTTGAATTAATGCAGTGTGCTAGAGGGGGGAGAGCCTAATTTCATATAACTCATTTATTTGTTATAATCTATTGATCTGGGCCTCATTTAAATTCAAACCCACCTCCTAGGCTATTCTTAATGTTTGAATTTCAAATTCTATTGGAAAGATGGGTTCTTTTCCAATATTAATTGATATGGTGAATACAGAGTGTTATTTCTCCATGTTGTTCAGTATGCCCACAAGGCTTCCAGAGATATTGAAGCCCAGTCACGTCTGTGTGATGCAACTATTTTTGTAAGTATTGCTTCTATCACCTTGTTCATGCTCTCTACTTGGCCATTTTTCTGTGGGTGGTATGGGGCTGTAATTTTGTGTTGAATGTGGTAATTTTTTAATGTTGCAGCAATTTTATTACCTACAAATTGTGGTCCTCCATTTGTAATTATATCGCTTGGGAGGCCATATAGCACAAATATTTGGAAAAGGAACTGTATTAGAGAGTCCTCTGTAGCTCTTGGAAGTGCCTCTGCTTCAACACATTTAGTAACATACTCTGTTGCAACTAGTATGTATGTTTTCTGATATGATGGTGGGTTAATAGATCCAACAAAATCGAGCGCCCAATGCTCAAATGGCTTGATTAATAACTATGGATTCAAAGGCATTTCATCAGAGTGTCCAGGGCATCCCACCCTTTGGCAACTATCACAGGCTTGTACAAAATTTTTAGCATCTTTAAAAATTGTAGGCCAGAAATAGCCTGTTTGTAAAACCTTGTGACATGTCCTAGGATCTACGAAATGTCCACCACATGGCCCATTGTGGCATGCTTTTAGGATGTCTAATATTTCATCTTCTCAGATGCATCTTTTGATGTGCATATCTGCTCCTGTATGAAATAGGTAGTCCCCGATCCACGAGAATTAGGTATTGTGTTGTACTATATGTTTTCGTTCATTGGGGGTTAGATACTTAGGTAATTTACCTACTGCTAAATAATTTTCAACATCAACATACCATGGGGTTTTGGCAGTAACAACAAACAAATGTTCATCTGGAAACTGATCTTCGACTGCTGCTGCATCTATTGGTTTTGGCATTTGTGAGAGAAAATCAACTACAAGATTCTCTTTTCGAGGATGGTCCTTTATTGTGATGTCAAATTCCTGCAATAGAATCAACCATCTTGTTACTCTACCATTTTTAATAGGTTTATTTCCTAAACATTTTATCACAGAGTGATCTTTATATAAAACTACAGGATACCCAGTTATATAATGTCTAAATTTATTTACAGCAAATATTACAGTTAAAAATTCTTTCTCAGTCACAATATAGTTTAATTTAGCAGGAGATAGATTCTTGCTAATGTAATAAATTGCGTATGGTTTTTTATCTTCCTCCTACCCAATGACTGCTCCAATAGCTGTGTCTGAGGCATCAGATGAAATTTGGAATGAGAAATCCCAATTTGGGCCCCTTAGCACTGGGGCTGTTGATAGAATATTTTTTCAGATCCTCAAAAGCATGGTCACATTTACCTGTCCAAATAAAATAAAAATTCACTATTAGTGCGTATAGAGGTGATGCTATTTGAGAATAATTCTCTATGAATCTTCTATAATAACCAGAAAATCATAGAAAGCTACGTACCTCTGTTTTTGTGGTAGGAGTAGGTATTAACAAAATTATCTGAATTTTAGCTGGATCTACCTGTATTTCAGCTACTGAGATATAATGACCTGCGATGAATCCCTCGATCATCATCATGTGACACTTTTCATGGCTTAAACAGAGCCTGGTTGCAATACACCTTTGCAAGACCTTTTCCAATTTTTCTAATGGTGGCTCAAAATCATCTCCATAAGGTGTGAAGTCATCCATATATACTTCGAGCCCTTCATTTATTAAATCTAAAAATATGCTAAGAATGGCCCTCTGAAATGCGGCAGGGGCATTGCATAGACCAAAGGGTAAAACTCTGTAAGAAAATGTCCCCCAAGGACAGGTAAAAGTAATCTTATCTTGGTCTTCAGGGGTAATCTAAATCTGATTGTATCCACTGAAGCCATCTAAGAACGAAAAGAATTTCTTTCCTGCTAATGTATCTAATACCTAATCAATGAAAGGAAGGGGAAAGTGGTCTTTCTGGGTTGCTTTGTTTAGTTCTCTGTAATCTACACATATCCTCCACTTTCCATTCTTCTTTGGCACCACTACTAATGGAGAGAACTACTTGGTATCAGATATTGGATAAATAAAATTTACATCCAAAAGTTTTTGTAATTCAGCTGTCACAATATCCTTAAGATGAGGGTTTAATCTTTGTTGGGGTTGGCGAATGGGTCTAGCATATTTTTCTATATAAATGTGGTGTGTACATAACTGGGGATCAATTCCTTTCATGTCTGGGTAATCCCATGCAAAAGATCCTTTATATTTTTTCAGTAGTTGGACCAACTTCTCTTCTTGTTCAGCAGTCAGATTTTTGTTAACATTCAGAGTTTTTCCTGGCTCAATTTTTATAGTTTTGATATTGTAAATAAAAGTGGTAGGTATTGATTGACCTTTAATGTCTTTCAAGGGATATTCGTCTTCTTTATTGTGAAATGCTGCATTGATCATGTGACATTGAAAATGGGATCTGGTTTTTGGTTGCTTAATAAAACTATTATTGATGTCACCCTCTGTTTGGTCTTTAAAGTCGAGGGCATATTCTATGGTTAATGGTGATCTAATGTTTTCTATGAGGTATGATAAATATTTTTTATTTTTTTTAATTATCGTTAGGCTTGGCTAGGCTGGAGGGTATAAGGTTAAATTCTTGACATAACTCCCTCTAGTTATAGTCATGCTGCCTTGCCGGTAGCCAATGTAAGCATCAGTAGGTGCCAGCCAAGGTCTACCTAAGATTAAAGGGTGTCCATCTAGCCAGTTTTTGGGGTTAATAATCAGGAAGTCGGCAGGGTATTCCCAGGAGTCTACAAATATCATTACATCATGTAGTGTTCCTTCTGGCTTGACTACCGATCAATCATCCAATTCCAATAAGGTTGTTGTTGGATCTAATGATGTAATTTCAAGTTTTTGACATGTGGTGATTTTTAGGATATTTATTACAGCTCCCAAATCAACTAAGGCATTTGGAAATGATTGTCCATTGATTTGCACCATAACTATAGGATTTCCTGGGTCCTCATACTTTACAGGTGCTTCTTTTCCTGATAGTAAGTCAAATAGACTGCTGACTACTTGGACAGTTGGGTTAGTTGCTGTTCTCCTCTTTGGCTTTCTTATAGATAGTTCTTTGATGGTCTTTGAATAAATGGGAATATATTAGATAGCTTGGAGGAGTGGGATTTTTACACACAAATTTTTCAGTTCTCACAGAAGATCAAAATCAGGATGTTCTATTAGACGAGGTATGATTAGTCATTCTGGGAATGGTGGAGATGAGGTGGTTGCTTGCTCATGAGTTTGTTGTCTAACCACATTCTCCTTTTGCAATGTTTGTTCTAAAGGTAACGGATCTTCAAATTGAATATTTTTGTCTCCCTTTGATTCTATTATGCGCCCAGACCTTTGTTGAAGGTCGTTGCACTCCCTTAACTTGGTTTCTAGTTCTGGTGCTTCGATTATTTGAATAGGTTGAACCAGTCTATTATTAGGGTTTGGGCTGGGTTAGGCTGGGAGTTGCAGTCTTAAGTTGGTCTGGGGATTTTGTTCCTTCATCCCTTTAATTAATGTAGTTTTTAACACATTATCAGGTAAGGGTAAAGATGTGTAAGGTGATCTCTGGAGGTTGTATTGAAAGCGTTCTACATATTCCTCCAATGTTTCATTAGGTTTTGTTGTCATATAAAATATTTCATCCTTTAATTCCGTGGACCTACAATAATCCTAATATTTCTTTAGAAAAGCAACTTTCATCTAATCCCAGTCATTTATAGCACCTCCACCTAACCCCATAAACCGTCATAGAGCTGGTCCTTTTAATGTGGAGGGGAATAATTTTAGCTTTTGGGGATCGGTGGTATAGTCATACACTCTACATAATACATCGAATTCAAATAGGAATGCATCTGGATCTTCTGATGTTAAGCCATGGAATGTAGGAATATGCTATAGAGGAATGGCCTTCATAGGTGCATTAATTGTAGTGTCCATAATAGGATATTGTAGTGTGGAAGTTTGGGGTGGTTGGTGGTTGTGGGCCATTTGATCAAATATGTGCTAATACCCTTCTGGGATTTCTAGGGAATTATTCCTAGGCTGACTAGAAGGAGTATGGATGACCTTAAAAACACTTCCTTGGTCAAGGATAATTAGTGTGCCTTGCTGAACTATTATCCGAGGGGATTTTAGTTCTTCAGGTTCTTCAGCTTTGTTTTGGATGATTTTGACAGCACTTCCCTTATCTAGGCTGCTTAGTGTTTGAATTACTTCAAGAGGGGATCTTGGTTATTCTACTTCCCCTGTTTCTTCTCCTCCTTCATGGAGATTACTAGAGTTCCCTTCTTGTAAATAAATTGGGTGAGAAATCTCAATTTCTTGAGAATCTTGCTCAGTCTCTTCTGTTTGGCTATGCACCTCAGCAAAAGCTACAGATGGTGATTCTATGGCCCGAAGGGAGCTAGTAGGTTGTCTAGAAGCAATTTTTCTATGGCCTACTGATGACTGAGACTCAGATTTCTTAATCATATTATCGATGAAGGTTTTTCACCCAAGGGTCACTCGTCCCTTAGGTTTTTCAGGTCTGGGACGAATTTTATTTTGATTAGATTTTCTAGTCATTCAAAAAACGTGAGCATTCATTCCTACCTTAGACTTCTACATAATTCTGCTATGAAGTGGGCCAGTGAGCGAGCATGTTCCTCGTTTTTTATACAGGTTCTTACCTTCCGTTTTTAATACATAGTTCTTATTTTAGCAGAGAAAATCAAATATACATGTCACTCTTTCTAAATAGATACACTCTCCCCGGTAATGACGCCAAAATTTTGATGTATAAAAGGTGTCTTTTTAACTCCTATTTATCCTACATTGATTATCAATGTAGGTACAAATTTTTATCTCAAAAGTGTACTCAGTCTGAGGTGACAATTTAATCTAATATTAATTCTCTCCAATTTGTAGTATAGTGTTTCGAATACAAGAGTAAGCAAATTCTTGAAAATGAAATCTAATTGCAATGACATGAAACTTAAAGCTCTAAAATCCAATCACTTACTCGCCAATCATCAGTCAAGGACGCAATAGTAATAACTCTTTCCTTTGTCAACTAATGTAAATGAAATCAAGCATAAACAAGATCTCCAATTTTACGAATTAGACAGTAATAGCGAATGTCCTTTACAGTTTATGATTTTACACTCCACAATAAACAACTAATTGGAAATGATACAATAATGCTGCTAATGGAAATAGAATAAACACGCTCTGTGTAATAACATTCTGAAGCAAACCAAACACTTACACGAAAGGAATAAATAGTAAATTTATTTATCAGAATTGAATAGTAGATCTATTTAACGGAAATGAACAACATATCTATCTAATGGAAATGAACATAAAACTCTAAATAGAAAAGCTTTACATCTGAAAAGCATAACAATACAAGTTACAAAGGAATAAATAATCTTGTTATGTTGAAAAGGAATAGCAACGCAATTCACTCACAATTGATGCAACAAACCCATTTCATAAAACATTGAAACAGTAAGCTATACAACATGGAAACTGCGAAGCAATGTGATTTAAATGAAATGATAACTAAAGAAAACCATCACATGACTGGAATCAAAAATTAATGGTACAGATAGCAGGTGGATCCACCAGGGCCGGGCCCTTAGCCGCTAGTGAAGCACTGCCAAACTACTCTAGTATCAAATAATGGAAAGGCAACTAGATTATATATTAATCATGTGTAATAGAGTTTACAAGCAATCGCACTCTATTTTAACGAACGAGAGTCGATAAAAAATCATGAAAATACAACAAAAAGTATGAATAATTATCATACATTATACATTACACATCTCGATTTCTACAAGCGCTGTCCTTTTATAACATCCAATGAACGAAACAAGAAAGATAGATAATCTTTGAGCAGTGATCCCTCGTGGTCGATAGATCCTGAGGGATTCACTCTATCTTCTAACTTTAGTTATCTTTTTGTCTTCTTGCACTGATGCCGCATTTTTCCTTTCCTTCCTTTGGCTTTGCGTTCCGATCTCGACCTTCTTGTCTGGATACGGTCTTTTGTTGAAGGGACAACAGTTATTTGTGATTTTTATTTTTCTCTCAAATGGTGGCTTCCCACTTCATCTATTTTTTGCATATAAGAAAAGACAATCTTTAATTAATTTGCAACAATCACTAAACTCCTTAATTCTATTATAATTCTTCAATATATTACTATTATAGAATATAAAGGAGTTATGATTAAAGGAAAAAGATAAAGAAATAGATGGAAAATTCATACATTTTCTGATGCTTAACACACCCCCTGCTTACCCTTTTTCATGTCCTCATGAAAACCATAGTTTACATGTAAAGCAGTTAGAGAATAGGTTGGAGAGGGTTTTTCAATTAGTGGTCTAAAACCATGATTTGCAGCTAAAAATTCAAAAATATTCCCTATCTACACATCAGCTAATTCATATTTGGCCTTATAGTCTACTGCAGGATACTAGATAATAGGGCTTCAAAATCTACAACCTAACCAATACAGGCCTTCCCTCAAGATGAGGTTACTATAGATAACCAAGCGGTTGGTAGCTAACTCAAAATTTTAATAACTGAATGGCTCTTTGTCTTGAATATTCCGAATGGAAATCTTCCATCAGAGATGGACAGAAAATATTCTACCCCATCTAGGATGATTGCTTTGTGGATGGGTCCCAATGTATGGATAACACCCTCCTTTGTCATTAAGCTTTTCTGCCTAGCCAATAATTGTAATGGGTGTCTCAGTTCACCCCTAACCCAAAGGTCTAACCCATTTTCTTGTCTCTGAAAAGTGCTATAGGCCTTGAGCCATTTTAACTGTTTAACAAAAAATGAAATGAATGCTTGATATTGGACATCACCCACAAAAGGACTGGGATTTGTCTCCATTTCCTCTACCAATATAAAATTGTGCAAATAAAATTCACAGAGTAAGTGCTAAACTTTTACTCCATAGAGTTTACAGCAGTTTATAAAGTCATCTACAGTTTCTATTTCTATAGGTTTTCCTACCTTAACATCATTAATTTTTAAATGCAAATATCTTATAAACAAAAACAAAGAATATTTTTTGGCAGGGGACCTACATGCTTGAACATCTATATATAGAGAACATAAAGTATCCATTTGATTCCTAACTATTCGTAGTTTATTCCTTACCTCTTCAACTTTTTCTTTTGCCTTCCGGCATTTATCAAAGGCTTCTGCCTCTGATGCATTGATGTCCTTCAATTGCTGCCGTAACTCTTGGTATTTCTTGCTAGGAACAATTTCTTCTTTGAGCTTTTCTCTAGCCCGTTGAGCCTGTGCTAGTTCCTCTCGGAGTTTTTCTATACCAGGGTCTTTGTTTATCAAAACATTTTTGGGTTGAATATCTACCTGGGTTTTCTTATTACAATGTCGAGTGCCTAAAGTCTGTGTCTCTTTTTTGGTTATACCGCTAGAAGACAGTGCCTCGGTCTGAACATCTTTATTACAGAGTTGCACATTTTCAGTTTGGGCGACTGTGTTTGTAACAAATGCCTGCCATTCCTTGCTATCCTGAATGAATATGGGCTCAGTTTGAGCCTCCATGGCCTTCGTATTATGGGGCTCCGTTTGGATGGCTGCATCCTTTGTTCTCGGGGTTCTTTTAGATATTTTCCCCGTTTTTAGAATCCTTATCTTTTTTCTGAGTTGTTTTACTAATTTTAGCAGCTTTCACTATTCCTTCCATAGCCACTCAATTTCATTTTTCTTCTTCTTATTTTCCTTGGGAGGAATAGTTGTTTCCTTTTCTGGACTTGGCTACTTAGTTGGGTTTTGTTCTTCAGGGACTATGCCTTTGTCCTTTCTTGTTTCCACATTCTCTGTTTAGAACACTTCTTTAGTGTTCACGTTATCCTGACTAGGTTCCTCAGGGGAGGAAACCCTAGTTTGATCTGTTATTTCCTGAGGGGCTTCTTCTTCTGCCTCCTCCTCATCATGCATTTCCTCGGATGTATCCTTTTCGTGGATGAAATTTTCCTATGATTTCTCTACCTCAATATTGAGGTTGAGCAGACTCTGGGGTTGCATATACTCACACATGTTGGCCAAAATTTGGGCGAATTCATCCTCCTGCAATGCAATCTATGGTGGACTTGAGCTGGAGGTTATGAAAGGTTATGCTTCCTCTCTTTCTTCTTCACTGGCTCGGTTAGTTTCTTCCTCTTTCTGATTTTCTCCTCCTTCCAGTTACGGGGGTTGCTCATCTACAGAACTAGGTAATTCTAAGGCTTGGCTACTACTACTCTGGAGGTTTCCCAAAATTCCCCTGTTTCTTCTTAATTTGGAGGAAGATCTGTGTTTTAGAGGTCTTTTTGTTATGCTGGTGATTCTTTTTTGTTTCAGGGCAGGTAAGGTTGTTCCCCTGTCTATCTAAAATAACAATTCTTCCCAACTAGTCTATTGTTGAGCAAGAATGTAACTAACTATTAATCGAATTAAAAAATGGTGGCTAATTACCATCCTTGTATGACATAATTTCCTTATTCTCAAAGCAACGTCATCCAATAAAAAATTTAAATGTGCAGGAAAATTCACAGTGCATTTCTATTTTAGTACTACTAATAATTTGAGGTGGCGTGGTCTTACCACATCCTTTGTTCCGTCACATGTAATGTAGCTTTGCACTACTCTAGCCAGTTCTACCCATGGTTCCCCCAGAGTTGCTGGCTAGACCCCTTTTCCTTTGACAATCAGGGTTTGTCCTTCGTCCCGAAATATGTTCATGGCCTCTTGAAGTCTCAATTTCTTATGGGTCCATACGGGTCCAACTACTAGTAGACTGGATACATAAGAAATTACTGCATCTGTCACTGTTATTTTCCTTCCTCTTTCTATAGAATAGTTCTACTGCAAGTTCTGCAAAAATTCAATGGCCACAGTTTCATGGGGCTATTGCAGTCATGTAAGGTAGGTAATCCACCCTACTTTCTCCAAAATTTCTCGTGCAGCATTGGAAACTGTGATTAATTGAGGTTCACTACGTACTAATTGCCCTCCCATTTAATCTAAACCCTGCACAATGTTAATGTTTCACAATAATACACAGAAATGGCAATGGAACAAGACCTCATGTATATCAGAAAATACCTTTAAAACTTGCTATTTCCGGGATCTGATGAAAATAGGGAATTGACCCGCATGGCAGCATATGTTGGAAGTCACCTGCACCCCCTTGAAATATGATAGGTCGCCCTCGACCGTCAAATGGAGGAACAAGGTACTGGACAACAGTCGTACATATTCATGACATGATAAAAAATTATCGAATTACTGAAATCGAGGCATATTATGACATCATGAATATATATGGAAATTCTATGTAATGATTCACAAATAGGGAAAAGGACAAATAACATAAATAAAAGTGATTATGCGGTCATTATCCACTTAAACCATTATGATTGATTTATAAACAATATTTCATGTATAAGAGGTTCAAGAAAGGGGTTTAGGAGCATAATATCATTTGAAATTAAGATAAAGATATAAAAAAAGGGTTTATAATTGCTATTGATTTGTGAAAAATATGACTCCAACAGCATCAGCAGAGATCTATTTCCCACAGGTGTCTATAACCTTGACAAAGTTTCTTTTTCACCATTGGAACCATAATCCTTTATATATGCCTAGGGAAGTGCTTTGTGATGTCATGATGGAGGCCATTGTGCTAGCTTGGGAACCAGATGAATCACAATGCCATTCACCAGGAAGGAGTGAAAGGTGGGCAGGTCGGCTCATGATGAGACCTCCTGCTCCAAGGGATTTTTATTTTTCTTATTTTCCTATTGTATCCTATCCCTGGTGTGGTGGCCATAATGGGAATGCCACTTCACTGCTGCCTTATGATCATGGTAGGATAACTCTTGATGAGACCCCCTATCCTCCATCTGACATATCATAGAATTGTTATTAATCATATAGATATATTCTCTTTTCTTTTCTTTTTCTTTTATATAGCAATTGCCTATTTATGTAGAAAGGATGGCTCAACACTCCTTAAGAGTAGGGATGGTGGAAGAAGTCTGAACATCTCAATAGAAGAAAATATGCCCTTATTCTTATTCAATAATAAAATTCAAACAGAATTATGAGGATTAGGGAAGAACCAACATGATAAAATAATCAATCAAATTAGCTTTAGTGAAAATAAAGACAACAAATTGATATAGATAGTTGTGTCCTTTCCTTTTCTCCTTATAAATACACAACAATTTCTTTAAAGATTACAATTTCTTATTGATATGTTGATTCCAGTAACCTCTAATTTTTGTGTTCTTGCATAAATTTGTATTTTTTCTTTAAAAGTATCGTGAAGAATTCATAAAAATTCTCAAAATGTTGTTCTAAAAAAAGAAAAATGCACTCAAAAAGTGTTCTTCCTTAGATGGAACAGCTGTTGTTCCTTAAGAGGAACGGCAAAAAGAACATTTGCATGCAAAACTGTGGTTCCTTTAAGAGGAACAACAAAAAGATAAAAACACACAAGTTGTTGTTCCTTTAAGAGGAACAACATATGTTACTTAAGAAGAACAATAGATAAAACAGTCCAAATCAAAACTGTTGTTCCTTAGAAGGAACAACAGAAAGTAAAAAATAATGGCGAAGGCGATGTTCCTTTTAAAGGGAACAACAAAGACAATCGGCAGATATGTTGTTCCTTTTAAAAGGAACAACAAAAAAATCAATGGAAGTGATGTTCCTTTTAAAAGGAACAACAAAAACAATCAGCAAAAGTGTTGTTCCTTTTTAAAAGGAACAACAAAAACAATCAGCGAAAATGTTGTTCCTTTTTAAAAGGAATAGCAAAAACAATCAGCAAAAATGCTATTCCTTTCAAAAGGAACAACAAAAACAATCAGCGGAAATGTTGTTCCTTTTAAAAGGAACAGCAAAAAGATGAACACGCAGACATGTTGTTCCTTAAGAGGAACGGTTGTTGTTCCTTAAGAGGAACAACAGTTGTTCCTTAAGAGGAGCAACACAAAAAATAAAGGCACACAAGATTATTGTTCTTTGTTAAGAGGAACAGCACAAAAAATAAAGGCACACAGGATTGTTGTTCTTTGTTAAGAGGAATGACTGCTGTTACTTAAGAGGAACAATAGTTGTTCCTTAAGAAGAATAGCAAGAAAAATAAAATCTGTACAAAAAGAAAAATCCTACAAGCAAAATTAAAAGAAAATCTTATGTACAAATTTCAGAAATAAAGGAATTGTTCAGTGAGTAAATGCTGAGGGGGAGTTATCTTCCTCAACAAGAATCTGCATAGTAGAATCTCCCTGTAATTACTGGTAAAAGGATTCCTGATTAAGCGGTTTGTGGTAAAGTTGTACTCGATGAACGTTTTCCTTGAAAGAATGTCCAGATCCATCAATGGTAGTTAACGTAATGGTGCCATTATCATGCACTTTCTGTATCTCATAAGGTCCAAGCCATCGTGTTTGGAATTTTCCAGGGAAATCCTGAAACCTGGAGTCATATAGGAATGCCCAATCTCCTTCGTTGAAGATTTTCTTTTTAATGAGGGCATCGTGCCATTTTTCTATGTGCTGTTGAATTAATGCAGTGTGTTGGAGGGCGGACAACCTAGTTTCATCTAACTCGTTGATTTGTTGTAATCTGTTGGTCTAGGCCTCATTTAAATTCAAACCCACCTCCTGGGTTGTTCTTCATTTTTGAATTTCAAATTCTATTGGAAAGATGGGTTCTTTTCCAAATATTAATTGATATGGTGAATACCCTGTGGTATTTCTCCATGTTGTTCAGTATGCCCACAAGGCTTCTGGAAATCTTGGAGCCCAACCATGTCTGTGTGATGTAAATGTTTTTGTAAGTATTTCTTCTATCACCTTATTCGTGCTCTCTACTTGGTCGTTTTCCTGTGGGTGGTATGGTGTTGTAATTTTGTGTTGAATGTGGTAATTTTTTGATGTTGTAGAAATTTTATTACCTAAAAATTGCAGTCCTCCATCTGTAATTATGTCCCTTGGGAGGCCATATTGCACAAATATTTGGAAAAGGAACTATATTATAGAGTCCTCTGCAGCTCTTGGAAGTGCCTTTGCTTCAACACATTTAGTAACATACTCTGTTGCAACTAGTATGTATGTTTTCTGATTTGATGGTGGGTTAATAGGACCAACAAAATCGAGCACCCAGTGCTCAAATAGATCGATTAATAACTGTGGATTCAAAGGAATTTCATTTGATTGTCCAGGGCGTCCCACCCTTTGGCAACTATCACAGGCTTGTACAAACTTTTTAGCATCCTTAAAAATTGTAGGCTCGTAATAGCTTGTTTTTAAAACCTTGTGACCAGTCCTACGATCTACGAAATGTCTGCCACATGGCCCGTCATGGCATGCTTTCAAGATGTCAAATATTTCATCTTCTCGGACGCATCTTTTGATGTGCATATCTTCTCCTGTATGAAATAGGTAGTCCCCAATCCACAAGAATCGGGTACTGTGTTGTACAATTTGTTTTCGTTCATTGGGCGTTAGATGCTTAGGTAATCTACCTATTGCTAAATAATTTGAAACATCAACATACCATGGGGTTTTGGCAGTAACAGCAAACAAATGTTCATTTGGAAAATCATCTTTGATTGCTACTACGTCTGTTGATTTTGGCATTCGTGAGAGAAAATTAGTGACAAGATTCTCTTTTCCAGGTCGGTCCTTTATTGTGATGTCAAATTCCTGCAATTGAATCAAACATCTTGTTACTCTACCATTTGTAATAGGTTTACTTGCCAAAAATTTTATGGCAGATTGATCTGTATATAAAACTATAGGATACCCAGCTATATAATGTCTAAATTTATTTATAGCATGTATTACAGCTAAAAATTCTTTCTCCGTCACAATATATTTTAACTCAGTAGGAGATAGATTCTTGCTAATATAATAAATTGCATATGGTTTTTTATCTTCCTCCTACGCAAGGATTGCTCCAATAGCTATATCTTAGGCATCAGATGAAATTTGGAATGGCAAATCCAAATTTTGGCCCCTTAGCACTGGGGCTATTGATAGAAGCTTTTTCAGATCCTCAAAAGCATGGTCACATTTATCTGTCAAAATAAAGTAAACATTCCCTATTAGTGCGTATAGAGGTGCACCTATTTGAGAATAATCCTCTATGAATCTTCTATAATAACCAGAAAATCCTAGAAAGCTATGTACCTTTGCTTGAGTGGTAGGAGTAGGTATTAACAAAATTATCTGAATTTTTTTCTGGATCTACCTTTATTCCAGCTGCTGAGATATAATGACCTAATATGAGTCCCTCGATCATCATCATGTGACACTTTTCATGGATTAAGAAGAGCCTAGTGGCAATACACCTTTGCAACACCTTTTCCAATGTTTCTAATGCTAGCTCAAAATCATCTCCATAAGGTGTGAAATCATCCATATACACTTTGAGCCCTTAATTTATTAAATCTGAAAAGATGCTGAGAATGGCCCTTTGAAATGTGGCAGGGGCATTGCATAGACCAAAGGGTAGAACTCTCTAAGCAAATGTCTCCCAAGGACAGGTAAAAGTAGTCTTATCTTGGTCTTCAGGGGCAATCTGAATCTAATTGTATCCACTGAAGCCATCTAAGAAAGAAAATAATTTCTTTCCTGCTAATGTATCTAATACCTGATCAATGAAAGGAAGGGGAAAGTGGTCTTTCTGGGTTGCTTTGTTTAGTTCTCTGTAGTCTACACATATCCTCCACTTTCCATTCTTCTTTGGCACCACTACTAATAGAGAGACCCACTTGCTATCAGATATTGGATAAATAAAGTTTACATCCAAAAGATTTTGTAATTTAGCTTTCACAATATCCTTAGGATGAGGGTTTAATCTTCGTTGGGGTTGGCAAATGGGTCTTGCATATTTTTATGTATAAATGTGGTGTGTACATAACTAGGGATCAATTCCTTTCATGTCTAGGTAATCCTATGCAAAATCTCACTTATATTTTTTGAGTAGTTGGAACAACTTCTCTTCTTGTTCAGCAGTCAAATTTTTGTTAATGTTCAAAGTTTTTCCTGGATCAATTTCTATAGTTTTTCTATTGTAAACAGAAGTGGTAGGTATTGATTGACCTTGAATTTATTTCAGGGGATCTTCTTCTTCTTCATTATCAAATGCTGCCTAGATCATGTGACATTGCAAATGGGATCTGGTTTTTGGTTGGTTAATATAACTGTTAATGATGTCATCCTCTGTTTGGTATTTAAAGTCGGGGGAACCTTCTATGGTTAATGGTGATCTAATGTTTTCTATGAGGTATGATACAGGTTGTTTCTTTTTTTTTATTATCGTTAGGCTTAGCTGGGCTAGAGGGTATAAGGCTAAATTCTTGACATAACTCCCTCAAATTATAGTCATGCTGCCTTGACAGCAACCAATGTAAGCATCAGTAGTTGCTAGCCAAGGTCTACCTAAGATTAAAGGGTGTCCATATAGACGGTTTTTGGGGTTAATAATCAGGAGGTCAACAAGGTATTCCCAGGAGTCTACAGATACCATTACATCATGTAGTGTGCCTTCTAGCTTGACTACCGATCGGTCAGCCAATTCCAATAAGGTTGTTGTTGGATCTAATCATGTAATGCCAAGTTTTTGACAAGTGGTGATTGTTTGGATATTGATTTCAGCTCCCAAATCAACTAAGGCATTCGGAAATTATTGTCCATTGATTTTCACTGTAACTATAGGATTTCCTGGGTCCTCATACTTTACAGGTGCTTCTCTTGCTGATAGTAAGTCAGATAGAGTGCCGACTACTTGGACGGTTGGGTTAGTTGTTTTTCTCCTCTTTGGGTTTCTTATACATAGTTCTTTGATGGTATTTGCATAAATGGGAATATCTTAGATAGCTTGGAGGAGTGGGATTTTTATACAAAAAATTTTCAGCTCTCCCAGAAGATCAAAATCAAGATATTCTATTGGACAAGGTATGATTAGTCATTCTGGGAATGGTGGAGAAGAGGTGGTTGCTTGCTCATGAGTTTGTTGTATAACCATATTCTCGTTTTGCAATGTTTCTTCTGAAGGTAACGAATTTTCAACTTGAACATTTTTGTCTCCCTCTGATTCTATTATGCGCCTAGACCTTAGTTCAAGGTCGTTGCACTCCCTTAACTCGGTTTCTAGTTTTTGTGCTTCGATTATTTGAATAGATTGAACCAGTCTATTATTAGGGTTCGGGCTGGGTTGGGCTGGGAGTTGCGATCTTAAGTTGGTCTCGGGATTTTTTTGCAATGTATATGGTGCTGGTAGTGTAGGTGGAGGGAGAGGAATCATTCCAGCTGGTTGATTCATAGACCTTTTCTAGTTCGACTGCTAGGTCTGAATCTGTGAGGTGCACGGGGACCATTATGTTGGATATGTATTATTTTTCCAAAATGGTGTACAGTAAGGAAAGTTTTTCCAATTGGTTTGATTTGTTTGATTTGGCCATGGTGGTGTAGGAAATGGCTGCTGTGACCAACTGGGGAAGGGTGGCTGATTTTGCCACATTCCATTATATTCCTAAGAATTATACTGAGGAGACTAAAAAGAAGAGGATGGATCAATAGGCATACCTATTTTCTGTGGCTGCCATTGACAACGCTCATTGAGTGGGTATATCATTTTTTTTTCTTCTTCCGCTTCTTTGTAGACTGCTTTCAATCCTGGGAGTGAGGGGAAAATTTCTGTGGAGTGATATTTCATGCAGATGGCACAGACTTGGACTATATCTAGAGGGCACTCTTTATGGCTATGTTTCTTTCTGCATTTGGGGCAGAATATTGCCAAATTTTGTTCTGCTTCTGCTTTCTTTTGTTTATCTTGCATGATATCGAGCTACGATTTTAGAGTCCCTAGAATATCAGTTTTGAAATATTATAATAGATTGCCAATTTCTGTGAGGGTTATACCTCCACCGGAGGTCTTGCTATCCCTTGTGATCATGTCACGTTCTACTAGTTTTAGTCTTGTGCTGCCTCTAGAAATCCTGATACATAAATCAATAATGTCAGCAAAATTTTCTTGATATATGTCACCTTTGCCCATGATGTTTAATGTTTCAACCCATTTTTCCTTCATCCCTTTAATTAATGTAGTTTTTAACACATTATCAGGTAAGGGTAAAGATGCATAAGGTGATCTCTGGAGGTTGTATTGAAAGCATTCTACATATTCCTCCAATGTTTCATTAGGTTTTTCTATCATTTGAAGTATTTCATCCTTCAATTCCCCAGACCTACAATAATCCCGATATTTCATTAGAAAGGCAACTTTCATCTGATCCCAGTCATTTATAACACCTCCACCTAACCCAATAAACCATCGTAGAGCTGCTCCTTTTAATGTGGAGGGGAATAATTTTAACTTTTGGGGATCGGTGGTATAGTCATACCCCCTACATAACACATCGAATTCAAATAGGAATGCATCTGGATATTCTGATGTTAAGCCATGGAATGTAGGAATATGCTGGAGAGGAATGGCCTTCATAGGTGAATTAACTGCAGTGTCCACAATGGGATTTTGTAGTGTGGAATTTTGGGGTGGTTGTTGGTTGTGGGCAATTTGATCAAATATGTGCCAATATCCTTCTGGGATTTCTAGGGAATTATTCCTAGGCTGAATAGAAGGAGTAGGGATGACCTTAACAACACTTCCTTGGTCTAGGATAGTTAGTGTCCCTTGCTGAACTATTTTCTAAGGGGATATTAGTTCTTCAGGTTTTTCAGCTTTGTTTTGGATGATTTTGATAGAACTTCCCTTATTTAGGCTACTTAGTGTTTGGATTACTTCAAGAGGGGATCTTGGTTCTTCTACTTCCCCTGTTTCTCCTCCTCCTTCGTGGAGATTACTAGAGTTTCCTTCTTGTAAAGAAATTGGGCGAGAATTCTCAATTTCTTGAGAATCTTGCTTAGTCTCTTCTATTTGGCTATGCACCTCAGTAAAAGCTAAAGATGGTGATTCTGTTGCCCGAAGGGAGCTAGTAGGTTGTCTAGAAGCAATTTTTCTAAGGCCTACTGATGACTGAGATTCAGCTTTCTTAATGATATTATCGATGAAGGATGTTCGCCCAAGGGTCACCGGTCCCTTAGGTTTTTGAGGTCTGGGATGAATTTTGTTTCGATTAGATTTTCTAGTCATTCAGAAAATGAAAGAATTCATTCCTACCTTAGACTTCTACGCAGTTCTGCTATGAAGCGGGCCAGTAAGCGAGCATGTTCCTCATTCGCTATGCAAGTTCTTACCTTCCGATTTTAATACCTAGTTCTTCTTTTAGAAGAGAAAATCAAATATACATCACTCTTTCTAAATAGATACACTCTCCCCATCAACGATGCCAAAATGTTGAGGTATAAAAGGTGTCTTTTTAACTCCTATTTATCCTACATTAATTATCAATCTAGGTACAAATTTTTATCTCAAGAGTGTACTCAGTTTGAGGCATAAATTTAATATAAGAGTAATTCTCTCGAATTTACAGTACAGTGTTTCAAATACAAGAGTAAACAGATGCTTGAAAATGAAATCTAATTGCAATGACATGAAACTTAGAGATCTAAAATCCAATCACTTACAACAATCATTAGTCAAGGATGTAGTAGTAATAACTCTTTCCTTTGTCAACTGATGTAAATGAAATCAAGCATAAACAAGATCTACAATCTGAGGACTTAGACAGTAATAACCAATGTCCTTTATAGTTGATGATCTTACACTCCACAATAAACAACTAATTGGAAATGATACAATAATGCTGCTAATGGAAATAGAATAAACACGCTCTGTGCAATAACATTCTAAATCAAACCAAATACTTACAGGAAAGGAATACTCAGTAAAGATATTTATCAGAAGTGAACAGCAGATCTATTTAATGGGAATGAACAGCAGATATATCTAATGGAAATGAACAACAAACTCTAAACAACGAAGCTTTATTTCTGAAAAGAACAACAATACAATTTACAACGGAATAAATAATATTGTTATGTTGAAAAGGAATTACAACACAATTCACAATATATGCAACAAACCCATTTCATAAAACATTGAAACAGTAAGCTATACAACATGGAAACTGTGAATAAATGTGATTTAAACGAATTGAGAACTAAAGCAAACCATCACACAGCTAGAATTGGAAAGTAATGGTATAGATAGTAGGTGGATCCACCAGGGCCGGGCCCTTAGCCGCTAGTGAAGCACCACCAAACTACTCCAGTATCAAATAATGGAATGGCAACTAGATTATATATTAATCATGTGTAACAGAGTTTACAATCAATTTCACTCTTCTTTAAGCAACGAGAGTCCTTGAAAAATCATGAAAATACAACAAGAAGTCTGAATAATTATCGTACATTATACATTACACATCTTGATTTCTACAAGCACTGTCCTTTTATAACAGCCAGTGGACGAAACAAGAAAGACGGATAAGCTTTTAACAATGATCCCTCAGGATCGAGAGATCCTGAGGGATTCACTCTATCTTCTAACTTTAGTTATTGTTTTGTCTTCTTGCGCTGATGTCGCACTGTTCCTTTCCTTTCTTTGGTTGTGCGCTCCAATCTCGACCTTCCTTTTTGGATACGGTCTTTTGTTGAAGGGACAACAATTATTTCCGCTTTGTCTTTTTCTCCCGAATGGTGGCTTCCCACTTCATCTATTTTCTGCGTATAAGAAAATATAATCTTTAATTAATTTGCAACAATCACTAATCTCCTTAATTCTATTATAATTCCTCAATATATTACCATTAAACAATATAAAGGAGTTATGATTGAAGGAAAAAGATAAATAAATACATAGAAAATTCATACCTTTTCCAATGCTCAACACTCTTCACACTTGGATGTGAACTGCAACGAACAAACTGAATCATAGACCTTCATAAATTGGAGGATTTAGAAACATGTCTCTCAGAGGTGGGGCAACCATAATGGAAGAAACTCATTTGGGCGCTCAATCCATCTATGCTTGCATTAATACAAACCAAACTTTGGGAGCATCCTTGTGGAGAGGTCAGGCTCATAGTTACTTCTTGTCTCATCATGGTCATAGCTTCAACATCACCACTACTGCTCTAAAATAATAATGTCATGATAGATATACTACAGCTAATAGTAGAACCCCTTTAGGGGTTGAATAACATCATCCTTCCTACCTTTCAGAAGTGCTATAAAATTTTAAAATCATCGCAGAGTTCAACTTTAGAACCTTTATGCTGAATTTGGAATGTGACGACTTAATATTTCAGTTACTACAAGGCTTTTACACAAAAATTACATCATCTCATCTAGATTGTGTGAAAACAAGGATGAAAAACATTGTATCTCTATTCTTAGAAGGATAGCCTGACATCTTCAAGACAAGATCCAAATTGTTGACCATTTGGAGGAAAGAACCACAAGGATCACCAGCTATCTATGATCAAGTCGAGAAGTTGTTCAGGAAAAATATAAAATTTATGAGAGGGGTTCTTACTAGGAAGGATTTGAGAAGAATTGATGGAGGAAGAAAGAAAAAAATATGCAACAAGAATGAACTAAGGAGGAGAGGACTATGGTTTATATAATCAATACATTAGGCCCTTAGCCATGCATGTCCAAGTGATAAGGAGGGAACAAGAGAAGAAAAATTAGATACTTGTTTAGATCATGTGGATTCATTGATAGTTGGGTTCACTAATTTTCATAAGATAACCTATGAAGGATACAAATATTAAAGCACAGATGGTGAGAAACAACACCTGGTTTTCTAGAGAAACTTGTAGGTCAAGTCAATGATAAACAATCAACTTGACAAAGTACATGGGGAAAGGAAGGGGGTAGTTCCTCCTAACAATGTGGTAAAATCTTGTACAATTGAGTCCATAGATATTTAGGAGGAAATACATAGAGAGTATGGAAAATTAGGTGTATATTTGACAACTAGAGAGGGTGAACAACATATTATCCCCACACTTGGAGAATGCAAGGAAGAATACATTCAATGAGACACAAGTAAGGAACGAGTTGTAATAAACCATAATGAAAAATATATTATACATGGTGAGACATTTCTAGAGAGTTGGTCAAAGGTTCAACCTAGAATTATGATAGTTGAGCATCTAGTAAATACTAATATAAAGGCATTCAATAGGGCACCATAATTTCCAGTCGAGGACTTCTGGGAAAAGATCATGCATTTCAAGAAATATATTATGATGTTGAAGTAGATAGTCTGGATATTTTGAGACACCGTCTTACAGGAAAATATGAAAATTTAGGAGCTCATAGGGGTATCTATCGAATCAATGGCTACGTTGTCTAGTGTTTAGGAATGACTCAAGTGCATCACAAGGCAGCAAGAGGAGTAGAGTTGGTATTTTGAGAGTGGCCCTCTACAGGAGTATATAGATAAGGGTTGAAACACTACCAAACCACCTTTATACATTAGGAAGAGGAAGGCTGTGTTTTCCAAATGCATCATTTTTGGTGACCAAGTGGAGAATCGTGAGTTGAGCATCGAGAAGCATCAACATAGTAGATTTCGAGGTATTCATCCTTCCCAAGGCATGGATTGGAGAGAGATTATGATTTGGTACTCTATTGATGGTTAATTCTTAGAAGGATACTCACATTCAAGAGCATATTTCATATTGGGCCCTTCGACACAGACAATGATGAGGGATGGGATGGTACGATAACCCCTAGGTCCTAGGACTTAGATGGCATTGGGATCTAGGAGAATACATTGGGGCTAAGATTGGTCATAGGATTGTTTGGGATCTAAATGAATCTATCGAGAGAAGGATTGGTCGAAGGATTGTTTGAGATCTAGGTATAGAAGGATCCATTCAGGATCATTTAGAATGGAGGTATCAAATAAAAAAATCAGTTGTATAGGATGTTAATATCAATGCTTCTGTTGTGGATAGTAGTAAATTGCTTTAGCGAAATAAATATTTGGGTCAGAGGATTTGTGATATTCCCTTTCTTGATCTGGTCAAAATGGATAGAATCTGAACATGGTATTTACCATGGTCTTTTCCCATGGTATCAGCTGATGATATTTTCTTTTGATTTTCAAGGGAAAATAATAAAATAAGGTCTCTAGAGAGACCATCAAGCCTATAAAAGGGGATATAGGGTACGGATTTGGGATCATTCTGGCTTATCTATCTTGTTGTGTTCTTCCTGGGAACGTGAGGCTAACTCCAGTTTGATCCCAGGGACCAAACACCCATGTGCGATATTTTGTCTGGTGGATCCATCCAGGTTCCATTATTGTTCTTAAATATTTTGTTTTCTATTCTAATGAGAAGTTGGGGATGTACTTGTTTATTAGATAATAACATAAATAAAGACAAAATTTCAAGATCTCATTATGTTTAGTGTTTTTATTAGAATTATTTTTAATTAGAACACCTAGATGTGATAGATCTGTTAATTATTTCATTGTTTGGGACCTTACAGGAATCCATCACTAGAATAATGAAAATAGCATCAGATAACAATGGAAATAAAAAAAGAGTAGGATAGAATAGAAAAAAGCATCATAAAACCAAAAAATTGAACCATTTAAGCCCTAACCATTTAAAATAATCCTTTATATAGGGGTGGTCCTCCATATCATGCTTGAATAATCCTCTTTCATATCACCTAGATGAGTTTTCCTCAAAATTTCCAACTTCAACTATCCATTGCACCATATCTTTCTGAATTCCCCCCTTAGTCCATGTCTAGCTAGCTGGCATATCTATTAGACAACTTTTCATTAGAGAAATAAATAAATTACAACAAGGAGTGTTCAACCTTTGTCACACCTCGGTGTAGTATTTAAAACATCAATGTGTTCTTCTATATTCAATGTAAATTCCTTCTTTTGCATGTAACGTATCCCAATAACTTCACAGGAAAATGCATGGAGTTAGGAAATATTTTCAACATTTACCAATTTGTAACTTTCTAAATTTATTTCTATATTCCCTCATTAACCATTAGAATAACAATCATCATCACCTAGATAAATATTTAGGAAAAATCATATTGACTTACGCAACCATTAACTCTCCTTGTTGTAGCATACTAACTTAATTGTCCTGCTATAACTATGCATCAATCCCATGATCATTTTAACTCAATTAGTAAATCACATAATTGATAATATAAACATCACATCATGAAAATGACACAGTGAAAAATCACATGATTAGACACAGATATACCATAGAAACCACATAGGGTGAAAACAAGAAAAATATTTAATGTTATTATTAAAAGCTCATTAGGGTTTTCACCTCGCACTCAGGGATTATAAGGGAGTCCATCCCTTAACCATTGTCATAAAAATTACATATAAAAATGATCCTAAATGTGACATAAATAGCTATATTAAGCCATTACGATCACCATGATACTAATAACCCATGGATCCTTAGTCTCTATCTTTGTGGTCAAGCTGTTTCCTTCAGTGGGTCATCCTGCAGTTGGAACTCCTAAACCTGCATGGACTAACAACTCTTTGTATTCCAAAATGTTAAACTTGAAAAATCCTTTTCTCAAGTCATCCTCCTTTCCTACCATTGTTGTCGTCAGCACACTTGATATCATGATTAGATAAAATATGAATAAAAAAATAATAAATCTTTATTTGTGACATTACAACAACTATTTGTATGAATGTATAAAACATAACTAAATTGACATGAAATTCCTCCTTTAACACCATTTCACATGCATTAGTAAGAAATAAATCACTATCAAGCATCCTATTTCTAACAAACGCTAAAAAAATATTGCATGCACTTTCATACTATTTCAAAAGGAAAACTAGCATATTATCTAATAATATAGTGCATGCAAATGCACAAAATATTTCAAGATAACTATCCCAACAAGAAATTTCCATTTTTCCTACTCTAAAGTTATCTTTTCCAAAGGTATTACCACAATATCTGATATACATATGCATGTGAATGCATGTTCTTTTCCAAAAACATATTTTCAGACAAGAGCTATTCAAAATGGCTATTACGTATAACATTGGGAGCTATATTTCAAAAAGGTTAACATACTAGTTATAATTTTGTACATGCAACAACATAGCTTGTTCTTCTTGCATGTAAAACACACACACACACATATATATACTTTTAAGTTATGCTAAAATATATTATATCATAAAATAAACTTTACATAGGAATTGGGATGAGATGGAAAGCGGTGCTTATCGAATCCCAACCTTGGTAGTTTTCAAAATAAAGCAAGTTTGGGGCTTTTTCCTTGGAGGAATTCATCCCCATAGTAGAGTCATACAGTCGTTTTTTTTTAAATGTTCTGTAACACATATAAAGAAAAAATAGCTATATCCTTGAGTTGAAAAAAAATAGTGATGAACTGAGGTACTGCATCATCATGGTGTTTCTTCCTCATCCTCTCATGTGGGGTCCTCCTCCTCTATGAGGAATCCATATTCGCATGTTATGGCCTCCTTCTCATCCATAGGAGTGTGCGGGGGCTTCAAAGGGGCCGCATGGTTTATAGGAGAAATAGGGTACTCAACATCTAAAACTCTAGTCCAAACTCCATCCGAATCCATGATCCAAACGCCTGTCTCCTTCTCCATTGGCTCACGAATAGTGAGCGGCTCAATTTTTCGAGGAGTGGGCATCTCAGAGTGCGCAATGGTAGATTTTATGGGGCCTATTCTGCCCCAGGGCTTCTCTGGAATTAATACAATCTCTTCTTAGGTGCAGTGAGCTGTCTGAGCAGCTTTCGTTTTGTGGGTTCCTAAAGAGGAACCTTCAATTATTTCCATATGTTAGTTTTGTTTGCGATGATAGAGCCCCAAAAATGCACGTTGATGGATTCCCCTGGTGGGATTTTGACATTGTCTTGGGGCCATGGAGAGTCTATCGGGTAGGGAGAGAGAAGCAGGTCGAAAGTATGGGATATACGCAGCTGGAGTTAGCTGGAGGGGTGTGCAGCGGGGGGCAGTAAATAGCACGGGGTAGACAATAGTGGGTCGTGCAGCGGGGGAGCTCGTATTAGATAGCACGCAATAGGGAGAGGCATAGGAGGATGGGTAGGGTAGCACACATGAGGAGGTGTGCAACCAGGAGGATCAAAGATGCAAGAGCACACAATAGGAGGACACGCGACAGGGGGCTCGAAGAAGGGGGTGGTCAACTAGAGGAGCACACAACTGGTAGGAAAATGGAAGTGGAGATGCGCAAGGAAGACTGGAGCAATGGAGTGATGGTGAGGGGATTAACAATGATGTATTAATGAGCAGCTTCAATTCCTTTTGAAGACCTATGGCATGACCGCAATTGCGGTGAGGGGATGTGGCATGAGTGTAGATTTTGTGATGGATCATCGAAGTGTGGATGCATCCAGTACGAAGTATGGAAAGAGGTCAGTTATGACAGAGTACCATCATGAATGATTGACAAAATGAGTTTCCACATTATGTTAGAGCTTCTGTTGAAGGGCGGCATCGGCCTGAGAATGGGAGGATTTTTCCTCACACGAATTGGGTGTGTCACACGCACCCGGGGCATGTAAAGCATTTATTTCTTTCCAAAAGAAACAAAATAAAAATTTCATGTAAAAATAAACACATTTCTTTTCCAAGAGATCAAACACATAACATTTATTCTTTCATGCAAAAAAAGAGACATTTCCCTCTTATGTAAAAGATCTAGCCCAATAACTATGGATAATATTCCCCCAAAAGAAATATAATTCCATAACTAATCCCTTTAGGAGTGCAAATACATATTATTTTTCCCAAAAGAAGGCTAACACAATCAATATTATGTGATTGCGTTTTCCTTTTCTTTAGAAATCTAATACCAAGAACTATACTTTTTGCATGCATGAAAGTGTATATATTTCTCTAACTAATATTACATAATAAAGCATGTGATTACTATTTTTCCTCTCCAATAGCCTAATCCAATAATTCATACAAGGATATACTTTTCTCTTCTATTCTTTTTGAAGAGTTCCAGAACAATAAATTCTCCATTGCACATAAGTATATATATTTATTTTCCAAGGAAATTTAACTCCCTAACTATTCTTTTTCAAAAATATAGCTAACTCACTACCTATTATGCATGAAATACAAAAAAAATTCTTATCATTTCACACATCAGAGAGATTTCTAATATTTCCTCAAGAAATAACATGAATAGGAAATCCTTCTCAAATAACACAAACAATTTCCTTCTATGAAAAGGTTTTATGTGCACTACTTCTCACAAAATTTATTTATATCTTTTTCCATGACTCAAGCTCCTCATGCATGTAAAATCACATAATTAATTCTAGTAGATCAGATATACTATATAATTATTCATGTGCACCTAAGCACATACTCTTTTCAAGAGTCCAATATTTCACTTTAAACTTTTAAAGCCTATGCATCATGAGAACATACTTGGTAATCTCCTAAATGAAATAAATTAATTCATTTTCATGAATTATCAACATGATTATTATGTGTCCATATACATAAACACTTTTTTTTATCTGGTTGAAGAATCGAATGGTAGCACTTTGTTTTACTCTATTTTTCCTATTTTAGTCATCCACTTTGGGCGCGGCTTACGAACATATGGAAACAAATTTCAGAAAACCAAAAGAGGATTTTCTTTGGAATAGGCTTATTAAAAATAATCTCTCATTTTTTTCACTGCTGTCACGGTTTTTAATATTCAAATAAATATTTGGAGCCTCTTTTTTAATATTCAAATAATATTAAATAATTTCCTCTTTTTGTCATCAACTTTGGACACGGTTTCCAAACAAATGGAAACAATTTTTAGAAAACCAAAAGATGTTTTTGTTTGTAACGGGTTCAATAACATAACTCCTCTCCATTTTTACATAGGCATTATGGTTTGGAAGATTCAAATGAATCTTTGTAGCTCATTTTTCTAGATTTAAATATTACATAATCCCTTGCTTTTATTATCAATTTTGGGCACAACTTTCGAGACATGGGAAATGATTTTTTAAAATCTGAAAGAGGATTTTTGTTAGAACAACCCCTTTTACCAAAACCTCCTTCATGTTTTACATATATATCTCGGTTTTGGAGATATAAAGGCATATTTGGACCCTATTTTCCAATAACTTATGCAATTCACAAAATTATTTAGACATGAAAAGCTTTTATGAATTCACAACACATGAAATCTTCTAAGAATTTAATCAATTAAACACTTATTCCTATATCCAATAAATTATATAGAGGTTTTCACATGAAATAATCTTTATTCTTTATCATATGAACTTTTCCTTGGAAATAAATTCAATTATTATATCATCATGCCCCATATGCAAACAAATTTTTTTTCAAAGAACATAGTTACTTATCTTTTGATGCATGCTTGGAATCCTTTCTTCCTCTTCATTGGCTCCATTCCCGATGTATTCTCTCATTCTCTCTTCTATTTTTCTCATTGAATTAAAATAAATAGAATTAAGAAAATGGAATAGCTTTTCTAAATTATAAAAGAATTCCATAAAGCACACATAAATGTGAATTTTTCCTAAATCACAAAATAACTCCATAAATATCTCACACTTTTCTTTTGAAGGTAAATTTGTTTTTTCTTTATGATAAAAATATCTCTTATCCATAGTTTTTCCAAAACTATTACTCATTATTTCTAAAACTCGTAAAAGATACCAACTTTGAAATATAATTTATTTATAGAAGAAGATAAATTCTTCTAAATAAAATAATTAAGAAATAATTCTTTGAATATTCTTATAATTAAGAATTAAAAGAATATTCTATGTAATAACAATATAAGAATTATTAGTATTTAATTATTTAAAAAACCTCATTTTATTAGAGTTTTTAGGGTGGCTTATGCTAGGAATATTACATACACCCCCCTTAAAGAGAACATTGTCCTCGATATTTTTATCTTGTTGGAAAATTAACCTTTACTTTTGATTACCAATTATTTAGGAAATGTAAAATAATACCTCAATCATAATACTTCCACAAAAACTCCCTGGATGTGGGTGTTTGATTGCACATGGGAGGTAGCAGGCCCATCGTGTGTCACATGGCCTAGCCACATGGCCACGCATGGAGCCTGGTCAGCAGCCTTAAATTACACCAACTCCTCACATCATACCATCTTAAATACCTCTGCTATCAACCTTAATGTCGGTCTGGAATGTCACCCTGAGCTCTTCATTATGGCTCCACATCCTCCAACCCTACCATTATGCTCTTGCTGCTTTGGTCTCTCTGTTATCTCGGCTCTAAGCTCTTGCTTGCCCACAAAGACACAATGTGACCTTCATTTCAGGTTGTTCCAACACCCATCTACTCCTGCTGTCATTCCTTCTCACTCTCCTGGTTCGACGCCCATTTTCTCCTGCTATCATTCCATCTCATAGCTCCAACTCGCTGACCCCATCGCTCACTTAGCCTCCTCGCCTTTGATTGTTAGCCTCTCTCACACTTCTTCCAGCACCAGTATTCCAAGGAGGCATTGGATGCGGTGCCTCTGTGTTCATGGTAGGGGTCAGGCCTCACGACCACCCTTATCCATCAATTTTGATAGTCACTCCCCAACTCCTGATCAAAACTCTGCCCAGTTCCACTATGACTATTCCTTGGATAGGCCCCATCTCACAGCCTGAATCACAATTACCTTCTAGGAGGTGCCTTCAAGCTCGGTGGGAACATGATCCAGAAAGAAACCATGGAAATCCATAATCACTCTAGTGCCACCAAATCTCTCTCGAAAATCAGAAGCTTTGTTGGTCAAGCCTGCATCTCACTCCACCAGCGACGAAAGCACTGGTAGTGGTAGTCTTGAATGGTCTGGTGGTGATAGGAGAAAGTGTAGCACTAGCACTGCCACCACGCCAGAACGCACCGCTCAGCCTACAAAGAAATCTGATGACTCTTCTAATGAATACAGGTGTCGTATATTGGAGGAGCCACCGCCACTACCTTACGACACCTAGCATGACACTTAGCTATATATTTGAGAGGTTTCTTCTCTTGGTTTTGTTTAATTCCTTTTCTATTATGTATTTCATCAATAATCTGTCAAAATTTTGGTCATTTCTGGACAGTACTGGTTTCCCCATAGAGGGCAGCAATTTTCATGCCGGTATCCCCATTCGAGGCGGTCAATTTTTTATTTTTTTGACTCCTACTCCCTACAGAATTGGATAGTATAGCAATTTTGGAGTCAAGTTTCAGCCTGGACACTATTTTTTATCAATAGAATTAGTCCAATTAAAAAAAAAAATTACTTCCACAAAAACTCAAGGTGAACTAGCCCTTTAATAATTGAAATGATAAGAAAAACTCTATCAAGTACATGTTGTATTTTATTTAGGAGTTACACTAGTATTTCTTTCTCACTAGTGTTGTTTGAAAATTAATATCTTTCTCTCCCACAATAATTTCAATAAAATTCAATCTCATGGCATTTATGTCCTGCCATTTTCATCTCAAATTACTTTCTTTCTCTCCCACAGCAATTTCACTCAAATTCAAACTCATGGCACTAATCTCCAGCCATTTTCCTCTACTGTGTCAGGAATTTAGAGTTCAGTAACTCATTATTTTATCTAACATGAGTTATTTCAATTGCCTATATATTTCAATTTGTTTCCTCTATGCATGCATATAGATAAGTCATTTATGACATGTTCATTTTCTCATAAAAACCTATAAACACAACCTATTTCATCGAAGTTGTTGATTAGATAAATTAATATATCATGCATGAAAAAATATAACACAAGCAACAAATTTGAGACATGCAATTTACAGTCTATTGTAACATCCAACATCTTTAGATAATTTTTAATGTATATATAATTTCATCTAACTGTAGTTAATTTCTAGGAATTGTTGAGGAACAGAGCATATTCCACCCAAGCATCAACTATCTCCAATAGTTCCCCACCGAGCTAAGATCTACTTGCCACTAGAATCAACAACCTCATTGATTCCTTGGCACTTTCCTCCCAATATATTTTTAGCAACGTCTTGCTTTAAGGTCTTCCAACCATTTTGCCTAGTCCTTTTTGTTTTATATTTTTTGAAAAATATACTCTTCATTTTCCTTAAAGAGCGCCTTTCTCTCCCGTTGTGGTTTATTTGACCCCACTTAGTATTTATCTCCAACTAAGTGATTAACATAATCTTTCTCTCCCATTATGTTAATATTTTCCTCTTTATTATTCTCTCCTAGGGATTTTTAGAAGACTTTTAGGGAAGGTCCATCTTGAACTTAACCACCAATAGATTTTCATAAGATGGCAAGAATTCTTCAAAACTATAGAGTTATTTCCTGAATACCCCAACCAATGTATTCATTAACTCAATAATACAATAAAATATTACATAGTCACATTATTCCCATCATGGCTTCCATATCCATTGAATCCAATAATAATTCATTGTCTAAAAATAGTCAATGTCTACAAATCCATTGTAATTTACATAATTTTCCATTTGCATATTATCATTAAGGCATAGGAACATTTATGTACACCATGCATCTATACTTGACCCTTAACATGGGTCCCATAATTTTTCAAAGTACATTGACAACAATTCATCACATGTAATATAGGTGGTATATATTTGAAATTTCCACATAATAAAGATCGTGCAACTTAGAAAATTTACATTAAAATATATTGCATACCATATCATTATACTTTCTTTAAGTTCTCACTTTACCAACAATCAATTTTATAGAGATATAACAGTCTCATTGAACACTAGGACAAAAAAAGTGATTTTTTCTTTTCTTACCATTATATTGCAGCGTTGTAAGCAACAAACATTAAGGAATTTTGGGAAAATAATTTGCAATCATGCAATCTTCAACCTCTGTAGACTTTTATCAATTAGCTTGCAATCATGCAATCTACAACCCATTCGGCATTTCAACAACAATTTGCAAAATGAAATCTACATCCATTGAGTAATTTTAACAACAATTTGCAAGCGTGCAATCTACGGTCGATGAGACATTCTACCAAATAGTTGGCAAGCATACAATCTATTTCCATTCACGAAATAGTCAGCGGACATGAAATAAATTTCTATAAATATGTTTAAACTATTATAGAGATAGTAAAACTAGAATTTACCAAATAACATGAATCATATTAATACCATCAATGGTTAAATTTCTTCCAACAACACAACTAACAATCCCTACAGAGCGTCTAATAAAAAGAAGTTGACCAAATTGTGGATCCCAGTCTAAAAATAACCTTTTATTGGAATCAAAATGGGGTCACATGAAGTTAAGGTATTAATACCCCTTGATGTTATGATGAATGACATCCAAATCTCCCATGGATGCAATTTTTTTTTAAACAACAAAACTTTGGATCTCAATTACCACTTTTTGTTGAACACATGGAATGAAAACATTCCTCTACAACTTCACACGAAGAAATAAAACCCACAATTATGATACTATGAGTTTTTCATTGAATTTAAGTTTAGTATGTAAGTTCCACTTCACTCATTTCTTATTTTTAGCAACTAAAGGGGTTCGTTCATTTTTTTTTTACAACGTTCGATTGTCCTCTTCACGGTCAACCCCAACTTCTAAATTATATAGCTATCACACCAACCATACATGCATTCATTCTTTATAATCAGTGAATGGTAAATTTAGTCATGTTTTTCCCCTTTTGTTTTCTTATGTGTCATAATCATTGTTCGAATATTATTCATGTAAATCTTGGTAATTAATCCGCACTATAACTAGTGAGTGCTCAGGATGGTTCATAGGTAAAATAGAGGTTTTATTGTGTTTTATCCATATCCATATTTAAATGTCATGATAACAAATTTTAAAGAAATAATATCACTTCTACTCTTCAATAAGGTCATTAATCATTCATCATGCATCTCATGTAGCTTGTAGCTTTCTACAATTTCAGTTAGAGTCATACTTGAGATGATTCCTATTAGCATCATACTTTTATTTTATTTTTTTCCTTAATGATTCCTAAAAGGCACTAGTGTTGCAACCTTTTTCTATGATACCATTTGTAACATACCCTAGTAACCTCGCAAGAAAATGCATGGAGTTAGGAAAAATTTTCAACATTTACCAATGTGTAACTTTCTAAATTTATTTCTATATTCCCTAATTAACTATTAGAATATCCATAATCATCACCTAGAGAAATATTTAGTAAAAAGAATGGTGATTTACACAACCATTAACTCTCCTTGTTTTAGCATATTAACTTAATTTTCTTGCTATAGCTATGCATAAATCTCATGATCATTTTAACTCAATTAGTAAGTCACATAATTTATAATACAAACATCACACCATGGAAGAAATTAACATCATGAAAATGACACAATGAACAATCACATCGTTACACCCTGATATACCCTGGAAACTCCCTAGGGTGAAAAGCCAAAAATGTTTAATTTTATTATTAAACGCCCATGAGGGTTGTCACCCCTCACTCAATCATTATAAGGGAGTCCATCCCTTGACCATTGCCATAAAAGCTACATAGAAACATAATCTTCCATGCAACATAACTAGCTATAATATATTACAATCATCGTGATACCAATTACCCATAGATCCTCAATCTTTGTCTTTTTTGTCAGACTACTTACTTCAGTGGGTCATCCTGCAGTTGGAACTCCTAAACCTCTGTGGACAAAAAACTCTTTATATTCCACAATGTTAAACTTGAAAAATAATTTTCTCAAGCCATCCTCCTTTCCTTCCATTGTTGTCGTAAGCACACTTGATATCATGATTAGATAAAATATGAATGAAACAATAATCAATATTTATTTATGACACTTAAAAAAATATTTGTATGCATGTATAAAACATAAACAAATTGACATGAAATTCCTCCTTTAACATCATTTCACATGAATTAGTAACAAATAAATCAATATCAAGCATCATCTTTCAAACAACGCTAACAAAATCTTGCATGCACTTTCATATTTTTTCCCAAGGAAATCTAACATACTATATAATAATATAGTGCATGGAAATGCATAAAAATATTTCAAGATAACTTTCCCAAAAGGCAATTTCCTTTTTTTCGTACTTTTATGTAACTATCTTTTCCAAAGAGATTAACACGATATATGATATACTTATGCATGTGAATGCATGTTATTTTCCAAAAACATATTTTCCACAAAAGAGTTATTCAGAATGGCTATTATGTATAACAATGTCAGCTCTATTTTAATCAAATTTAACATACTAGTTATAATTTTGTACATGAAATAACATATCGTGTTCTTCTTTCATGTAAAACATATATTTATTTCCAAAAGGAAGTAAATAAATATTTCATGAAAAAATAAACACATTTAATTTCCAAGAGATCAAACACATGCCATTTATTCTTTCATTCATGAGAAGGGACATTTCCCTCTTATCCAAAATATCTAGCCCAAAATCTATGCATAACATTCTCAAAAAATAAAGCTAATGTCATAGCTAATCCCTCTAGGGGTGCAAATACATATTATTTTTCCCAAAATAAGGCTAACACAATCAATATTATGTGATTGCATATTCCTTTTCTCTAGAAATCTAATACCAAAAACTATACTTTTTCCACACATGCAAGCATATGTATTTCCCTAAATAATCTTACACAATACCTAAATAAGCTTACATAATAAAGCATGTGATTAATATTTTTCCTCTGCAGAATCTAATCCAATAATTCATAAAAGGATATATTTTTCTCTTCTATTCTTTTTGAAGAGTTCCAACACAATACATGCTTCAATGCATAGAAATATATATATATATATATATATATATATATATATATATATATATATATATATATATATATATATATATATATATATATATATATATATATATATATTTTCCAAGTAATTTAACACCCTAACTATTATTTTTCCAAAAGATAGCTAACTCACTCACTATTATGCATGAAATACGAAATATTTTCTTATCATTTCGCACATTAGAGAATTTGTAACATTTCCTCGAGAAATAAATTGAATAACAAATCCTTCTCAAATAACACAACCAATTGCCTTTTATGCAATGGTTTTATGTGAACTACTTCTCACAAAATTTATTTGTCTCTTTTTGCATGACTCAAGCTCCTCATGCATGTAAATCACATAATTAATTCTAGTAGATCAAATATACTACATAATTATTCATGTCCACCAAAGAACATACTCATTTCAAGAGTCCAATATTTCTCTTTAAACTTTTAATGCCTATGCATCATGAGAAAATACTTGGTAATCTCTTAAATGAAATAACTTAATTCCTTTCCAATAATTATCAACATAATTATTATGTCTATATGTACATAAACAATTATTTTTATTCAGTTGAAAAATCAAATAGAAGCACTATCTTTTACTCTATTTTTCATGTTTTAATCTTCCACTTTGGACGCGACTTACGAAAATATGGAAAAGAAATTCAGAAAACCAAAAGAGTTTTCTTTTTGTAACAGGCTTATTGAAAATAACCTCTCTCATTTTTTTCACAGATATCACGGTTTTGAATATTCAAATAAAGCTTTACATCCCATTTTCCCATATTCAAATATTAAATAATTTCATGTTTTTGTCATCAACTTTGGACACGGTTTCCAAACAAATGCAAACGATTTTAAGAATACCCAAAGAGGTTTTTGTTTGTAATGGGTTCAATAAAAAATAACATCTCTTATCTTTTACAAATATGTTACGATTTGGAAGATTCGATCAATAGTTGTAGCTCATTTTTCGAGATTTAAATATTACATAATCCACTATTTTTGCCATCAATTTTTGACACGTTTTTTCGAGACATGGGAAATGAATTTTGAAAATCTGAAAGGGAATTTTGGTCATAACATCCTATTTTACCAACACCTCCTACACTTTTTACCTATCTATCCTGGTTTGGGAGATATAAAGGCATACTTGGACCCTATTTTCCAATAACTCATGCAATTTACAAAATAATTTTTCCATGAAATTTTTTTATGAATTCACAACACATGAAATATTATAATAATTCAATGAATAAAACAATAATTACACTATATAATAAATTATATAGAGGCTTTCTCAAGAAATAATATTGATTCGTTATCATATGAACTTTTCCTTACAAATATATTCAGTTATTATATCATCATGCCATATATGCAAACAAAAGAATTTTCAAAGAACATAGTTATTTGTTGATGCATGCTTGGAATCCCTTCTTCCTCTTCATTGGATCCATTCTCCATGTATTCTCTCTTTCCCTCCTCTATTTCTCTCATTGTCTTACAATAAATAGAATTAAGAAAATAGAATAAATTTTCTAAATCATAAAAGATTTCCATAAAGCACCCATAAATCTATTTTTTCCTAAATTAGAAAAGCACTCCATAAATCTCTCATGCTTTTCTTGTCAAGGCATATTTTTTTTTTCCTTATGAGAATAATATCACTTATCCATAGTTTTTCAAAACTATTAATCATTATTTCTATAAATCATAAAAGATACCAACTTGGAAATATAATCTATTTCTATAGAAGAAGATAAATTCTTCTAAATAAAATAATTAAGAAATAATTCTTCCAATATTAGTATAATTAAGAATTACAAGAGTATTCTTCATGTAATATCAATATCAGAATTAATAATATTTACTTATTTAACAATCACCATTTTAATAGAGTTTTTACGGTGGCTGGCGCCACATATATTACAGTGCAATAGCCCCATAATTAGCAAAATTTTCAAAAATTTCCCCTAATCCCTTCTTTACTCCAATAGTCCACCAACACTATTTCTAGTGCATCCTCGATCCACTACGTTGTTTCTATGCACTAAGGGAAGGAAGGAATTGTATATTCCTTGCCACAAAATTATTGAATTTTTCTTTATCCTCGTGCAAAATAGTTCCAACATTGAGCATTATTGAAAGAATGTTTGCAATAGTTTCTACAATAATTTGAGAGACTTTGAAAAAGGGTTAACTTTCAATGATAGATTTTTGTGTTTTAATTTGTGCGACAACAATGTAATTGTGGATGTGCAATGACTCATCATGTAGCTATTCAAATTTCTATTCTAATTACTGTTTCTTTTCTCTCCATTGGTTGACCTTTTTACCTAATGATCTTCTGTTGAGAATTGGGCACGTTGGTCATATGTAATAAAGGATAATAGAGTACTACGAATTTCTTCATTTCATCTTTTAGTTTCCCAAATAAAATAACTAATATCCTTAAGCTTGGTGTTTTTCTACAAATTGTACCATAGCCCTATACCGACCTTATAAAGTCAGGTACACACCTTTTCAATTTGTCATGTATTTTGAAGATATTTGGAGGTGGTTTGGTCTTTTTCTCTCAAGTTAATTTCCTCTGGGGGTTTGCAGGTTGCAGCGCTAAGCCAAAACTATAAATCTGAAATTAGTGCAATCATGACACCAGGAAAAGTATTGACGTAGGAAACTAGGAATTCGACCAAGTTTCTTCACTAATCTTCGAAGAAAGTTTTATTTTTCTTTTCAGGGGATGTCTTAGCATATTTATTCATGGTAGAAACATTGCACAATATTTTTCACAGAGAATTTCATGATAAGGGATGGGAAAATGAGCATGCTGACAAATTACTATGTAAAATATCCCCAATAAAGAATGAAGGAAAAACAGGGAGTGATGGTTGAAATGCTTTATGAACCAAGGAAAAGGACATAGCCTACCACCGGAAAACCTACCAAATCAAAAAATTTACAATTTATGACATCTCTTGTATGAATATGCCTAACCACACGACTCTACACTAGGCATAAAATAACAAATGAACCCATGGCATGGTCGCAACCATTCGTATAAAGAGATCAGAGAAATAGATCTGCAGTATGGATGCAACTATCCATATATATAGGATCATGTACACAATCATGAATACTCAATAACTCCTTGTAGCCTGGATCAAAAATCCGATGTGACCCGGGGTCTTCATCGCAATATCAACAAACCCAATGTATGAATCTAGCCATGTGAATAAATGTGTTGGTGTCAAACATAGTAGAAACCACCTACATACCGGTCAATGATGAAAATTATTAATAGGCACGAGAGAGGCAAGTAATAATGAAGATGGACCTCAAGGTAAAACCACACAATATGCAAGTGTGAAAAAATATGTTGAAGTCGAAAACTCACATAACCATTCAATCGAAGGCCAATAATGTGAACCTATCATTGAACATGAAGAACTTTCCATTAAGGAATGCAAGCACCAAGGAACTAAACAAAATTTTCTAAATCACCTTCCAAGATAATGAGATGAAATTGACAGGAAGTGATTCATCGAAGAAGGGCCATGATGATTCCCACATCATCGACACGAAACAATAGATATCTTAAGATGATAGGAGTGATTAGGGATTTTAACAGAGGAAGTTAGATAAGTAAAGGATGTTTAACAAAAAGTACTTCTCTTGAACATATTTGCGACATGACTCTGGATTGTGGCAGCATTTGACTCATATAAGATCAGAGGTCATGTTGACAAAATTTGGTAATAAAATGAGAGGAAAACATATTTCGAAAACACATGGAGGTAAAGTGATGAATGTAGGATGTCCCCAACCCGACACAACCTACAGATGAGTGTCATTCTCTATTAGTGACAAGCTGCCTAAAATACACATAGGATGTTCATTTTCAATTCCCCCCCTTTATTTCTAATGAATACCTCTTTATTTTTTTAAAGCCAACGTGAAGAGGATAGCATATGTTGAGCATGTAAGTCCATTCTTTGAATGAAACCATCCTAGTAAGTTTAATGAGCCCTAGGAATGAGGAGCTCGGTCTTATCATGGTGAAAAATATTTTCTCATTTAATCTTTAAGGAGTGTAGCGAAAGGATAACTCAGTAGATTTTAATGATTATGGAGTTTGAAAAGATACGAAAACAAAAATCCATCATGTCCCTTTTCGTAAATCATTTCTTGAATCCGAAAAGTTAGAAAACAATATTCAAGAGAACCTCTTGACCATGTTTGATCAAGGTATTCTTTTTTTGTAAATAATAAATCTCACCCCGAAAGAGGGATAAAATTATACTGAGATCATGTCAATTCATTCACATTAATGATTTTGAAATGACAAGTATTGGTAATTTTTTCATTTTTCGAGAGTCAGAAAACAATTGAAAGTTGACTCCACGGGGGTTCCTTTTTCATAAATGTTTACCTAGCCCCCAAAAGATATAAAATACAACTCGTTTATATTAGAGATAATCACGAACAGTGTGAAAGTCCTGTTATTGTACAAAAATGGAAAAAATCACTGATAACAAGGAAAAATAATAAAATGATGGTGGAAATTTTCCAAAAATCTAGAAATAGACCAAAATTAAACGAATTTTCACCTTTCATTTTTGAGAAGTGCATTTTACCTAGTTTCCCTCCGAACTTCAAATCAACGGTGTGACTGATCCATGTCACCATTCATCGATCGTCAGTGTCACGTAAGAGCTCTAAGCCTCCTCTTAATTTTAATTCCATCATTTATCATTTACCTTTCAGAAATAGAGAGATGGGGGGGGGGGGGGTCGGAGGATTTCAAACCTCAAAATCGCTCGCAACCATCATGATTTCGAGCTATCGGGGTGATGATGGTTCTCTTTTTCCCGTTAGGGCAGCGCATAAGAAGCACCAAATTAATTCAAACATTCATGTTGGCCGCGAGGAGGATTTTGAAACAGGAAATCCACCCATATCTATGGATAATTTCAAAAAGTACTCCAATGAAAGCTCCTAAAATTTCTTTTAAACATGTTTTGTAGGAATTTTCCTTAGATATGTCGATTGAATGGAAATAACGGGTCCACCAAGTGGAATACCACCTATCATTGGAAGACAAAATTTGCATAAATGCATTGTGGGATTGTCGTTTGTCAAAATTATTCCAAACATCAGCGTTGAGAGCTCAGCTGAAGCTGCTCCAATATTTTATTAGTTTATGGTATGTGGACCAACAAATATTTGTCATCGAGGACCAGGAATTGGAACTAGTTGTGATGGACATATATTTCATTACTAGTTTGTCCACGAGAGAGGAGAGAATCCAACTATCCAAAGCTCACATAGGTGGTGAGAGTATGAGCATGCTCATCCAGAGACATTTTCCCGGGGCTCGAAAAACCAAGATCAAGAAGATAGATATTTCATCTATCAAGGTGCTTCCTTTGGTCACAATTATTCACTACATAACGAGAGTGGTAGGAGCCCAAGCATCGCATGAGGAAACAAAATATCAGTGCTAGTACGTGGTGGATTGTTTGGCCCCAACGATTGTTAAATGGTGCGAGGGGCTACTGGCTAATATGAAGACCCAGTTGACCAAGTGAAAGACAGGGCGACTAAAAAACTTCGGGTACAATTCCATCCTGGTGACCTTCTTCTCAGAGAGAATACCATTGTTTCAGTACCATACCATTGTTTCAGTACCAACGATTGGAGATCCATCACCGAGCCCCAAGGGACCCAAGATTGATGAGGTGGTGCGAGATCTTGCCCCAACAAGGTGGGGGCCAAAAAATGCATTTCCCGGCAACCTTTTTAATTTAGCTTCATCACCAATTGATCATAGGTTAGGAATTTGCATATGTCGACATGGAAATCAGAGGAGATCTAGATCTTCCTATTCCACGAAGTACACAGTGGACTGATGTAGGTAAAAAATATATTTTTTAACATTTTTTACTATTTTAATGTCTTTTTTTATCTATTTTAAAATGTAAACGTATGATTTTTTATAGATATTGGTCCTTAGAGAACACCTGGTATGTCACCAATTGTGTAGAGGATAACCCGCCGGGTAGAGTATTCTCCTTATGAGGACAGAGCAAATACACTAGTCGAGTTAGAGAGGAGCTTGCTTGGCCTTACGAGAGGCGTCTGAGAGTATGCTACTTTTGATGAGATTCACCTATGCCAATAGAGGCATACAGTGGAGGTTCCAGACAGACTACCTCAATTACTTTGGTGAGTGATTCGAGCAGTCACCTACTACCATAATCACCATTTGGGTGGATAGGAGCCCTCCTTTTAATTTTTTTGTACTAATGTATGCTCAAAGAGAAATTTTTGTAACAAAACACATATTTTTTGAGATTTTGGGTGTAACACACTTGACAAACCTAGGGAAAATTTTGGGGGTGAATTTTAGCCCAAAGGTGAATTTTAAGGGGTTTCAAATTTTGGTAGGGTGAATTTTTTATATAAAACCCATTTTCTATAGTTTTATATAGTTAGCCCTATAATTATTTTAAAAATAATTAATTATAAAGTGTTAGCCCAACAAAATAAATGCGCTTAAAACTTAAACCATGGAATTTGCCTCTCGATTTTCTCATTTAGAGCTAATTTCAATGGCATTCGCCTAGATTTACTAGGTTGGGGGGAGTGATTGGAGTAATTTGCCCCCATTTTCACCAGTTGGGGCTTGGAAGTTGGAGGTGCAACAAATATTTTATGGCATTCTCCTAAATTTACTGGGTCCGTGGAGGGATTGGAGTGGTTCGCCCTCTTTTCAACTAGTTGGGGCTTGGAAAGGTCTTGGAAGTTGACTATTGGAGGTGCACAGTGCCGGATTATATGTAGGATGCTAAGATATAGTTCTGACACTGCACGTATTTACAAGGGTGGTGCCGGATTATATGCAGGATGCCAAGATCTGGTTCCGACGCTGCACGCATTGACAAGGGCATGAGGGCAACAAGAATCGAGTTCTAGTTGCAGAGAGGTAGCAAGAATCAAGTTCTAGTTAGGGATTTAGAGTACCAAGATGGTTCATTTCTCCGATTCCATGGAGCTAAACCATTTAGGGCAACAAGGGCAACAAGAATCGAGTTCTAGTTAGGGATTTAGAGTATCAAGATGGTCCATTTCCCTGGTGCCATGGAGCTAAACCCGCGAGGAGGAGTTTGGAAATGCAACTGTAATTATATATATATTTTAATAAATTTGTTGAGTCCAAACTCTGAATGCTTCAAGTGTGCTAGTGATTCCTTCGGACTTCGACGAGTCTAACAACTACACTCTATAATTATTATTTTTTAATAAATTTTCCAGTCCAAATGCTTCAAAGTGTGCTGGTGAATGATGGTGATTGCTTCAGCGAGTCTAACAGTGCCAGTCAGTGGTGAATGCGGGTGCTCTATGGTTGAATTGTGGTTGATTTGCAAGAGGTAAGCCAAAATCCAGAAGTTTATGCTTGTTCCAGCCTTCTTTTAAGCTCACAATCGCTAGAAATCCAAATTGTTTACACTTTTTATTTGATCGATGCTTATAGACTATGTAGGTTTTGTTTATATCGTATGAGTCATGCTAGTTTCACTAGTTAGCATAAGAGATTGATTACATTGGTTTCATACTAGTTTTATTGAATATGAAAACATATGTCAGAGTTGTTACCCTTTGATCTTCCCCTGGTTCTATTAGCTCTAGAGTCTACAGATTCTAATGACCTAAAATAATATACAGAAACATGAGATCCCAGTGTTTCCTCTAGTTGGACAATAGAGTAGTAGCTTCTTCCTTAAAATTTTGAGCTAGATGAGTTGTGGATAACTCTCTACGGGCTATTGGATATATTTGCCATTTTAGATAGAATGAAAGAGAGAAAGACTATTACTAAATGTTTTCCAATTTAATCTTTGTCAATTATAACAGGTTCATATGACATTGAAATGGTTTGGGCCAAGATTTAGATGAAAATCTGCATAGCAATTGCATAAAGAGGCAGGATGCCATAGCTACACCAGAACTGAACTAGTATCCCATAGTCGGTAGCATGGAAATCTAATTTCAGTCAGCTCAAAATAGCTTTGTAGCTTTTATGAGTCTCTAATAAGTATCTACTTAATTCTGCAATATATTTGTCTCGTTTTCTTCAATGTCTTGAGAAAATTGTTTGCAGAGGTGTTTGATTATATATTTTCTTCCAATGTGTCTAACCTATTGGTAGATATTTTGGTAGTCATATATACTAGAGGCATATGTATGTTATGGAATAAAAAAATGCTATTCCGAAATAGTGTTGAAATGTAAAATACTGAAAGATGTTAACAAGCGAATTTATTTAGAGATGGGACAAAACAAATTGGTTCACTTCATAACTTTACACCAACTCATGAATAAAATAGGGAATTAATGCTACTCGACCATTTTTTGATGACATTCCCAGGGATTCAAAATTCTAGACTAGTTTTGTTGAAATGAATAATTGTAACCACTTTCATCAAGTTTCCAAATAAGTTGTGAAGTCTCCGATATGGGTCAAGAAACAACATACTTTATATGAGTGGTATTGGTTAGATGCCCAAAACTTGAAGCCTCACATATTTGGTAATTGCACCTATGTTTGTTCTAGTGAAGAAATTTCAATGTAGTTATTTCGTATTTAGTTCATTTCATAATAAACATTGTATTAATCTACCAAATAAGTTGAGAAGTTTCTAACACTGGTCAAGAAACAACATCCTTTATATGAGTGGTTAGATGCTTCAAACTTGAAGCCTCATGTGTTTCGTAATTGCACATATTTTTGTTCTAGTGAATAATTTCAATGTAGTTATTTCATATTTGGTCACTTCATAATAAAAATTGTAGTGAGCCACTGCAAGAAACCTCTACTATATATTTCCTTGAAACTAGTAAAATTTCATTCATATACTTTGTTTCCTAAGGAAATTATAATTTACATCTATGCATGGGATGCCCATCCATGAAGACGTAATCTAATATTTCACTACCATCTCAAGAGCTGATAATCCAACCACCTATAAAATATTACTTCAAGTGATGTTACACTTCATATAGTTTCTAGTCCAAAATCAATCACGTCATGAGAACTACATTGGATCAACTGTAGGTTATTTTCAGTTTTGTAACATTTAGAACTAATTTTTCCAATGTTCTCATCCCTAATATTCTTATATTCATCATTGAGCATTTTACTCTAGAAGCCCCACTGCTTAAGTAAGCATTTTACACTGGAAGCCCTATTGGTTACGAAAGGGATTCATATAGTCTATCTAACTATTATTGTCTTGACATCAGTTAGTGCCATGCGAATATCTAGTTAATTCATCTTTCCTATGTTTAGCTTTTATCTTCAAATCACCAATGGTTGACTGAATTGATTTCTTCTCTCTAGTCTGCATGGTACTAGTTTTGTCATGCTTCTATGTTCTTTCTTCATCTTGGGATTTGACTTCATAGATCATCCTCATATTTAGTGTAGTCAATTTAAATTGAGTCCCTACCATCTTTTAGCCTTTGATTTTCTATTTTCTAGAGAGCATCATCCAACTCTAAATGTTTGGCTTTGAATTTGAATCCACAACTTCATTTCCTTTCTCTCAAGCCCATTCTTCAAACATTTCCCTCTTTTGTCACTGAGGGGAGACTTGGTTGGTGAATTGGGGGTATTGTTATTCATGCACTAATGTTCAAATCCTAACAGTGACATTCTACCCCATTACTCTTTGTCTATGAAAGGTGCTACTTGCAACTTGAAAACATTCTCTTCTTTTAGTTGCTAAACTAATGTATCGTTCAATTTTATTCAATTGTTCATCTTGAAGTCAAATAACTTGTAAAGAATCTTACTTCTTTTGTCCTTCTTTTCGATTGATTTTTCAAAATATTGGAGTCTAAACACTTACCCAAATCAGTGTGTGTAGTTTTGAAATTTGGAAACAATGAATAAGCGTGAGTGATGGTCATTAATTAGGTGAAGTTCTCCTAGTGACCACTGAAAACTAACTTGCATGGAGAACTATAGTGTAGATAAAGTTTGGTTTCCTTCAGCTTCACCAATTATTCCAATTTCTCATGTTCAATTTGTTAAACATGATCATTGAAAATATTTTCATTCACCTTCTCATTAGTGAAGGAATTGAGATGTCATAAATATGTGTCTACTGAAGTACTGTATTCCTTGGCTTACCATATCTGTAAATCCATTCTCCATATATGGGAAAATTTTGTATAAGGGATTCTGGAGAATCATAGATTCTTCATTGATTCACCATCTCCCTTAGGATTATAAATTACCTACAATATCCTTTTATGAGTATTGATGGTTGTAGGGGTTGAAAAAGATATTTCAAGAAGGTTTTCAAATGGGGTAGAAGATTATGAAGTGGAGTTTATATATATATTTTTAAATATATATTCCTTTAACTATTAAAGGAATGATATACATATGGCTTTAATATAAGAAAAAAGGGCTACAAATGTAGCTTCCACAAACAAATCTAGGTGTCAAACAAAGATCACCAACTCACGTAATTTTTACATGTCTTGTCCATGAAAGAGACTACATAAATCTATCTACGTAAATATATACTAAGAATTGACCACACTAGTTACACAAGGAGGCTAGTCATGGTAATTCTCTAGGGTAGGGTTCTAAGCCAAGATATGGGGATTGACACTAGGAAGCTAGAGTGGGTCCACCCATCTATAGGAAGTTAGGGAAGCTTGAGACCATATGGCCAAGGGATAACATCATTACCTGCTTGTTGCTTGGTGGACTATGTTGGAATTTGGGTAGCTCAAAGGAATTTTTGAGAGGTGAAAACCCACCAAAAGGAGTTGGTTGGGCAAGTTACCCAAGTAGTTGGAGTTTTGACCCAAAGATGTGGGTTTGGACCCAAGACAATTAATTATTTATTCTAATTTAAAAACTATCATGATCATAAAAACTGTCTTCAAGGGGTATAGTGCCTTTTATTAACAACACGTGAAGAATTCTAATAGTAGACATCCTTCCTATCTGGTTATGTGGTGTACATGTCTTAAGATATCAACTGCTTTCATCAAAATTTACTTGTAAAGACCTTCAAGAGAGACACTTGCAACTTTTCTTGGCTCACTGAATTGTATCGGTTTGAGTTGTGTATACATATATACCAATCTTGACATTGAAAGTATATAGAGAACTTATACTACAAATTGTATCTTCTAAGGTCATTGTAGCTATACGATAAGCCTGGTGAGCCTTCGCTCTTGGTATCCTTTATGCTGAGAAATAATCTGGGGAATATCAGTTCCTATGATTAAATCCTTTTAATATACTTATGCTTAGGAGGTGGTCTTATGGTCACTTATGTCACTTCTTATAGTCTTAAAAATAGTATTTTCTATATATATGCCTAGAATAAAGGGTCTTTAGCACCAAATTTGATGTGACATACTACTGTAATATTAGTGAAATACTTTCTCCAAGATGATGACATGAAGGAGAGTGATGGCTCAGTTTATAATTATTGGCTTTGAGTTTATTTTATGCATAAAATGGGTTTCAGTCCTCTTGAAAAAACACATAACATAAATTTATGAAACAACACATAATTCAAATATTTTGGAGTGATTCCAGAGCATGTCAAGTGTGCTCAGAACTTTGATATATAGATTAGACTAGGACCTTCATTGTTTTGCCTTAGGTTACCAAATTATCCTTTCGGCCCTCTAGAACAAAAAACATCTTTTCCATTTGTGATAGTGTATATGCCCAAAATAATTGAGCCTTAAGCCTATATAATGTTATTTACCCATCCAAAAAAATCCCATGGAGGTCTCATCTATTTGTAAAATAGATAAGTATAGCAATCTAACCCCTCACAAAAAAAATTATTTTCTAATTTCCTAAAATTAGTGTGTGTCCAGACTCCAGAACATAGATACCGTGTTTATTACAAGAACAACACTCTTTATGATTTGTATCATAACCTATACAATGCATCAGGGATATAATAATGGATCCATCTTTGGATCTTTGAAAATTTAATTCAAATTTCAAAGTATCTTCTCATAGTGAGACAGGGTATGCATTACTTGTATAAGCCTACAAAACCAAACTTTTAACACTTTCCATCACTGGCGAGTTTTGTTGGGAACAAGAGTTTATGATTTTTAGCATAACCTTTACATGGGATAAAGAGTATGATAATGGATCCATATCTGCTTCTCTGAAAATTCTGTTCAAAGTAACTTTCCATAGTGAAGCAGGGCATACATTTACTTGTATAGGGCTATAAATCCAAACTGTTGAAACTTTCCATCACCAGAGAGGTTTGTCAGGAAGAGAAGTTTCAGTATAACGTTTTGAGAATCACTTTACCTCAGCGAAAAGAGAAATCGTTTGCATTTGTGATCTGAAAATGGAGTGGAATGATTATAATTTTGTCCCGTAAGTTCTCATGGTTATGTATCTTCACTGGATGCAATTCAAAATGAATTATTTCTATTGACTTTATTAAATATTATTTTATAAACAATATAAAGCTATTTTGTTGCAAATTGGTTCCAGGGTTTTTTCTACCAATATAGAACTTAAAAACCATACAAAACAAATAAGAAGCCCATACTTATGTCATAAAGGGGTGAAAACACTCAATGATAGCAGGGTGCGATAGAGACAACATAGAGTTTCATGGTTTGAAACTTAGATTTAAATTTTACACATAAGTGAATTTGGGTCTCTGTTATTTGAATGTGTCCAAATGTGATTGCATTTCTTATGCTTTGACCATCCAGGTGGTGTGAAAATGCACTGGAAGCAACTTATCCCCCTTAAAGCCATACAATTCCCGTTTGAGGTGTTGGCGATGAAGTTGCACCAGCTGAAGATTCTCAACCTGGTTTACTAGGGATAGTCCGGGACACCTTGGATATGCCGTGTTTACATGATGTTAATATATGTTGAATGCATTTTGTTTAGGAATTGATATTATCATGTTGTCAATATTTGTACATTTTTCATTTTAAATGTGAAAATCCTAAATTGAAATTCCTAGAAAAATCCTCGGTGTGGCCATAGAGTGAAGCTAATTGTTTGTTTGAAATATTTGTATGCTAGAAATATGAGCTATATTCATATTCAAATTCTTGATCAAGGTGCCGTTGGGATATTGTCACTCATTAATTGTGGCTAACCTTAGGAATGATATTTTCTGGAGTTTATCTTTTATTGCAGTTGCTATTGGCATTAGGACTTCTTTTGTGATAACTAACTTGTTCAATCATAGAAATAATCATGTGATTGGGGATATAAATCCATGGTTGCAAGATGAAGCCTTGGTAAGTTTTTCTTTGGTAGAAGATGCCCCCATTGTTGAATGATGGTATAGTATATTGAACAATGAAATCTCTTTTAGTATATGTATCTAGGGGTACTACAAAACATTAGTCAAGGATATTGAGGTGTAGTCCCCATGTTCCCATTGGACTTAGTTAGACTATTTATTATAATTGTAATTACATTTTCACTCTGTTTTTCCAATTTCATCCTATATATTTCATGGGGGGCTTGGTCACATGTGATCACCCAGCTAAATATGTATTTTATAATTTTAACCTTAGGATACTTGGTTAAAGATGATCACCCTCCACCAATGTTGTACCTCTATAAATAGATATTCCAATGAAGAGTGTACCATAGGTGCACCTTGCAACAATCTCCTCTTTACTTGCATGCTCAGTTTCTTGGGTTTCTCTCTTTCTTAGATGCAATTATTCACATTGCCAATGTGTGCCCTTACCAATATCAGGGTCTCTTTAGCACTTTGAAATTTCAAACTCATTAGGAGTTTTCTTGCTTGAAATTATCCTTGAGCTTCCCACTCCAAGTGGTTAGAGAAATTTCTAGGCTTATTGATACAACCAATTCTTATATTCAGACCATTAACAACATGCATCATATTTTTGCTCAGGTTTCCCTCGTCCTTTTTGCATATCCACTTTTTTACGGTTTTTATTTTTACAATTTTTCATAACTATTGTTTTTATTCGCAATTGCTGTAATCATTGGTCCTTTTGGCCTATTATATGTTTCTTTGATACATACTATTGGTTTTTTGTCATTTCACTTAATAAACCTATATAAAGGGTCCATTCTATTGATTAAACAAAGTGTAAAGATACCATTCCATTGATTTACCCTGCAAAGGGTCCATTTTGCTGATTAAACCCATTAGATGATTTAACGCTTGCAATTTCTTTTTCTCGTGCCTGTTCCATGCATGTAAGCTCAAATCATTGGCCCACCTAGAAATGTGGCCCACTTGGTGTCTTAGTGTAAGAAAACTCTTAAAAATCCTTACCTCCTCGTCAAGCTCATTAAATATTACATGCAATGATTCCAAATTGTTTTGACAATTGTTCATACAGGCAAATTAAAGGAATTTACACCTATTATTAAATCATAAATCATTAGGGACTTGAATGTTGTGTATATGTGAAGTTTTTTCTAGCCTATTCTTGACAACTACCTCATAATGATCTTCTCATTCATTTATCCTTGCAAGCCATTTAGTCGCTAAAACTATCCTTGGAGCATGGTTGTTAAGTAGCCCAAGTCCTCCATATTCTCTATGGAGGGTGTAAATGTCACTAGTAACTGACTAGTTTCCTTCCTCCTCACTTTTATCACGGAAAATGATAGAGGATATGTTTCAAATTATTATAACCAATTCATCAAGGGAAAGATAAGTAAAAGAATCACTAGTAACTGACTAGCTTCCTTCCTAACTTTTATCATGGAAAATGACAGAGGATATGTTTCAACTTCTTATAACCAATTCTTTACAACTTAAGGGACATGTGTTTTGCAAAGGAGGATTAAAGTTATTGTAATACTTTGTTTTTTTGTTTAAAGCTTTCAAGTGTTCACTAGGTGATTTGGAGATATGAATTAATTTAGTGGAAATTTTTATATATTTTACATTTGAATTATGTTCTTTGTTTTATAGATGATGAGTCATGATGTTATTGTTTTGTGTATAATGATTTTTTTTTGCTTTTGGGCCTAGGCCTTGGCACAAAATTTTAATAAAAAATTGCATAACGGTTTTTGTGAACATTACACTTATTTTACTTTGAAAGCTACGTAAAAATCTAGTAATTCTCAACTCTTGGAAACTATTGATGTAGGTTTCTAGATCGATTTGAAATTTTACATCTAGAATATTCAGTGAGATGTCAAAAGCTAATCATGGGAAGAAAGTCTCAAGGCAAATGGATGTATTATCATACTTTAAAAAACCTCAATCCAAGAATACACATTCTCTTCATGCTTCAAGCTCCTTTGAACAATCTGTTACTAAGAGAGATGTTAAATCTCGTGAAAATGCATATGATATCCATATGATGGATGAAATAATAGATTCCTCAAGTGACCAGGGTGAGATAAATGTAGTTTCAAAAAAAAATAGTGATGAAAATGTTGAATATATTTCTTTGGAAGGTGACACAAACCATTCATGGAAAAGAAAAAAAGGCCAGTGGACTGTAGGGAGAAAATTCCAACATGATTGGGTCTCAAGTTTTCCATTTATTGAAGAAATACCTCCTACAAATGAGGATTTACAAGAAGTTAGATGTATTGTACACGTGTACTTAGAAAAATTACAAGGTAGTGGAATTTAAGATGAAGCTAGATACATTACAAAAGCATCAAGGAAAGGTGTATGAAAAAAAAATTGTAAATGGTAAAGAGAAATCTATTGTCAGATGGAAATATTTAGAGGAATGTCGACATATCTAATGTGTGGAAGAATACAAAAAATATTTAATAAGTAAGAAGAAACTTTAGGCAAGTGGAGGAGCCATCATATATCAATTTGAAAATACGATGGAAAGAAGTTTTTTATCCAAGATGATACAATTGAGCATTGTAATTCACATCTTATGTAAAGATATTCCTATGACAGATTATCCAAATCACATGAAATTTCTATTTTTCTTCACATGCCAAACTTTCCATATTCTCATTGGTACGTAACTAGTGGTTGGGAATGGGCAAGATATCTAGCTCAAGTAGAAAATGAGGATTTGAAACAGGGGATTGCAAATGCTAGACTTTTGACATTGTCTTTGGATGAGGTTACAACTATTCATAATACTTCATGGATCTCCATGAGCATTTATATGGTTAATTACCATATTAGACATTCATATCTAATTGGGATGAAAAGGATGAGAGAGACTTCTACAGCTGGAAATATTTATGATCTTGTTCTTAAAAGTTTGAAGGAAAGTGGTATGGATCATTTAATGATTGCAAAAAATTTGGTTTGTGTTGGAGAAGATGGAGCATCGGTAATGCAAGGACAAAGGAATTGTATTTGTGTTAGACTACAACTATTAGCTTCACCATAAATGCTTAATACTCATTTTATGGCTCATAGGATGAATATTGCATTTAAAATAGTAAGCAAGTTTCCATCAAGTTCAAAATTTAAAGATCTTGTACGTGAGAGTGATGCATACTTTTCTTGTAGTCCCAAACGATATTTAGAGTTTCAACAATTTGCATATGGTGTTACGGATGGAAAAAAACTACTGAAAGATGTTGATACAAGATGGATGCCATTAAATGGACTAGCTAAAAGACTATTTAGTGAGTTCAAATATTTGGTAGGGTTGATGTATGAAAATCGCTAAAATGTTGACAAAGGTCAAGATCTTCTTTTTCGACTAACTAATATAGAAAAATTATTGACATTGGCTGGAATTCTTCCTATGCTACATGAAATGAATGTCCTCATGAAAATGTCTTAGAATTGCACAATGTATATTGTTGAATACACAAATGTGAGAAATTCAGCATGCCTTGCATTGGATAATTTGTATATGATGCCAGCTCTTTTACTGGTCCAGATTTTACAAGTTGGACTAAGATCATCAATATAGAAAATACTGAAATTTTTTTTATGTTTGATGAAAAAGAGATACTATGTATTGTAGTGCGTGGGTATACAGTCCCCTTTCATTATATTAGTAAGACGAGACGAATCACCAAAGATTTCCCTATGTGAAGAGACCAATTTGATAATATTGTGATCTCAGTGAGACAAAATTTGATAGAAATTGCAAGATTGCTATCATCAGAGATAAGAGAATGATTTCCTCTAGATGAATTGTTGGAGGCCATGTGTGTGGTATACCCTCAATATTGGAACAATTGTCAATGTCGAATAAATTTAAAAGCTCATTTTCAAAAGAGATTAATATGTTTAGTAGACCACTTCTCTAAGAAAGTCTCGATACATGGAGAACAAATTGTAGGTATTTTAGATTCATCAAAATTGTATCAACAAGGTGGATGCTTTGCTGAAACAATGTGGAAGCAATATCCTCTTTTGGAGAATCCTAATGAAAATAGTGCTATAACAATATTATGAACTACTTTAAGTGCTAGACAATACTTGCAAGAAAACATATCAAAATATTTCAAATTAGCATATTTGTATCAAACCATGATTTGGGGACCAGGGGAGGATGAGAGAATGTTTAGTACACTATGATTCTTGAAGTCAAAGTTTCGGAACAAGCTTGATAAATATGTGGATACATGTTTAAGATTATATGTAACAAAGTATGACATTAACAATTTTCCATATGAAAGAGAACTAGCGCTCTGGCGATTAGATTGTGATAGAAGGGGGAAAATAATATAACAAATTTATCTAATGAAATTTATACAGAACATAATGTTTTGGAGGCTCATAATGATAGTACATCTGGAGAAGATCATGTTCACAATGTAGGAAATGATGACCAAGATGAGAACATGGAAATTGAAATACCCTAGGACTCTTATTTTGGTATACATGTTCCATTGATCATGCAAGATTACTATATGTCAAATTTAGGTAAAAATGGGTTCTATATTTTGTATTTTTCATTGTAACATCGCAGCTACATTTCTTTCATGCGTGCTATTTTAAAATTGATGTTTCATATTTAATCCTTACATTGTTTGTTTCTTATTTGTGATAGGAACTGATGTTGGATTTCATGAGGCTGGGACCTATTTATTTTCACATAAATAGTGCATGACTAGTATTAAATGATAAATAACTAATTTAACAAGACTAACGCAAAGCATCAATGGGCTCATTCAAGTACATGAAACTACCTTGATGTCTAGCTCTAACATCTTGGAAAAATTTAATGGTATATATGTTGCTTGTGTTTGGGGAATTTTGCTGAGTTTAGAGTTTTATATTTTCTTGGAAAATAATTATTGATATTTGGAAAATGTGTTATTTTATATTGTTATTGGAAATGAAGCTGGTTTTGATCTTTGATTGGAAATGAAATCGGATTTGATGAAGTTGGGACCTATTTCTTTTCACATAGATAGTGTCCTAGTATTAAATGATAAATAACTAATTCAAGAAGTCTAACACTAAGAAAAAATGGGCTTATTCAAGTACATGAAATTGTGTTGATATCTTCAAAAATTTTAGTGGTTTGTTTGTTGCTTGTTTAGAGGATTTTGTTGAGTTTGAAATTTTTGGTTTTTTTTGGTCAAAGATATTTTTATTCCCTTGAATGCTTATGGTTCTCATATCATGCATAGATTGATAGATCTAGTTTTATATTATGATGATATCATGCATAGATTGATAGATCTAGTTTTATATTATAATCATTATTGTTTTCTTTATATATTTGGTGGTTTGAGGAAAGATATTTTATTTCCTTTCACTTTGTGGGATGATTTGCGCATCTTCACCTTTTAGAATATAGTAAAATATTTTTCTTATTATAAACTTTTCTTGGAAAATAATTATTGATATTTGGAAAGGGAAATAAGCCCTGGGTAGCTAAGCGAAGAGAAAAATGGTCTATGTACTAGGTTCCTTCACATTCATTGTAGGAGACCTATTGGCACGAGACCGACATTCCTTTTATTCAATTACACTTTTTATGCCAAGGCGGAGCTGAGTTCATTGACCTGGGAAGAATAGTGGCAGTTGATCATAATGTTAAGGAGATTAGAATGTTGGTTTCACTAATAGCTGACCATGCCACCAATGTCGGTGGACCCAGAGGAACCGCATCAGCTTATTATGATTCTTTCCAGATTCCTCAGTGTGAAATCAAGGTTGTTTAGGGAAGCATGGAAGGTAGTAGTGGTTGCCTAACATTTAGTAGCAAGGTATTCTTATGTTGATTGCAGATTCCTGGAATATCTTGAAATATGATGGCTAAAAGAGGGTCAATTGTTTGACCTTTCTAGTGACAGTTAGATTCCTAGATATTCATGGAATCTGCAAACCTCATAAGTTTTGCAATCAGTACAATGGCATGTGTTTAGTTTTAAGAGGTAACATGTTTAAATCCAAAAGCATTAAATACCCCTTCCTAAATTCACATATGTATTCCTTAATAGATTTTAATATTCAAATAATTCCTTGTTATTGTAATTAACTACAGGGAGACTTTTTTGGGTAGTTTGATTATCTGTTGGGTGTTCTATGTAAATGAATGAATGTATTAATGTTGTTTGTGTGCAGGAGTTATTGATACGAAATGTGCACTCTCTTCAGGAATACAAAGGGCATGCAAACAACTTTATTTTCTATCTTTGCCTGGAACACCCTATTCACATCCTTAATATACTCCAGGTGATCACTTAGATTTTACTGGCATTGAAATATAGTACACTTGCTTTCTCTTCTTCTAAATTTAACACTATATGTTGTTGTGTAAGAAGGAGGTCTTCTTTACACATTGCGGGATACTAATTTGCAATATGTTACATCTTCTTCCTTCTTGCTCTTGACATATGAAAAATACTTGAGCTCCTCCAAATAAGTAGTAACTTGTGGTGGGACAGTGACAGTCACTCATCACAGGCTAAGAGCACTTGCAAAATGCCAGGTATAGATTCATAATAGCCCAATGCTTAATTTTCCTATTATTTCAAAAAGTTATTAATGTATGTAGGAACTAAATCAATTTGTGTTGATGAAGGTTGATTACATACTGGGAGATAATCCTATGAGGATGTCATACATGGTTGGATATGGTTGCCTCTATCCAAAACTTATTCATCACAGAGCCTCTTCTCTGCCCTCTAAGGCCAATCATCCTCAACCCATTCCCTGCAAAGAAGGATTCCAATCTCTGTACAACAGTGCACCCAATCCCAACATCTTGGTGGGAGCTGTGGTGGTAGGCCCAGAAAACATGGATAGGTTTACTGATGTGAGAAAAAATTATGATCAATCTGAACCTTCCACCTACATTAATGGACCCTTAGTGGGTTCCCTTGCTTATTTGGCCCAGAGACTGATGTTATACTTCTAAAATTTCTTCATGCCAGAGATTTCAGGGTGAATGATGCATTCATCATGTTGCAGAATAGTGTGGCATGGAGGAAGGCATTTGGAGCTGACAGTATAGTTGAAGAGGATCTGAAATTTGATGAGACTCTGAATTCAGTTGCCTTCATGCATTGTTATAATAAAGTGGGCCACCATGTGTGCTACATTGCTTATGGGATTTTTCAAGACAAGGAGCTCTACCAGAAGATCTTTGGAGGCGATGAGAAGTTGAAGAAGTTTCTGAGATGGAGGGTCCAAATTCTGGAGAAGGGCATCAAGCTCCTTGATTTCAAGCCTGGTGGTGTCAATGCCATGATTCAGATCACAGATCTTAAGAATATGTGGAAGAGAGAATTGAGAGCTGCATCAAACCAAATTCTTGCACTTTTTCAAGATAACTACCCAGAGATGGTAGCAAGAAAGGTCTGTAACTGCTCAAAACACAAATGTTTTTTCCTTTTCTGAGCTTGCCTAGAACAATCTATCTAAATGACTATAAATGATCAGAAGGATGATGTTAGATGTCCTCGTAGATCTAGCGTTTTGAGAATTTTGGCACACCAAAAATTGGAATTTCGGATGCATCTCTAGATATTTATTAAAGTTATATATATATATATATATATATACTTAACAGGAATAAGTAATCCAAGATACCTCTGCCTAGATATGATCCTGTGATTTGAAATGGAAGCATGACAGAGATGTGCCCTGGATTCCCCTTCTAATGGTTATTTTGATCGTTGATCAATTTTGGGCACCGTGATCCGTGATTTGACACAAATATGATCGACTTTCTTGATGAATCGAGTATAAACCATGACAATGTCAGCATCCCTATAAGCTCTTAAGACATTCGCATTTGAGGAATGAAATCTTCCAATTTCATTAAATATCTTAGTTCACACCTGAAGTTTGATCAACCTATAGTGGCATGTTTATTGTTTTGATGTCCTACCTTGAATGATTGGTTATGATTGTACTGGAGCATACCTCTGATCAGTTTAAGTAATGACCTAAGTGAAGACATGTGTTACTTTCACTTGGCATATTTAAGTTGAAGAAGTGAAAGGGCATCAGAATTAACATCTCATCATTTCCAAAGTAGTTGTGTTGTCAAGCAGTCTCACTATATACAATAGCTTTATCTTATTGCAGCAATAATCCTCAAGGTTCATCATTGCACTGCAGCAGTTGCTTAAGACTATCATTGCAGTGTTTTGATACAACACCCTTGTGACAATAACCTTTTGTATGAAAATAATCCTAAAGTGTTCATGATAGTCCTCCTGTGGGCCTAAATGAAGTATACCTGTGGTGAGTAAGTTCTGAAGATCATACAGTTTCGCTAAGCACAAATCTAGAGTTTGCTGGCATGATACTATAGTCATTAACACTGTCTTGAATGAGTGGTTTGCAGAACAAGGCCAAAAACCTGAAGGGATCCTAAAAGGCATCAACAAGCCTAAACCTTGTGGTATACTATTGATAGCAAGAAGCTTCAGAACAAAAAGGCATCATCACACTTAAGGTATATTTCTCATTGGCACATGCAAAATAGAGAATAATAGGCAGGTTGCTTCGGATGCTTTTGATCAATGTATGATACTAGCTGATATAACTTGACCATAGACTTTAAGTTTGTTTGAACAGAGACGTTAGAGGCACCACTGAGAGTGATGATGACAATAATCAATAAGATAGTAACTTTTATTTACTTTGGATGCTATGTTATCCACATATGCTAATAGTTATTAGCAAGATAGTTTAGCTAGCCTTTATTTCTTTCTGTGTATTATGATCGAATTGTTTCCTTACATCTTCCATAAATTAGAGTTATGATACGATTTTCAATTCTTGCATTTACACAATTAATTGTGTTACAGAGATTTTTTATTGACCTCCTTTGTTACCGATTTAAATCTTTTTCATCTTCTGGGTGATATAGAAATGGAGCCATGTTGTCTATATAATAAATCTGTATCAGACAACTCAATTACAGGCTGCTAATGCATACATGCCAATGATTATACACATGATATTTTAACCCAAAAAAAACCTCTTAAGTAAAAAGTTTGCTACTTTGTCTTTTGTTTCTTGTTCTTACATAATATATCTCTGTGAACTCCCTAGGACGGAATTATTTTTCTGCCTCCTATGGAAGATGCTCAATGTTTATGTTTCTGACCCATGTGCCCCTTTTTTTTTCTCCATCCTGTTTGCCTTTGCAAACTCTCATGTTCCTTTTCAAAAAATCTCTCTGTTTTTCTTTGTTGTTTAATTCGTTGGCTATTTGATTAGGTTTAGTTATTTCTGTAGTACTTGATGGCTCTTGTGAGAATTAATAATATATTTTGGTGGATTATAAATTTTTAATTTATTATTTCGTGAATATTTTATTTGGTCATCTCATAGTTAGCCCTCCTGTTTTGCTTTACACTGAGAAAATGTATGGAATGTATACTGGCCATACCTCCTCTATTTGGGAGGTTTCAAGTTCAGCACTAACTTATTATGTTAAAGAGGAGTGAGGTTTCTTTTGGGTCATCTCCTCCATTAATATCACTTGGCTATGCTTAGAATTTTACCTTCTAAACCATTCTATAAGTACTCTTTGGCCACTTCCTATAAGCAGGAATATTTCTTTGCAATATGATATCATGTACAAGTTCAGTTTGCATACTAGATATCTCCTCAACTGCTATAACTATTCTACATCTTCATCCACATCCGACATTGATGGTTCAAAGACTTCAACTTTTCATCGTTCAATATGGAAAGGATGTTCATTTATAATGGGAGGTACAAGTTGAATGAATGCTTCCAATCCATTGTAAAATCTTGAATGGGCCATAGTGACAACGTTTCAACTTTTTCCCTTGTCCTTGGAATCTCTCTTTGCTTAAACGTAGCCACATAAAATCTTCAACCTGTAAATTTTTAATAGTGATTATTTTCCAAGGACAACTATATGGGGAAACCTAGTGGATGCTTCCTCTCATTACCAGATAGCATTCATTGTAAACTTGTTGGTATAGATTAGTGCACTTCACTGGGGGATTCAAACTAGGCCCCCACCCACATAGAACTAGTAAAATGCCCAATAGTTTTAGCAACAACGAGTTGAGTTATCTCTTTCGACTAAATTATGAGTAGTTATAGTCTAATAATGCCTTGATTTATACATTGTCTGAAATTTTTGGAGTTGTTCTTGTATCTTCTTGTGGATTTTTTGTATTATTTCGATCAATTTGGATGATTTTCTTAAAGTATTGTCTTCCTTGTGTTGCATCAATACATTTGTTAGAACAATGTCAAAAGGAGTTTGAGTTAGAAAACCTAAATTTTTTTGAGAAGAGGATTAATTGGTTGAGCAATAAATTTCTCTATTTTAACAATGTTGAATATAGTGTAGGTATGCATCCTATGTTTTTGGGCTTTTTTTATTATACAATAATAAGAGTTTGTACCATTGTCCTATTTACAACTTTAGTTTGTGCATTCGTCTATGGATAATGAATTGGTCTATTGTAACAATGTTGAATTTAGTGTAGATACACATCCTATATTTTTGTGCTTTTACGATCATATTTTAATAAGAGTTGGTATCATTCTCATATTCACAATTTTAGTTTGTGCATTGGTTTGTGGATAAAATGTTGTAGGCCTCTTCAACTTGGTTTCCATATTTTCCCAAAGCATGGTCCAAAACTTAAGGAACCAAAATGCAGATCTAGCTAATCCAAATGAATTCAAACTTCTGTTTAGAATGTGTGTTTCTTTTTGGACTAGGCAATATTCTTACACGAGATTAACTCCTTCAGGAGGCATCGGACATGAAAGCATCCCAAGAAAAAAAGTTCAACTATCTACATTGAGTCCTGGTATAAATCATCAAGGGTGTTCAAATGAAGTTGGATATGAAGATTTGGTTAAATTGGAAGCATCACAGATTTGTGACAAATCAATTGAAAATGATGGTAAAATATTTACTATTATATCTCTTTAGAGACTCAAGATTACAAGACCCCACTAGCAGATCGGAGTTCTCTGGAGGACATGGAGCTAGAGACAAGAACTTTTATTGAGCCACGTCCAACCAACCAGCGGGTTGTATTCTCTTAATATTGCATTGATTATGTCGAATGTACGCATGTACTACTTTTGGTAATGATATGCATGTAAGCAACAATACTGCCATTTATTATTGCTAATAGAAGCCAATATTTATCTATTTTTTCCATATCGAAGTCATCATCTTTATGTTCTTGAAATATGGCTCACGAAATATCACACTTTATCCAAAGGGACCTGTACTTGGTTTTTGTGTTGGAAAACCAGTCTATCCTCGAACATGTTTCTAGAGTCTGCACACAGCAGAACGATGGCTACGAGAGGGATTTCAAATCAAGAAAGGCGAAACCCATGCAAAGGTTTGAACAAACAATATTTTTTGCAGTGAAGGTTCATCCATTTATGATAATTTTAGATGGTTGAGTTTTGAGTATATTATTTCACATCGTTGATATTTGTGTAATAGTGTTTTATTTCAAGGTTGTGAAGCCTTCACGAAATCTAGCCAAGGAATGTTCTTCCAGTCCTACATTATTGGAATATGACTGTTTGGAAGGGCACAACGCTGCACTGTTTGGGAAATGCAAGATAGAGATGTTACAGTTGCCCTATACTATGGTTGGGATTGTGCCAAAGTTGATTGTTAAACTCAAATATGCAACTAAGCATATTTGGCATACCTATAATTGGAATATATTTGTGTGTGCGCCATATGTATTACCCCTTTCAAAAATTGGCATGTTTTGGTTTTGTATGCCTTGTGTATCAACTAAATTTTATATTTGAAAGCTGCCAAAAATTGCCAGTAAGGGTGCATATCTCTTTCAGAAATTCCTATTAAGCTAGAGGAGTTCCCTTTCATCTGATGGTTATCAGTTAGTGGCAAAAATTGAGAGGTGGCCTTTTTTTTTCTTACCATAAATAAGGCATGTTGAGAGGGAAGTCTGCAGGGTAGCTAAAAATGCAAAAAATGCAAAAAAAAAAAAAAAATCAGGAATTTTTGTTTCAGTGAATTCCAACAAGGACTTCCCAGAAAGGAGCCCTTTTTCCATTCTTAAGGGGAATCTCTATTTTGGTATTTTTTTTCTGTTAAATTAATCAAGGTGTTCCCATCTCTATTTTATTTAGTTTATTTTGGAGGCAGTTATAATGTGTTGTGATATGAAATGTTATGTAAATTGTGAATTTCAAGGTTTGAATCTTTTAATTAACTAGTATCTACAAAAAAGGTGCACCTAAAACCTTAGTTAAATCCATTGGAAATAAATTCCATATAAGAAAGAGGATGCATGTTCTGATGAAATACTACCTAAACAAGAATCAAGAGATAATAGTGGTTGATCATACTTTATTTGTGAAAACGTAGGAAATTCACCCAATTTCGAGCAGGTATTCATATCTAAATAACACATAATGTTTACCATTTCTAACATGGCCTTCACTACAAGTCCAATGAGTTTATGTTGTAATATCTGTAGAATATCATTATCATTTTCTCCTCCCTTTGCAGGGATCAAGCTGCCTCATCCATGATTAATTAATCACCCTGTTTTGTGGCTGCAGGTCCAGGTTTGTCTCAATGTTCTCTTTATCAAATGATATACCATCCCTCTACAGGACCATGCCTCCAAAGGTGTTCATTACTTGGGTTAGAAATTACACTTGGCCCCTGTACAGAAGCTGAGTCATGGAATTATACTCCCCAAGAAAACATCGTCCTCAAAGGAACTATTTTCTGCGTGGAATCTATTGGACTAGGAAAGGCAGCGAGGCTAGGTATGTTCTGTACGAGTGACAATACCCAATAGAGCATGATGTCTGATTATAAATTGAATTTATCTACAAAGGTAGAAGACATAACTACAATGTGTCTTGATGGTTCATCCATGCCATCTGTTGTAACTAAAAAATGTAATTGTTTGAGGCGGGATTCTAGTTGTGATCCATCAAGTCAGTGGTTCAAGATCATCACCACAACCAGATCACTGTCACTTGTTTCCGGTATATAATAATATCAACGACAGTAGTGCGGATACTATAACATAACAGAAACCTCAATGTTAAAGGAAATAACTGTATAATAACACATCACAAACCAACTATTTTCTTTTCATTGAGTTGGCCTCCCCAAAATTGTAAGTGACCATGATCCATCCTCAAATGTAAATGCCCAAAAAACAAAAAAAATCAGAGGGAGGTATCAATCTTCAAAAGAATGGACTTGATGAAATGCTATTGGATCTTCTGACTTTATACAGTATAGGAACTTTGAAGGGTATCCTTATCCTTCTTCTTGTAGCTAGTACACTTGGGTGTTAGGTTGCTCGTAATTTTATGGTAGGTTCCATTAACTTACATGAGAATTCATCTTCCACTTAGTACTTGTCTTTGAAGTTAGTGTGTTTTTTTTGCAATATGCAGGCTTGGGGTGTTAGACATATCACGTTAATTGGCCATGATCATGTGGCTATGTTGAATCCTCTATGCTAGTGTTTATATACTCATGATGATTTTCTGAATGGATTTCAACTAAAAGGAAATGCAACAACATAGAATTTGAAGCACATTTTTCTTGGTGTGGTAGTTTCTATATCCTTTAGTGGCTTGATTTCTTTGTTAATTATTTTTAGAGGCATGTGACTATATTTTGCTAAATTTTTTTGGTTCAAACCTTACTAAGCAGGAAGAAGAGGGTCCTTCTATGACCATTCCAATGCTTGGATATTTTGTGACAATAGTCGAACTATAAAATATTATGAAGGACTGTATGTAGCTTAAATATTTGATTGACATCCATGATTTCATTTTCTTGCTGACCAATACAAGAGAAATTCATTGGCTTCCAACACTTCTATGTGCTAATGCTAACAAGGTGGGATGAAATTGATTCAAAATATCTACAAAATATCTACTGAAAAGATCTAAAATATGCTTGCTACATGTCATAGGGCATGATTTTTCACCTGTGATATTCATTTCAATGGATGGTTTTGGACTGTTGAAACAGGGTACATATTTAAATTTGATGGATTAACATATTGGTGCACACAAGGAGAGAGGAATATCACTAAGATGGATAGTATGCATTCTCAGATGCATGCATACTGAACTAAAGGGCACACCTCCCTAATTCTATTCTTGGCGGCATGCACAGGAATTTTGGGACTTAATGTGTAGGTTTCAAGAGGAATAAATTTTTAAAATAAGAAAAAATCATTGCAACGAGGATGAATTCTAGGAGTTTTGATCTCTACCATTGCAGATTTAGAATCTAAAAGACTTGTAAATGCCTGAAAATTTGGAATGAGTAAAGCTTGGGCACTTGGTCGTCTTCCTCATGTATTTTCCATTGTTGGTGAATGCTTACATCTCTATTTTTCAGCCTAGTCAAGTTAATTTTGTGACATGGTGTGGGCGTTTGTCCCCTGGTTTCACTAAGATTATTATGAATTTTCCTAGTGGTCCTTGACCACAAATATTGGTAAGGTAAGAACTTTCCTCTGATTAGGTTTAAACAATAAGAGTAGGGTTGTGTCTAGGCATATGTTGTAGGGTTCAAAATAGTGTTATGTAGTGAGATTCATCTAACATAGATGCCTCACTAGAATTCTCTATCTCCTATTTGACTTCAAGACCCAATGGAAAACACCTATTGTTGGATCCTTCCCAAATATTATTACTATTTTCCTTGTTTATTTTACTTGTTGGCATAGTTCATTCTCAACGATTTATTTGTAGATCATAGGCAGGTGATATAGATACCCCTTTTTTGTTGGGAACAAAAAACCAAAAGTCAGAGTATTTCAAGAGGTGATAGTTCTTTTTCTATGAAACATGCACCCAAGGCTCATTTTAGGTGTCAAAACATTCCATGAAAATAATTGTGCAGTCAACATCTCCAATGTTCTAAGGAAGTGTACCACATAAGCATCAAGACGAGGTCTAGAAATTCCCATAAGAAAGCTATCTTGAGTGTGAATATCCATCATGGCACAACCAAGGGTTATTAACATATCATACACCCCACATCAGATGAAGAGCCCCCAAGCATGATTTATACACTTTTTCCATGCACCTAGAAAATGATAGGCTAGAGTTTTAGATCTTCAACCCACCTTCTCCTTTTATTTTTATGCATTCTTTCTAAAAGAAAAAACACTTTTTATGGGAAATCCACACTAAATTTCCTTTTAAGGAGGGCCTTATCATACCTGGATGGTCACAATACACACCAATATGTGGTATTGTATTCCTGTACTTGTAGTATTCTTGTACTACTAGGTACAAAGTATGAAATATACTAGTATTTGCTTGATGTGCTCTGGGTTTGGGTTTACATACCCATGATGCATACATTTGTGGCCATCTTGTTTAATATATATACTACATATGAAGTTCTACAAATGTTAAAATTTCTAAAATTCTACCAATTGTGGCATGAGTATTCTACCACCATAGGTATGTGAAAGTTTCAAAACAAAACTTCCTAAGTTTTTCATTCACTTCCATACGCGCCTGAAACCTATAAACAATATTTTATCTCAATGTTATAATATTACTCCATATTTTCATAATTAATAAAAATATTTCATTATACTTTTAGTTCCAAATCCACCTTATTAGCAACTTGTAATGAATGGCACTAGTCAACATCAACTACAGGTTAGCACAAGGCCCCTTCCATAAAAAATATATATATATATATATGCTTGCAGTTATTGGTGAAGGTCAATGTGTGATATTTGAGGTTGTTTTCACTTGATGTCTTGTATCCTCAAGCCTTAATTAATATTGAAACATATAATGATTCACACAGAAACAAGACTTGGCCAAATGTAGGTGTTCCTTTCTTTTTGGTTCACATAATCTCTGATGTTGTTGTTAGACTACAACTATTAAGAGATTGTGAAGCATCCCAATGAGAAGGTTGGAAGGTGAGTTCATGGAATACTTTTTTGTAACAATATTCTTGAGGAAGCTATACAATTATTTTAAAAATACTAACATAGTTGTGCTACTACTAATTTTTTGTGTCTATATCTAACACATGTTATTTAAGTAGAATAAATTTATGATGACAGTTTGTACAATAAGAACAATTAAATATTCTTTGAATTTCACTAAAAGGAAAAGTATTTGCTTGATTAGAAAATGGAAATGCAAAACATATCTTGGTGTTTAGTTTCCTCATATTCTTTACTTGAATTTGAAAATTATATGACTTGGTAGGTGCTTCTTAGTTCTTATGATCCATGCCACCTTCCAACCAATCCTGGTTGGCCACTTCACAACTTTATTCCATTTTATGTGGTGAGGTGGGGCCTATAAAAGGCCATAGTTCTATGCTACATAGAGAAAGGAGGTATTGGAGATTTGAAATAATGTCTTGTTGTTGATATATTGGTTTCTACTCCACCACATAGGAAAAACACAAAGGGAATCAACATTACTGATAAAATAAATAAATCATCTCATGTTTGATTATTATCAAGTTTTTCCCATTCCTCAACTACACTGTCAAATTTTGGATATGTCAAGGTTAGAGTAGTTTCAAACTCATTCGTAATGTAGTTGTATGGAAATTGAATAGACATGGCAAGATGTGACCTACATTTATTAATCTTGCAATCTATATGGATCCAAAGAAGTTAGTTTGAGTAGCTTACTTGTATCAATAAGATAAATTATATGTTAATTACCTTATAGGTGACACTACTTCCAGGTTCGCTATATCAGCAAGAGTTCTAAATTTGAAACTTATTAGATGGTGCGCTCTACCATCTCTAGACTTGAAATGATTTTCATCTACAAAATGCCTTCTTCTTGGAGCTGGTACACTTGGGTGTCAGGCTGCTCGTAATATTATGGTAGGTGCTATTAATTTAAATGAGAATGCATCTTACAGTCACTACTTGTCTTTGAAGATAATGTGTTTTTTTTTCAATATGTAGGCTTGGGGTGTTATAAATATTACGTTAATTTACCATGATCATGTGGCTATGTCGAATCCTCTGTGCCAACATTTATATGCTCATGATGATTGTTTGAATGGAGGTCAACTAAAAGGAAATGCAACAATAGAGAATTTGCAGTGCATTTTTCTTGGTATGGTAGTTTCTATATCCTTTATTGGCTTGATTTATTTTTTCCTTATTTTGAGATCCACATGACTGTATTTTGATAAATTTTTTTGGTTCAAACCTTACTCAGCATGAAGCAGAGGGTGTTTCTATAACCATTCCAATGCTTGGAAATTTTGTGACAAGAGAAGAACTATCGAATATTAGGAAGGATTGTATGTAGCTTAAAGATTTGATTCACATCCATGATGTCATTTTCTTATCGACTAGTACAAGAGAAATTAATTGGCTTCAAACACTTCTATGTGTTGATGCTAACAAGGTGGGATGAAATTGATTCAAAATATCTACAAAACACCCAATATTTTTTTTCTTGTTAAGACCATCTAAGCATTGTGCTTTTTGATTATCTCTGATAGCAGATTCCCATCTTGTATAAAATCCATATTATTTGTAGGTGAAGTGAAAATAGAGAGATTTTTTAAGGTATGTATTGAGATGAGTGATACTATGTTAGAAAGGATTAAGAATATATTTTTATAAGTCTAGGTTGCAACAATTTGTTTAATGAATATAGGAAACATTGTGTAGTTGTGATGAGCTCATATACGTATATTTTGCGATCTATAGTAACTTTGCTCTCAAATAAGTTGAATTATATAAATATGTAGATGTATTAACAAAAATAAAACCCACTTGTAGAAACATTTATACTAAAAGGCTCCACACCACTACGTTAACAATATTACAGAGAAAAAGATACCAATAGACTCCAGGGTTCCCAATATATTTTCCTTTCCCATTATGCATGGTAATATAATGTTATTAATGTCTACGAATGACCAAACAAATTAGGTCAATGGGACTAAGAAATACCATCCAATAGTCACATACTGTGGGAGTGCCAAAGAAACTCCTAGAAGCTAAAAGGAGATTTGGGAGCAACACTATAACTAGGACTCAGGACTGAAAAATAACTCCATTTCCACTGGATTAAACCATGAAACCACTGCTTTCTTGCTAATCCAACAATACCATAGAACCATGACCCTTCCCATATTAGTGGTTTCATGGCGCATGGCTCATGGGTTCCAGATTAAATCAATGAAACCACAACTTTATTGCTAATCCATCATTACCATAGAGCCATGAACCTTCCCATATCAGTGTCTCTTATGAATTCAAAGATTCAAAAGGAAAATAAATAAAATTTGGAGCATGGAATAAAACCTTACATGCTTCAACCCATTTAAAAAATTGGTCTTTTAGTTCATTTGCTGAAAATCAAGATCGACTACCTATTAAATCTCCAAATCAGATGGTTGTCCATATATTATTTTTTATTTTCTGCTATCTCTCCTGTCATGAAATCCATAATTGTAATAGTCTTTACCTTATTACACCCTTTTGATACTATATAGGAGCAAAACTTCCATTTTTGGTCCCGAGCCACCATGTGCATGGGCATCTTTGAACAAAAGGATCAAGTCTCCTTTCATTCCCACTTTTTCTAAAGGCTCGATGACCTACTAGATATCCTTGATGAGACTTGGAAATCACTCTAAGTCCCAAAAAACCCATATTTCCAGCCTTTTAGGGTAGCAGTGAACCTTCACACATGGACTTGGAAACCCTTTCTTTGTTCTAATATTTTTTCTTGTTCCATCTCAGATTTAACTTATTATATATTAAAGTTGGCATTGACGTGGATAATATTTTTCCATTTGGATTAATTTTTTCACACTAACATCATTGTTTGATCATTTGGATAATTTTTTCATATTGTAATTCCTCATTTCTTGTTGAATTATATTTTTGTTGTTATTTTTTGAAATGAACTAATTACTATGAATGTGTAGGAGAAGTCAATATTAAGTGTGCATCACTATTAGTTGATATAATCATAAAGACCTTGTTCATATATGATGACTGGCCATATCAAGTAGTTGTGGAGGATGCCATATTGAAAGCACTAAGAGAACCCGCATTTGTAAAAACATTTTCTGCTCCACTTGTTAGATGGTCATTTAATTTTTAGACGGTCATGTCTTGATGTAGGGGCATAATTTAATTTTCTGATTTTACCTTGGTAATTTCTAGAGAATTTAGTTTGTTATATTGAACGGTGATGTGTGTCCAATAAATGGCTTTATTTCCAGGTGGAGCTCGAGATCATCCGGAGGATCACGAGATAAATATTGTCATGATAATTTCTGTTCCTATTTTGGGTTGATTGGATCCTATATTTTTGGATCTAAAACGAATTGTAATTAATGTCGAAACATATTAATAAAAAAATGTGTTAATTTTTAGTTAACGATGGTATTTTCTATGCTTGGAGTAATCTACTTCAATCTTTTAGCCCAATTCAATTTCCTATTTAGCAATCACATTAGCATTGACAGTAAATGTTGATAGAACATAAGAAAATAACTAGAAGACAAGCCAAGACAAGAGGACATAATATTTTGGCGGATGCCAGGGAAAAACTCCAATGTGGGAAAAACCCTTTGATCAAATCTTCTTATTATTCTTCAAATTCAGCAGAAAGAGAAAGTACAAGTTATAGTAGTCAACATGATACGATACATCATACAATACATAGGAGTGCTATGGCTATGAAGTTCAATATGAAATAATCTATTGATTGCTACTATTACTATTATATAAGGGGTGCTCTTCCAATGGCCATTTATTAGCTATGTGAAGAAGGATTTGTGGAATTTGTATTTATTATAAGATTATGTATAGCTAAGTTGCAAACAACTAAGTAGAATTTGGTACGAAGTTTGGAGTATGTGTAATTCATAATGATATTTTCTTCTCTTCATTGACGACTGTTCAATGTGTGAGTTTTGACCTGAGACATTGCATTATCAATGTGTCAAGGCTAAAAAATCGACCTATATGTCAACTACTTCTTATGATTGTTCCTAGGAACATGAATCGTAATTTTTGTAGGTTTAAAATTTATCACAAGTTTTCTCTATTGTGGTCGAATTTGTGGATGCTATCTCAAAAATTATTTAAGGTACCATGGATCTAAATTTCTTATGAACTTTCGACACTATAACAAACTTTGGTGCAAATTGTTGATCAATTCTCACTTGGTTAGGGTTATATATGTTAATTAAAATTTTGTGTGCATGCATGAGAGTTGGATGCAAATGTTCAATGTTGTGTAGCATTAGTGTGATAAATATTGGACAATGCAAAGCATAGTTTTGAAGATTAGTCTAAGTTGACTCGTACCTAATCAACTCAGTCAAGTTGATTGTTGGTTGAACAGTTAATTGTTGGTTTAATGGACATAAGATCTTGTAGGGCCAAATACCAAAGGGAAAAATGGAGCCCATCATGGGGTTATATTTGTAATTCTCCACCACTTCTACCTTCCATGCTTCCTCAAACTCCTCTCCAACCTCAATATCGGTGCTAGTAGTAGCATGAGCAGCAACACTATGCTTAGTAGAACTAGAACGCATTTTCCAAACTGCACGAGAACTACTTCCCTCACAAGTCACCATGTGCCATGCTTGGTCTTGGTGGTTTGCTTCCTTCAACTCCTGGTTCAACTACCATATCTTCATTGGAACCAACACTCCTAACTCCACTAGACAACGATTCACCATTTTGTACTAGTGATTCGCCATTTGTACTGGCGATTTGCCATGATTTTACAAGATAATATAGTCTCATGAGAGATTTTCCAAAGAAACTATATATACATATTATATTATTAATAAAATCGCCTTCCATTTTTCCTATGTATCATGGGGATTCACCCATTTATTATACATATAAATTTAGGGGGGTTCTTAAAACTTTCCCTAATGGGAACAAAGGAATTATTAAGGAGATGATTGAGAATCAGTCTTGAGAAATTGTGAAGGAAATTCACAACCAAATGATTATTGTGTTGATTCAATTTGCAAGCTTAGAAAAATATTTGGAACTGATGCATAAGAACATGGGGACTATGAACACGGGAATGATAGGCTTAAAGTCTAAAGTTGATAACATAGAAGTTAAAGTGGAAACAACCATTGTTGGTGTGTTAAAGGAAGTCTTTTGGGTTCCTGATGCTCCTGTGCCAATGGCGATGGTGGAAGATGAGGCTGTGATTGACTGGGCGCCTCCTGCTGAGAATAACCCTAACCAGAGCCTACCTCTTGTTGTAGCTCAGGGGAGCCGAGGAAAACGATGGTCGCGGGTAGCCTATATTTCCTTTTTTTATGTTATGTTGGATTGTAAATATCTGAGGGGTGTTTTGGGAAGCTTTTAGTATAAATGATTTACTGGTAGGATATAGAAATAAAGAGGGTAGCATTAAGGTCTCAGAAGAAAAAACTAAGCAAATTTCTGAAACAAAACTTTTCATGTATGTATGGGACCTGGCATGTTTCCAGATTTTGATATAAAGTATTGTTATCCATCTCTTTAAAAAAAAAAGAGAGATAAAGAGTGAAAATTATGCTTTTAGGGAGTAGTCATCTCTTTAGAAATGCATCTAATATGAGTAGATAATATTGAACCCTTTCAAAGTAAGGATGTAATTTCTTTAGTGATTATGAGGAAATAAGGTCAATTTCCATACTATTTATGGTTTGAATATTTTCAAATTAAGGATGTAATTTCTTTGGTGATTATGAGGAAATCTAGGTCAATTTACATATTATTTATGGTTCCCAAAACAAGGTTTCAATATTAGTTAGATGATGAAATGAAGTACGAAAGAAAAAAATCTTAACCTTATCTTAATTATTTCCAGCCTAGATCCATCTAACTCTAGATCTATCATGCACCGAGAGGGATCAAATCCCTCATGGTGCAAACCTTCTTTTTGGAGTGTAGGATTTGAGGAAAGATTTGCACCTCGAGGGATTTGATCCCTCTCGACACATGATATATTGGGAGTTAGATGGATTTAGGTTGGTTCCAATTGGGGGATAGATCCGGATTTAGTTGGATCTAGGTTGGTTCCAACTGAGGGTGGAAATGCCACATTTTTAGATTATCATTATTATGTATATGTTTGAGATAAACTTCATATTTTGAAATTTACATTATTTTTTCTTTGCTTAACATGACCACATCATTCTCTTATTTAATGTATTCTATGTTGCTTGCCTTGAATGGTTTGTATGTCTGTGCTTGGATGTTTTCAGTAGTTTGTGTGTGTGTCTGCGTTTGGATGCTTTGAGTGGTTTATGTGTTTATGTGTTTGGATTTGGATGGTAATGTTTGTGAATGTTACAATTGTTCTGTTATATTTCTATGTGTATGTAATTTTTTATTAGTAATTAGTTTGTGATGAAGAAGGGAGACAATTTTTTCAATAGTTTGTGGGACGATTGATACTGCACATCTATTTTATTTAATTTTAGTTATCACAATTTTTGACAACTAATTAATTCTTAATATTTCCCCTCCTAGTATTACTAAATATATCTTGAAGAGTAGTTTTAATTTTAAATTTTCTCAGTTACCTTAGTCTGTTGAGATGATAGATATTGTTAATAACTTTAATGATGAAAAATGATGAAATAAAAATTTTGGAATCCAAAGTGACAATGTAATAGTGTTGAATCGCAGAAAATGTGAATAAAAAGAATGTAGTAAATTACAAATAGGCTTCATTGTGACCAATCTCAAACTATTTTCTTCTACTATTCTTCTTGTCACCCCTCTTAGTTTTTCCATCTTTTCATATCGATTATATGAAAAGGGCAATTGAAATCGTAAACCATTCAAATATTTAACTTGAGATTTTGTAATAAACATCTTACCTTCTCTCTCTTTCTCTCCAATATTAATAGGTTGAATTACTATAACACAAAAATCAATGCACATTGTCAATAAAAATTTGTGTGCTTACACTAAATCACTCACATTGTTAATCCAATCACTTTAAAATTAATGTACCAACATACATCCAGTTACATCAAATAAAAAATCAACATCTACAGTGAAATCAATGCATCTAATGAAACCAATAAAATAGGATTATGAGAAAACATATACACTGAAAGAAATGCATCTAATGCAAGCAATCAAATAGGATTAGAAAAATACATGTGCACTGAAATCAATGCATCTAATGCAAGCAATAAAATAGGATTAGAAATCAACATCTACGTTGAAATCAATGCATCTAGTGCAAGCAATCAAATCTAATAAAAAATCAGCATATACACTGAAATCAATACATCTAGTGCAAGCAATCAAATAGAATGAGAAATCAACATCGACACTGTAATCAATGCATCTAGTGAAAATAATCAAATAGAATTAGAAAAAATCTACATTGAAAATCAATGCATATAGTGTAAACAATCAAATAGGATTAGAAATCAACATCCACATGTAAATCAATGCATCTGGTGCAAGCAATCAAATATCATTAGAAATCAACATCTACATTGAAATTAGTGCATTTAGTGCAAGTAATCAAATAGGATTATAAATCACCATCTACAATGATATCAATGCATCTAGTACAATCAATCAAATATGATTATAAATAAATATCTACACTGAAATCAATGCATCTAGTGCAAGTAATCAAATATCATTAGAAATCAACATCTACACTGAAATCAATGCATCTAGTGCAAGCAATCAAATATTATTAGAAATCACCATGTACATTGAAATAAATGCATCTAGGGCAAGAAATCATCTTCCCTCTCTCACCCCTCCATATATATTTATATATCCCTCCATCTCTCTTTCTTTGTCTCTATATCTCACCCTCAAACATACACACAGTCTCTCCATCTCTTCCTTGACACTCCCCCCCTCTCTCTCTCCACTTTTCTCTCTCTATGTCTTTCTTCTTCCCTCCCTCTCTCCCCTTACAAATCAATCTCTTTGTTCCTCCTTCTCTTCTCCTCTCTCTCCCTCCCTCTCTCCCCCCTCTTTCATCATCATCATCTCTCTCTCTCTCTCTCTCTCTCTCTCTCTCTCTCTCTCTCTCTCTCTCTCTTTGCCCTCCAACCCTGTCACTTTATCCCTCCCTTTCTCCTTCTCTCTCCCCCCCCTCCATCTTTGTGTCTCCATCTCTCTCTCTTAGCCGCCTCTCCATCTCTCACTCCTCTTCTCTCCCTCTTCATTCCATATCTTCCCTCAAATTTATTTTATCTCCTTCAATGCAAGCAATCAAATATGATTAGATATCACCTACACTGAAATCGATGCATCTAGTGCAAGAAATATTCTTCCCTCTATGAACCCTCCATATATATATATCTCCTTCCATCTCTTCTTATTTGTCTCTCTATCTCACCCCCTCAAATACACACGCTCTCTCTCTCCATATCTACCTATCTCTCCCTCTCTCTTCTTCCCTCTCTTCACCTTCCATCTATATTTCTATCTCCCTCTCTCTCTCTTTTTTCCTTCTATATCACCCGCAAAACATACACACTATTTCTCCATATCTATATTTCTCTCCCTCCCTCTTCCTCTCCCTATCTCTACCTTCCCCTTCTCTCCCTCTCTCCCCCCTTATATATATCTTCCCTCCTACTCTCCTATTTCCATCTCTCTCCATCTCCCTTATCACTCCATCTCTTTCTCCACCTTTCTCTTTGTGTATATTTATTCTTACCTCCCTCTCTCTCTCTCTCTCTCCCTTCTTGTATCCTTCTCTTCATCACGTCCTCGCTCTCTTCCTTTCTCTCTCTCCCTTTCTCTCCCACATCCCTCCATCTCTTCCCCTCGTCTCTCTCTCTTTATCTCTCTCTCTCTCTCTCTCTCTCTCTCTCTCTCTCTCTCCAGCTTTGTCACTATCTCCCTCAGTCTCTGGTCTCTCCTTCTCTACCCCCCTTCTCTTCATCTCTCCTTATTTTTCTCTTTATCTCACCCCCAAACATACACACTCTCTCTTCTCCCTTGCCACTCCCTCTCTCTGTCTCCACTTTTATCTCTCTATGTCTTTCTTCTTCCCTCCCTCTCTCACCTTACAACTACATCTCTCCATCCCTCTCTCTTTCATCCTTTCTCTCAAATCCTCTCTCTCCCTTTCTCTCACTCCCTCTATCTCTTCACCTCTATCACTCTATGTATTTGTTTTCCCTCCCATATATATCTAGAGTTAATATATATAATCATACATTAATATATATTATAATATAACAAATTTAATATTGTATTAATTAAAAGTTGTCAAGTATAATAATATTAATATTGTAATATATTAATATTAATATTATATTTGATAATTATATTAATATGAATATTAAATGATGGTTTTTACATGGCACGATAGCAAAATTTATAACAAACTACATCAAATTAATATTTTCAAATATTACAACTTTCACGTGGAAATATTGATCTCTATAGAGATTTTAATATATCCATAGGAAATGGTTTTCTTCTTAAAGATTCATTTTACAAATAATTAATTAAAAGAAATGTTAAAAGATTTTGGAGCAAGATGTTGGATTCTTTGCGTTGAATTAAACTTTTTACATTGATTTAAAAAATGGTATTGGCTTTAGTAAAAAGTAAATATGTTTAAAATTTTACCTATTTTGAAATTCTAATGTGGTAAAAAAAATTGTTGAATGTAAATTTATGATCTATTCAAATTCAACTTATATGATAAAATAACTTTAAAAGGCATGAGATAATTGTATTGTAGTTTTTATTTTTATTTTTTATCTATATGGTTATTTTCATTTTTGTTTAGGGCATACATTTAATTTTCTATTTATTATTATTATTTATTGGATAGATGGACATCACATACATACTTACACATTGGGGTCATACTAGGTTGTAGAATGCGCCTCTTGGCAAAAAAAAAAAAAACATAATTTTAAAATGTGTTAGCCAAAAACATAACTTTAAAATGTGAAATAGGCCAAAATCTAATTATAGATGAAAAATAATATACAATTAAAATCATTGCTATGAATGCAAACACAAATAAAAAACAACTATCAAACTAGAGGACCCATAATTCCCTCTTTCTAAAGACTTATGTCTCATATTTATCAAGTAAATGAAAATATCATCTTAAAGTCTTAATTGTGAAAAAATAAATGGAGAACTCAAAAAATACAAAATACTTATTAAAAAGTTAGATATAATTTTAATATTATAATCCAAAACAACATATTTAAAAAAAGGGAAAAAAAAGCCGCTAAAGACAACTTAGATGTTTCAAAGTGACAAATAAAAGAGGATGATATGCTAATATGTTATGGAAGAATCTATTCATGTAACAAATCGGAGGTGATTTGACACCTCCGGCGACCCCCTTCCAGTGCGTACCCCCCTTCCGGCTGATCCCGCTCTGGCACCACCGTCGGTATCTGTTTTTCACTATCCCCATTTTTTCGAGCCTCGCCACCATAAGCCACCCTCCTCCCCTACCTTCCCACCCTCCACCACCCTCCTCTACCCCCAAACCCCCATCCCATCACCCCTCCTCCCCTGCATTAAATCCGCTATGTTAAAATTTCGAATTGAATCCATCATCGCGGGCCCAAATTTAAATTAGTATACCTAATCTGGTGAGCGGAGGGAAGGAGAAATTGTTGTTGCCTGCCTATCATTTTTTCAGTCATTTCCTATACAAATCAACTTGCGTTTGGCTGGGGAATTTCGATACAGCCTGTTATCACCAAACTGAGACAAATTGGGTTTACTGGAGAGCTTGCCGGATTATCCACAGTCTTATGAAACAATTGTCGACGTTTCGAATCCCAACTGGGATCCATCTTCAGGACTTTGGAATGAAGATTTATAAGAAGGGTCATAATCCATTAATAGTGAAGAAGGTAGGAGAGGAAAGGACCGACCAAATTTTTTTTTTTATAATTTTAATTTTTATAATTTTTTTTTTTTTTTTTTTTTTTTTTTTTTTTTATAATATAAAATCTTAATTTTTATAATTTTTTATTTTTTATTATTTTTTATAAAATCTTAATTTTAGAATTTTTTCAAAGATTTATTATTTATTATTTTAATAATAATATAACGATTCTAATGCTAAAAAATAATAATAAACTTACAAAATTTATTTTATTAATAAGCCTATTAACTTCAAAGCTTTAATACTAAAAATAACAAACTAATTAAATATATTATATTTAATAAGTTTATTATTCTCAAAGATATGGAAAAATCCTAAATTGGGGTTTTTAACAGTTAATCCAGTGTAACTATTTCAAACCACTTAGGGTTGAAAGTTAGCCCTTCCAAATAGAGAAGGCTCTCTCAAGAAAAAATATAATATTCAATAATTATGCTTAAAAATAAGATGGCTAACTCTCAGATGTCTTTTGGATTATTTTTGCAGGTGAAAGATGTGTGATGGTTACCATTGGGCATGGAGTTAGTATGAAACTCAATTACATAAAAACATGATTCATGGAAGCTGAGGCATATGAGGTCTTACAAAAAAATCTCTGACAGAAAACAAGATACATAAAGTAAGTTGGAGCATAATAATTTAGGAATTGCAATTAATTATGTATGAAGCAAGGTGAATTAACATTGAGTAGATAAAGGAGACAAACAAATAAGAGCCCAAAAAGAATCTCAGGTATGAACAAAATTCTTCTACAACTATATATTAACTGAGTAGAAAAAGATTCCAATAACAACATTTGGTCATTACATCCATCAACCCCCTCTAACTCTAAAACTCCTATATTTATAGAGTGAAATCCATTTTACATAGGTCTTCCACCTGGGCTAGACTCTTGAAACTGTTGTAGAGATCTAACCGAGAAAGGAATTCATTACATGGAGAGAAAATAGAGATAATTCTATTGGAAAGAGTTTGTAACCTAAAAGGACTATATCACTATTAAATTCATTAACAAAATTTAAATAACCCATACATAATGATTCTTGTCGAACCAAACAAATTTTTTTGAGGTGGCAATAACCATGATCAAGTGATAAACTGTCATGCTAGAATATAGGCTTTGTTTCTTAGAATTTTAGGATGAGTTGTATGTTGGTGAGGTGGAAAAAATGGTGAGCTAGCAGCCATGTCATCTTCTTGTTGAGTGGCCTTCATCAACAAGTGTCTCATTGAAACCCTTCATCCTCCTCTGATGACTCATCTTCTCCCATAAAACATTAAGTGCTACAAAATATCAAAATTCCAGCTTGTTGTAAAAACAGAGTATTTTAAGGCAAGTCCGTAGCATAGTTTTTGTAGCGTTTTCATTTCAGCACTTTCTACACCTTTTCTGACTTTGCTTCTTGTTGGAGGGTCTTCATTAGGAAAAATGAGGTAAATACATGTTGTTATTGACCCCTGTCATGATATATTTTGGAAATTTCACCTCAAAACATTCTTCAACGAGTTCATAGAGAAAACTCGGCTTTAAGCCTGGAGCTCACTACGAACTTTGTTGAAAATTATGAATAAAACACCAGACGGATGTGTTTCCCCCACAACACAAAGAATGCAACAATATGCGAAAATAAAATTCATACACACAGATAGACAACGATTAAAACACAGGAGAGGAACTTTAAATTTATTCAAATATTCTCTTTCATTCTTCTCTACACACTAAAAAACATATGAAATTACATTGGTTTATACAAAATGGTCGAAGCCTGTGATTCAATGCAATTTAATGCGGGAATGGATGTAAAACAACCAAATCATTCTTCGCTCTATTCTGTTGTTTCTACATGAAAAAAGTGTACAAAAACACAAAACAACGAACTTGAAATTTTATGCGTTCCGGCTTTGAAAACACATCACGTCCATGTCTCCATCAAAAATCGCATACTGGAAATTATAACATTTAACTTAGGTGCTTATAGGAAATACATAAAACTTTTGATTGCAATGTGACGTGGCACATATCGCATTGCAACATAAATTGTTTAGTTTGTGGGCGCTGCCCTCCTGAGCTTGCGGACGCTGATATGTGCTATCCTCTTGAGCTTTCTACGTGCCATTTGCGATCACATCTCAAATAAAATAAAACAACTTGCAGGCAACTTAAAAGGTAAGTCATAAACTTTGTGAAGTGTGGGCTATGGGCGCGCTAAAAAGGCAAATACGAAATACAAAAGGTAAGCTATATAAAATGGAAATACAAAGGTTTGTGGCTGATTGCAATGCGGTAAAGTTATGGTGGGTCTCGCCGATATCGCATTGGCAGAAACATAACTTTGGCGGAAGGCTTAAGAGTTACAACTTAAAATTTATGGGATGTGAACTGCGGGCAGTTAACCAGTGGGGAGTGTGAAGTGTGAAAAGGTAAGAAATAATTAAATATCAAAGGTTTTTGGCGTGGTTGCAAATGCCGTAAGGTTTGTGGGTCCTACCGATATTGCATCGGTGGAATTTTAACATTCAACAAAAAGGCTTAAGGGTAAACCAAAAATTTTGGGGGCTACAAAGTGTGGGAAAACATGTAAGTCAATGGCGAGTAATAAATTTAAACACAGACATGGGCTTGGGTGCTATGTTTTTTATTTTGTGTGGATTGCGTGAAAACGACTTCAGATTTGAAATCTGGTCCTTGTCCTTCCTGCACAAAAATTCAATTTAGTTGTGGGTTGCTGCCACTCTTTATTCATGGCGGTGGTTGGGAGTATTTCCAACACTCCCCCTTTATCACAACTTATTCCATCAATCATTCCCAGACACTGTTTGAGATAAAAAAACTTTTCTATCCCAATGGCTTTGTGAGGATATCAACAAACTATTCCTCTGACCTGCAATGCTGCAAAATAATTTCACCATTTTTAACTAATTCCCTTATGAAATGATATTTGGCATCAATATTATTTGTTCTCTTGTGGAAAACAGAATTATTTGACAATGCAATTATCGAGCTATCATCACATAAAATTTTGGCTCCTTTATCTTGTTCATGACATAAATCCCTCAGCATCCTTCTCATCCAAAATTCTTGACATGTTTTTGTTGTTGATGCTACATATTCAGCTTCTGTTGTTGATAATGAAACTATTGGCTACTTCTTGGAAGCCCATGAAATGGCTCCTGATCCCAAATGAAAAACATACCCTGATGTGCTCTTTCTGTCATCTACACTTGTAACTCAATCATTGTCAGTGTAACCAATCAACTTAAAATTATCAGTTTCAGAGTATAGAACATTATACTCCTTTGTTCCATTTACATACATTAAATTTTCTTGCCTGCCTGCCAATGTGTCTCCTTGGGTGTCTCCATGAATCTGGATATTAGGCTTACTGCATACATTATATCAGGCCTAGTTGCTGTCAAATACATTAGACTGCCAACCATGATTTTGTACAATGTCAGATTGACATTCTTGCTGCAATATTCCTTTCTCAACTTCAACCCCATGGCAGTTGGAGTTGATGATGGCTTGTTGTTCTGCATATTGAACCTTTTTAAAACTTCTTCAACACACTTTGCTTGGGAGATAAAAATCCCATTTTCTGTTTTCTTTACTTCTACGCCCAAAAAATATCTTAGCAAACCCAAGTCAGTCATTTCAAACTCACTTTTCATGATTGATTTGAAATAAAAAATGAGAGAAACATCATTGCTTGTAAAAAATAAATCATCTACACACAAAACAACAATAAGGATTTTACTGTCATTTTATTTGATGTAGAGTGTGGGTTCACCATCACACTTGTCAAACCCATTGTCCACCAGGTAAGCATCAATCCTATTGTAACATGCTTGCGGTGCTTGCTTCAGCCCATAAAGATCTTTCTTCAACTTACACACCTTGTGTTCTTGGCCTTCTATCTCATAGCCAGGAGGTTGTTCAACATATACCTCCTCTTTCAGCACTCCATTCAAGAATGCTAACTTCACATCCATTTGATAAAATTTCCATTTTTGGTGTGCTGCTATAGAAAACACTGTCCGGACTGTCTCCATCCTTGCAACTGGTGCAAAGGTTTCCTCATAATCTCTTCCTTATTGCTGCTTATAGCCTTTGAAAACTAGCCTTGCTTTGTGCCTTTCTGTCTTGCCTTCAATGTTTCTCTTGGTCTTATATACCCATTTCACTCCAATAACTTCTTTTCCTTGTGGGAGGTCCACTAAATACCATGTGTCATTCTTTTATATTGCACCTATCTCTTCATTCATTGCTTCAATCCACTTTTCTTCTTTGGCTGCATCTTCAAAATGGATTGGATCATCAACATGAAAAAATAATGCAAATAAAAAATTCAGACCAACATTATTATCAACTTATTCTTGCTCATAAATTTCATTTAAGTTTCTGAATCTTGGTATTCTTTTATTTTCTGAAGATGTGCTTGGAGTTTCACTTGAACTCGAGGGATTTGCTGATCCCTGTGGTGTGCTTGGAGAAGCACTTCCTTGATTTCTCAATGTTGTTCTAGTTCCTGCTTGTGGTGTGCTCTGTAGAGATTGTGTAGGTGGAGGAGGAACCACCGTTGAGGAATTACTTTCTGCAATCAATTCCTCTTTGTCTTCATGTGAAATACATGTCTTCACATTGATTGTTTTCTCTAAAATTCCATCCCAAGCTTCTTCTTCTATGAACTGAACATCTATGTTGATTATTACTTTCTTGGTTGATGGATTATAGAGCTTGTAGGCCTTGGATTCATCATTGCATCCAAGAAATATACATTTCCCCCCCTTGCTGTCCAAATTCTTCCTTAACTGATCTGGGACATGTGCATATGCCACACATCCAAACACTCTCATGTGAGTGACAAATTGCTTTGTTCCACTCCATGCTTCTTCTGGAACTATGTTCATAACACTTTTGGTTGGACATTGATCCAGATTTATGCAGGAACACAACATAATACACATATAAACATAAATACAAAGATGCAACGGAAATAACACTTCATTTAATTAATATCAAAGAACTGAAATTTGCTTATAGACAGAATGGAAATAAACTAGCTAGGGTGCTGGTAGCGTATCTCTGAGAAAATATGTGGTGGTTACAGACCTCTGAACTGTGTTACAATGAGGCTCGAGGGCCTATTTATTATTGAGAAACAATGGAGAACTCTAAACGTCCAAAAACCTAACCCTAAGAGATGAAGCACCAAAAATATGGGCCCTGTTTGGGTAAATTGATGTTTCAACTTTTCGGGGACGTAAATTTGGCATAAAATCTTCGTTTGATGTGTATCATACCTCGTTAGAAAGATATATCCGAGGTGTACAACTTTTGATGTGAGCAACATAAGTCCATGGACCCATGTGGCTCCCAGTTTTCCTAAAAAACATCGTTTAGGGCCTCAAAACGGCTCCGGAAGTTCAGGACTCGAAAAACTGCTAAAAATAGTAAGTTGTGATGCAACTTAAAAATTAAATGAACTGATGGTGGGGGTTCAAATGGAATAAGTGGGTGGCCACCAATATCCACATGGATCATTAAGGCCCCAAAATTGCTCCGGGAGTGCAGGACCCAAAAACCTGCTAAAAATAGTAAGTTGTGCTGAATGTGAAAAGCTGCAAGAATTGATGGTGCAGGTCCCAATGGAATAGGTGGGTGGCCACCGATATCCACCTGGATCATTCTTCCCTCCTTAGTAAGCAATGGTCCCCATTGCGTTGAGATCGTCCATGAGATGAGGCAAATTCTGTTGAACTGGGTATTATATTTGTCGAAGATGTCATGGACCTGGGGATGGACATGCTGGATGTGTTTAGTAATTTTGGTTTCTTTATCAACCTTAGACAGTACATGTGTGGATTCTGTATGTGTAGTTTCAGGAGGTATGGCAACATCAAGCAGCTGTGCGTCGGGGGTTAGATCAATGGAGTGCTTGTCCTGATAGTGTAGAGGAACCTCTGTGAGTGAGGAGAAAATTTCCTCATATTCCTCCATGATTTTGTCCATCTGCTGCAGCCGTGCAGGAGAGACCTGTGTCAAGGTTGTGGCCACAATATTCTTCTTTCCTTGTGAGCAAGTTGTAAGGAAAATAAATTTCCTAGTTTGGGAAACAATCTTACTGTGTTGTTTTGCAATAGTCAAAGAGATGACAGGAGGTAGTACTACCTTCGGTATCTTGTACAAGTTATTTACCAAAGTAATAATAACAGCACGAGGCCTAGACTCGTACAAAGCATGTCGCCACCACAAGTATGGTTGGCCCAATAATACATCAGCTACATCAATAGGAGCAACATCACACAATACCTCATCCGTGAATGGCTTGATACTGTATGGAAGGCGACACTTTTGGCGGATACAAATATTTCTCCCTTGGTGAAGCCACCTGATGGTATATGGCTGCGGGTGTGCTATGGTTGGTAAGTCAAGCCGCTTCACAACCTCTGCTGAAATGAGGTTCTTTTGGCTTCCGCTGTCGACAAGGCATTGCAGTGGAGAACCCTTCACCCACATCTGTGAATGGAAGAGGCACTCCCCCTCCTCTAGATCCTCAGGATCCTCCCTCTGGATCTTTGTGGTGGAAACAATGGCACTGGGATCCACATCAATTATTTTCTTCCCTTTGTCATTGCATTTGTCTCGTTCTGACTCAGGATCAAAAAATGCATTTTATTCGAGTGCCTTTAGTTTGACCACCAACGACTGTTTGGCCCGACACTCATTTGTGCTACGAGTGGGGCTGTTATGCAATTCACACCACTTCCCCGTGTCCTTCTTTGGATTTGTGGTGTTTTTTTGAGTCGCCCCACTTTGGCCTTTCCCATTGTTCTACGGTTCGGGGGCACCTTTCCCTAGCTTTGGATTCGCAGATCCAAAGTCTCGCTTCTTCTGCTTAAAATTCTGCTCGATCTTGGCAGCATAGCGATATGCCGTGCCAAGTGATGTAATGTCGAGGAAATCCATTTACTCCTAAATGTTTTTTTGGAGATAGCCACAATACTTGAGCACCAAATGTCTCTCTGAATCTTTAATACCCAACTTTGTGCGCAGGGTATGGAACAAATTCGTTAGTTCGTGCACATCTTGATCCCTTTGCTACCGCAGCGTGGTCCATTGAATGTATTTGTCCTCATAGCTCCCCACGGGGTAGTATTGTTCCTTAATGCCATCTCGAAAAAAATTACAAATGGGTGTGGTCGAGAACAGAGAGGGTTCCCCTTCGCCCTCTTGCTCACAGTAGGTTTCACACCAGTCTTTGACATGGGGAGCAGCCTTTAGGAGTGCAAAAATAATCTTTTCTCGGTTGGAGAATTCATAGACCGAGAAATACCCTTCCAAAAAAATGAACCATCTATCTATGGCATCTGCATCTATCTGGCCTTCAAATACAAGAATGTCAAATTTTACCTGTACCTTGAAGGGAGTGGCGCCTCGAGAGTAGCTGTTGGATGCATATGTGCCGTAGGTGGGCAGTCGTTGAAAGATTTGAGAAAAATTATCCATCATTGCGTTCCTTTGTTTCTTGAGGGCATCCTAAAGCAATATTTTGATAGGATCTCCTGCTCCCTCGTCTTTCTTTTCTTCTGCCATGGGAGGTCGTCGGGGTTTTTGAGGCTGATATTGCAAGGGTTCAACCAGATCAAGCCCTAATTCCTTATACCCTGATCGTGTTGGGGACATGCAAAGAAAAATAGAGAAAGAACATACCGCTCTGATACCACTGATCTAGATTTTATGCAGGAACGTAACAAAATACACATATAGCCATAGATACAGAGATGCAACAGAAATAATGCTTCACTTTATTAATAAAACAAATGACTGAAATAAACAGCTAGGGCGCTGGTAGGCGTATCTCTAAGAAGAGATGTGGCGGTATCAAAGCCTCTGAACTGTGTTACAATGATACATAATGAAAATGAGTGAGTGAGGGCACTGGTAGCGTATCTCTGAGAAGAGATGTGTCAGCTACAAGCCTCCCCACTGTGTTACAAAACTGAAAAGATGGGAACAAGTGAGCTAGGGCATTGGTAGTGCTTATCTTTGAGAAGATATGTGTCGGCTACCAGCCCCTGAAATGTGTTAAAATGAGGCTTGAGGGCATATTTATTATTTAGAAACAATGGAGAACTCTAAACATCCAAAAATCTAACCCTAGGAGATGAAGCGCCAAAACTATGGGCCTTGTTTGGGTAAATTGGTGTTTCAACTTCCCAGGGACGTAACTTCAGCATGCAATATTCATTCGATGTGTATCATACCTTGTTAGAAAGATCTATCGGAGGCGTACAACTTTTAATGTGAGAAACATCGGTCCATGAAACCATGTTGCTCCCATTTTTTCAAAAAAATTTCGTTTAGGGCCTCAAAACGGCTCCGGAAGTTCAGGACCAAAAAACTGCTAAAACTAGTAAGTTGTGCTGTAACTTAAAAACTAAACGAACTAATGGTGGGGGTTCAAATGGAATAGGTGGGTGACCACCAATATCCACCTGGATCATTAAGGCCCCAAAACGGCTCTGGGAGTGCAAGACCTGAAAACATGCTAAAAATAGTAAGTTGTGCTGAATGTGAAAAGCTGCAAGAATTGATGGTGCAGGTCCAAATGGAATAGGTGGGTGGCCACCGATATCCACCTTGATCATTCCTCCCTCCTTAGGAAGCAATGGTCCCCATTTCGTTGAGATCCTCCATGAGATGAGGCAAATTCTTTTGAACTGGGTATTAGATTTTTCGAAGATGTCATGGACCTGCAGACGAACATGTTGGATGTGTTTAGTAATTTTGGTTTCTTTATCAACCTCAGACAATACATGTGTGGATTTTGTATGTGTAGTTGCAGGAGGTATGGAAATATCAGGCGGCGGTGCGTCGGGGGTCAGATCAATGGAGTGCTTGTCCTGACAGTGTAGAGGAACCTCTGTGAGTGAGGAGAAAATTTCCTCATATTCCTCCATGACTTTGTCCATCTGCTGCATACATACAGGGGAGACCTATGTCGAGGTTGTGGCCACAATATTCTTCTTTCCTTATGAGCGAGTTGTAAGGAAAATAAATTTCCTAGTTTGGGAGACAATATTACTGTTGTGTTTTGCAGTAGTCAAAGAGATGACAGGAGGCGGTACTACCTTTGGTATCCTGTACAAGTTATTTCCCAAAGTAATAACAACAGCACGAGGCCTAGACTCATACACAGCATGTCGCCTCCACAAGTATGGTTGACCCAATAATACATTAGCTACATCAAGAGGAGCAACATCACACAATACCTCATCTTTGAATGGCTTGATATTGTAAGAAAGGCGGCAGTGTTGGCAGATGCAGATATCTCTCCCTTGGTGAAGCCACCCGATGGTATACGGCTACAGGTGTGCTATGGTCATTAAGCCGAGCCGCTTCATGACCTCTGCTGAAATGAGGTTCTTTTGGCTTCCACTATCGACAAGGAATTGAAGTGGAGAACCCTTCACCCACATCTGCGAATGGAAGAGGCACTCCCCCTCCTCTGGATCTTGGTGGTGGCAACAAAGGCACTGGGATCCGCATCAATTATTTTCTTCCCTTTTTCATTGCGTTTTTCTGGTTCTGACTCAGGATCAGAAAATGCATCTGATTCAGATGCCTTAGTTCGGCCACCAATGACTGTTTTTCCTGACACTCGCTTGTGCTATGAATGGGGATGTTATGAAATTCACTCCACTTCCCTGTGTCCTTCTTTGGATTTGTGGTGTTGTTATGATTCACCCCGCTTTGATCTTTCCCCTTGTTCTGTGATTTGGGGGCACCTTTCCCTGGCTTTGGATTCGCAGATCCAAAGTCTCACTTCTTTTTCTTAAAATTCTGCTCGATCTTGGCGGCATAGCGATATGCCATGCCAAGTGATGTAATGTTGAGGAACTCCATTTCCTCTTGAATGTGTTTGTGTAGACATCCGCGGTACTTGAGCACCAAATGTCTCTCTGAATCTTTAATACCCAACTTTGTGCATAGGGTATGGAACAAATTCGTTAGTTCGTGCACATCTTGATCCCTTTGTTGCTGCAGCGTGGTCCATTGAATCTATTTGTATTCATAGCTCCCCACGGGGTAGTATTGTTCCTTGATGCCGTCTCAGAATGAATTCCAAGTGGGTGTGGCCACGAACAGAGAGGATTCCCCTTCGCCCTCTTCCTCACAGTAGGTTTCCCACCAGTCTTTGACATGGGGAGCAACTTTCAGGAGTGCAAAAATAATATTTTCTCGGTTGGAGAAATCATGGAACGAGAAATACCCTTCCAACCAATTTAACCATCTATCTATAGCGACTGCATCTATCTGGCCTTCAAATATAGGAATTTCAAAGTTTACTTGTACCTAGAAGGGAGTGGCACCTCTAGAGTGGCTATTGGATGTAGATGCGCCGTAGGTGGGCAGTCGTTGAAGGATCTGAGAAAAATTATCCATCATCGTGTTCCTTTTTTTCTCAAGGGCCTCCTCGAGCAATATTTTGATAGGATCTCCTGCTCCCTCGTCTTTCTTTTCTTCCGCCATGGGAGGTCGTCGGGGTTTGCGAGGCTGATATTGCAAGGGTTCAACCATATCAAGCCCTAACTCCTTATACCCTGACCGCATTGGGGACATGCAAAGAAAAATAAAGAAAGAGAATACCACTCTCATAACACTGATTTAGAATTTATGCAGGAATGCAACAGAATACACATATAGCCATAGATACAGAGATGCAGTGGAAATAATGCTTCATTTTATTAATAAAACAAATGACTGAAATAAACAGCTAGGGCGTTGGTAGGCGTATCTCTGAGAAGATATATGGCGGTATCAGAGCCTCTGAAATGTGCTACAATGATACATAATGAAAATGAGCGAGCGAGGGCACTGGTAGCATATCTCTGAGAAGAGATGTGTCAGCTACAAGCCTCCCCACTATGTTACAGAACTGAAACGATGGGAACAAGTGAGCTAAGGAACTGGTAGCACTTATCTATGAGAAGAGATGTGTTGGCTACTAGCCCCTGAATTGTGTTACAATGAGGCTCGAGGGCCTATTTATTATTGAGAAACAATGGATAACTCTAAACGTCCAAAAACCTAACCCTAGGAGATGAAGCGCCAAAATTATGGGCCCCGTTTGGGTAAATTGGTGTTTTAACTTCTTGGGGACATAACTCCGGCATAAAATCTCTATTCGATGTGTATCATACCTCATTATAAATATCTATTCAAAGCGTAGATCGATGTTTCTCCCGGTTTTCCCAAAAATGTCATTTATGGCCTCAAAACGTCTCCGGAAGTTCAAGACTAGAAAAACTGCTAAAAATAGTAAGTTGTGCTGCAACTTAAAAACTGAACGAACTGATGGTCGTGGTTCAAATGGAATAGGTGGGTGGCCACCAATATCCACCTGGATCATTAAGGCCCCAAAATGGCTCCGGGAGTGGAGGACCCAAAAACCTGCTAAAAATAGTAAGTTGTACTGAATGTGAAAAGCTGCAAGAATTGATGGTGCGGGTCCAAATGGAATAGGTGGGTGGCCACCGATATCCACCTAGATCATAAATTTAAGATATATGTTGCACAATTCACAGTTTCTTCCCAATACTCATTTGGAAAATTCTTTGCCTTCAACATACTTCTTACCATGTCCATGATGGTCCTATTCTTTTTTTTGCAACGCCATTTTGCTGAGTTGTAAACCTTGTGGTAAACTGCTTGTGTATTCCATGCTCCCTGCAGAAACGTAGGAAGTTTTTGGAGATATACTCTCCACCTATATCAGTTCTCAACACTTTTATGTAGTGTCCACTTTTCTTCTCAACCAGAGCTTTGTAGTGGTAGAATTGTTCAAACACTTCACTTTTTTTTTAGGAAATAGACCCATGTCTTCCTTGTGTAATCATATATAAATGTCAACATATAATGACCACCAGCTAATGATGGCATTTGCATTGGTCCATATAAATCTGAGTGGAAAATCTCCAAATGTGCCTTTGCCCTTATACTCTTTCCTGCTGGAAATGATTCTCTGTGTTGTTTTCCCAAGATGCAGCCTTCACATAGGCTTTCTGGTTTCTCTATGAGTGGTAATCCATTTACCATGCCTTTTATGTGCGAAAAATTCAAAACTCCGAAATTTAGATGTCAAAATCTCAAATGCCATAACCAGTTCTCATCTTTCACTTCTTCTTGAAATATTTATTGTGTGACAGTTGCTACAACACCTCCTTCCTTCAATTCTGATCTAATCTTGAGAGGAAACATTCTATTTCTTGCCATATTCACTTTTTCAATGAGCTATCTACTTGGAGGTATATCCATGATTGTGCACACGTCATTTTAAAAAAACACATTGTAGCCCTTTTTCATGAGCTGTCCAATGCTTAGAAGGTTACATTTCAGGTCAGGGACATAATACACATCTAGCATGAACTTCTTCTCTCGCTTCTTTGTCAGTATGTTTACTCTTCCTTTCCCCATGACAAATACCTTGCTATCAGTCTAGATAGGAAAACATTTCTATGTTTCCAGTCATATGGTTACTACAACCTGAATCTAAGAACCATACATATTCTTGTTTTTCTTGTGCTACATTACAAGTTAAAAGCACACTTCCTTGGTTCTGATTTTCTTTTGTAAAATTTACACTAGGTTTACTACCCATGTCATTTTGCTGCTTTCTACATTCATTTGCATAATGACCATACTTTTTGCAATAATGACATTGGACTTGAGATTTATCATACCTCTATCCTTGTGCTTTATTCTCGCTTGAGCCTTGGCTTGGATTCTGATTGCTGCCCCTTCCACTTGTGTTTGTAGGGTTGCTTCTTCCACCTATGTGTGGGCTTCTTCCCCTTCCTAGGTAGTTTGATCTTCCTCGGCCTCTACCTTGACCAAAAGACATTTGTGTATTGAATGCATGCTCTAATGAGGAGTTTGTTGCTCTGTTCATTTTGTGCTCATGAGACATCAATGATGCATGAAGCTCATCCACTGAAAACTGTGAGAGATCCTTTGTCTCTTCTATGGCCACTACTATGGAATCAAACGTTGATGGTATACTTCTTAAGACTTTCTCCACTATTCTCCTTTCTTCAAGTGTCTCTCCATGAGACTTGATTTGGGTAACCAACCCAATCACATGTGTGAATAATGAGTCTATGTTATCAGACTCTTTCATACAAAGAGTTTCAAAATCTCTTCTCAGCATTTAAATTTTTATTGTCTTCACCTTTTCCATGCCTTGATAGGCTATCTGGAGGGTATCCCATGCCTCCTTGGACTATTTTGTTGCTGCAGTCCTTGGGAAAATACTCTCATGTACTGATGGAAAATATATAAGATGGATTCAGAGTCCTTCTTCTTATTTTCTCTCAACAAATCTCTTTGTGCTTGTGTCAAAGAATTATACGTTGTTGCATCTACTGGTTATTGGAAACCATTTTCCACCAGCTCCCAAATATCTTGTGAGGAGAACAGGGCTTTCATTTTAATAGCCCAATAATCATAATTCTTCCCATTGAACTATGGTAGTTGGGGATTAGTCAAGCTTATGCCTGTTGCTGCCATCTTGACTGTGTAAACAAAGCCTACTCACTGCTGGAGAATCAGCTTCTCAAAACAATATTTCAGCTTCTTCAATAAAGAACACTTTCTTTCACCGAGAGCCTAGACCTACTCTCATACCATGTTGAAAATTATGAAAAAACACCAGAGGGATGTGTTTCCCCCACAACACAGAGAATGCAACAATATGTGGAAATAAAATTCATACACACAGACAGACATTGATTAAAACATAGGAGAGGAACTTTAAATTTATTCAACTCTTCTCTTTCATTCTTCTCTACACACTTAAAAACATATGAAATTACATTGATTTATACAAAATGGCTGAAGCCTGCGATTCAATGCAATTTAATGCAGGAAAGGAAGTAAAACAACCAAATCATCCTCCGCTTTTTTCTAATGTTTCTACAGGAAAACAATGTACAAAAACACAAAACAACGGACTTGAAATTTTTTGTGTTCCGGCTCTGAAAAAACATCATGTCCATGTCTCCATCGCAAATCACATACCGACTATTATAAAATTTAACTTGGGCACTTACGGGAAAGACATAAAACTTGCGATTGCGATGTGACGTGGCACATATCGCATCGCAACATAATTTTTTTAGGTTGCGGATGCTACCCTTCTAAGCTTGTGGACACTGATATGCGCTATCCTCCTGAGCGTGCCACTTGCCATTTGTGATTGCATCACAAATAAAATAAAAAAACTTGCGGGTGGCTTAAAAGGTAAGTCATAAACTTTGCGAAGTGCGGTCCGTGGGCACGCTAAAAAGGTAAATGCGAAATATGAAAGGTGAGTTATATAAAGTAGAAATATAAAGGTTCGTGGCAGATTGCAATGTGGTAAAGGTATGGTGGGTCCTGCTGATATCACATAGGTGGAAATATAACTTCGTTGGAAGGCTTAAGAGTTAAAACTTAAAATTTGTGGGCTGCAAACTGCGGGCGGTTAAATAGTAGGAAGTGTGAAGTGTGGAAAGGTAAGAAATAAATAAATAATAAAGGTTTGCACCGCGGTTGAAAATGCGGTAAGATTTGTGGGTCCCATCGATATCGTATCGACAGAATTTTAACATTTAGGGAAAAGTCTTGAGGGTAAACCAAAAATTTTGCGGGCTGCGAAGTGCGGGAAAATAGGTAAGTCAACGCCAGGTAAGAAATTAAATGTAGACATGGGCTCAAGTACTCTATTTTTTATTTTGTGTGGATTGCGTGAAAACGACTTCAGATTTGAAATCTGCTACTTGTCCTTCCTACACAAAAATTCAATTCAGCTGTGGGCTGCTGCCACTCTTTATTCATGGAAGTGGTTGGGAGTATTTCCAACAACTAGCGTAACTTTTCCAGATTTTGCAATTTTCACTCTTTACCTCCAAAAAAACATGTGTACTGCTCTATAAATGATTTGATAGAGTATCCTATGACAAAATTGACCAAAAATTATGTCTTACCATATTTCAAGGGGCAGCAGGGTCTTCAAACCCTTTTTATTCAATTATGTTTGCACCATCTCCATTTGGATTTCTAATTCTTTGACTTGGTCTTGTAGCTTCCTCCTCTCTGACTACAACCACTTTTTTCTCCTCAAGCCTATGTTTCATCATCTTGTGCAGTGGTAATGTTCTTCTCAACATATTTCTTGACCTTTCTGCAACTTCATCATAAAAAATAAATTATTTTCTCACTTCCTTTTTGAAGTATGTGAGATCCTTCCTTTCTTGTTTAAAGTCATCTAACTCTAGTTTATATTCTAAAACTTCTTCTCTGGCTTCCTTAATTTTTTCTCCTAGAATCTCCACTTCAGACTTTTCTTGAACCTTTTCTTTGCCTTTCCTTGTCTTGATTACTTCTGCTTCAGCTGGAGGTAGCTCTATGATTTCTTCCCTTATTGGTTGCTTCTTCTTTTATGTTTCTTTATGCATTTTATCAGATTTTCCTCCCTTTGATAGTTGTGACCTAGTGAATGATTTCCTAGGTTTAAAAACAAATCCTGAATCTTCAATGGAAAAATCTATCTTCTTTACTGTAATACCCTTCTTCTTGATTCTTTCTCCTTTAACCTCTACAGGCTTTACAACAAGGGTTTCTTCAATATCAATTGCTTGCAAGATTTCTTCAAGTTTACCTTTCCCCTCTGTTTGACTTCTAGTGACTCTTCTATGAGCTCTTGTTGTTGAAAATGGCAACAAGAAATAGTGAAGGAGGCCTCCTGAAACATCTTTCCTGATCCTAGTTGGAAAGTGATCACCTAAACTAGGTGGGGACCACACAGGTGATTTTTGTCGCAAAATCTATTTTTAGACTATGTCTATTTTTAGACATATGGAGCATGGTCCGGGGGTTTGCAGTATGCTATTCTTGGATGATTGGTCGAGTTGGTAAAAATAGATGGATCTCTATTTTTAGCATTTAGGTCGAAGTCTATTTTTAGACTGGTGGGCTAAAAATAGAACAGTCAAATATTATTTACCCTTAATAATATTTGGATTCTAAACTTCAGTTTACTCTCTTGGAGCACTTCGGTTTGACCCCTGGAGGTGGGTTAACCTGTTGAAAATGGCAACAAGAAACAGTGAAGGAGGCCTCCTGAAACATCTTTCCTGATCCTATTTGGAAAGTGATCACCTAAACTAGGTGGGGACCACACATGTGATTTTTGTCGAAAAGTCTATTTTTAGACTATGTCTATTTTTAGACATATGGAGCATGGTCTAGGGGTTGCAGTATGTTATTCTTGGAGTATTGGTCATGTTGGTAAAAATATATGGACCTCTATTTTTAGACATTTAGGTTGAAGTCTATTTTTAGACTGCCTTCCTAAAAATAGGGAAGTCAAATATTATTTACCCTTAATAATATTTGGACTCTAAACTTCAGTTTACTCTCTTGGAGCACTTCAGTTTGACCCCCAGAGGTGGGGCATGCAGCTGCCAGAAGGAAATATTCTTTTCTTATGGGTTAGGTGAGCTAATGCATGGTTGACTTCAGTTAGAGCTCAAGTGGCGGAGTTCGGTGGAGTTGATGCGACAGTTAATGGAGGTGGTGTTCTGGTTAACTAGTTGAACTAGTTGTATTTAGTTTAATTGGCTAATACACTAGAGATGAGTTGTGTGAATTAAATATTATTTAATTCACTAATTATTAACTCATTATTCAACTAAAGAACACATCAATTTAACTCAGTGCATGGACAGTTCAGTGGCGACAAGTGAAAGAGGTAGATGAAAGGGTTGAGTTAGCTATCAGTTGCGACATTAGTTGTGCATGAGATTTGCACCACACTTGGAGGAAATTACCAATGAAAATTGCGCAGTTGGAGCCGGTGAGATTCGAACACTTGGATCTCTATTTAGACCAGCCTTGATTGCGCAATAGAGGAAGAGAAGTGGTGGGTGTGTTTTGAACCTGTGACTTGTTCAAAACCAAGCTAGTTTTTGTGTAGCTTTGGGAGATAGTACTGAGTACTTGTGAGGAGTTTGTACTATGTATTTGCTGCATGTTCTCTCCATTTATAATATAATATAGCTGCGGGGTTTTCAGCTATAAGCTTTCCCCATACATACTGTGTTAATGTGTGTGATGATTTGATGTGCGATCGCTTCTATTCTTTCCGCATGTGACAATTAATTGTAGAAGAGATTATGTGTTATACATGCAATTCGAAATTGATGTGTCATCAGGTTAATCTCCATTGAATAAGTGATTTATTCAGCTAATTTCTACATGGTATCGGAGCGATATTAATTGTCGACATCTATTACGGTGATTGCAAACTTATTTCCTCGGACAGAGCCTGCATACGGGCCAGATAGCCTCCGGATTCATCTTTCTTTGGAAAGTGAAAGGTCTGGTAAAAGCCCATGCAGTCAATCTCTGATTTGGAAATAATTTGTTCTCAAGTGTAGACCGGAAGCGATTGAGTTATCAGCCGGTGGTGAAATTCGAATTTGCAGATTTGTGTTCTTGGTGCCGCGGCGAAAATGTCTTTCATCTGTTTGCAACTCGAATATGCCTTGGAAGGAAGTTCAAATTATGTTGCATGGAAGGACCACATGGAGGCTGTATTAGATGATAATGGGCTGTTGGAATTCGTGGAGAAAGAGATCCCAAAGCCTACTTCTAATGATGTTGCTGTTGTGGAAGCCTGGCGAAAGAAACAAGAAAAATGTCGAAGGATTCTGTTGGAGGGCGTAAAGGATCACATTGTATCCAGCCTGCATGGAAAGGCTTCTCCATATTTGATGTGGAAAGCCTTGACAGATCTGTACCAAAGCAAGAGCGACCAAAGGAAGTTGGCGCTCAAAGATAGACTCAGGAACATCAAGATGGAGAAAGGCGACAACATCGCAAAATACCTCACGAAGTTCACTCAGTGCAGAGATGAGCTGGGAAGTGTGGGGGTGATTGTCGAAGATGAGGATATGGTGGACTTGGCTCTCCTTGGTCTTCCGAAGGCTTGGCATTCCTATCAGGATAGTGTCAATGGTCGGGAGAAGTTGCCGGGATGGGAGCGATTGTGGTCGGATCTCATGCAAGAGGAGATCAGGAGGACTACCAGGGACGGATCTTCATCAAAGGCATCTGATGAAGAGGACTGCGCTTTGGCTGCCAAAGCAAGGAAGGGGAAGGGCAAGGAGAAGGATTCTCAATCCGGTGCGGATGGTAAAGAGCGTGACATGTCCAAAGTGAAGTGTTTTCACTGTCATGATCATGGACATTACGCCACGAATTGCCCAAAGAAGAAGAAGAACAAGCAGGCTGCTGGATCTGCAGCTGGTGAGGCTCTTGCCTCGCAATTTGAGCTGGACTTCTCATTTATCGCATGCATGTTATCTAGTGCATTGGGATCGGGGTGGTATATTGATAGTGGCGCTTACTTTCACATGACGGGAGATGCAAATATTTTCAGTAACTTGGTGGAGAAAGGTCTCCAGATGCATGTTGAGTTGGGCGACGGTGGACGATACAACGCGACCGGCATTGGTACCATAACCTTTCAGAGGGAGTTAGGTAAACTCATTCTTTTACAAGATGTATTGCATGTACCAAGATTAACAAAGAATTTGATCTCAGTCGCAATGTTAGAGGATAAAGGGTATGAAGTTGTCTTTAGAGAAGGGAAAGTTTTCCTTCAGCACAAGGCAACGGGACAAGTCAAGAAGGTTGGGATTCGGGCAAATAATCTCTACAGACTTGAAGTAGATGGGATGTCTACGGAGCTTCCTACTGTTGGGAAGCAGGAGAAAGACATACAACTGAAGCTTGAGAGGGAGCAAGTGTTGCATGCAGGCGAGAAAGACATGCAATTGATGCTTGAGAGGGAGCAAGTTTTGCATGTAGATGATAGTGAACCTCAGGATGTGGAGCAGCCACAAGAGGATCATGGAGTGGAAGAGACCACTCATGCAGATAAATTTCGTGCCAGACGGGCAGAGGGAGTGCATGCAGCTATACCACCAGGTGAGAGGTGGGGCGACATGCATGATTAATCCCATGAGGATATTTCTGGGAAGATTCATGAGATGGTGTGGATCTCATGGATTGAACTTGGCTACGAGGTTCCCACAGCACAGCAGTAGCAAGATCATTTGGAGTGATGTAGGCAGATCAAAGTGACAGTGTCGGATACTGGAGCGCGGATCAGAGTTGACAGCAAGTGCAAGAGTGCATGGGTGCAAGAGTTCAACAGCGCAGTAGTTCCTGATGACATGTGCAGTTGGCCTAGCAGAAGTCAAAGAATTTGATGATAGATGCTAGATGCATCAAGACTGATTGAGTTGTTTGGAGCCTATTCAGTTTCAGAGGATTTGCAGAGCAGATGCATGGAGTTGCATGGCGCTTGTGGAGGTTGCAGGGCGAATGCATGGAGTTGCATGTCGCATGAAATGACAGTCCTTTCTTGTTGAGAGGGAGTGTTGAAATTGGCAACAAGAAACAGTGAAGGAGGCCTCCTGAAACATCTTTCCTGATCCTATTTGGAAAGTGATCACCTAAACTAGGTGGGGACCACACATGTGATTTTTTTCGAAAAGTCTATTTTTAGACTATGTCTATTTTTAGACATATGGAGCATGGTCTAGGGGTTGCAGTATGTTATTATTGGAGTATTGGTCATGTTGGTAAAAATAGATGGACCTCTATTTTTATACATTTAGGTCGAAGTCTATTTTTAGACTGCCTTCCTAAAAATAGGGAAGTCAAATATTATTTACCCTTAATAATATTTGGACTCTAAACTTCAGTTTATTCTCTTGGAGCACTTCAGTTTGACCCCCAGAGGTGGGGCATGCAGCTGCCAGAAGGAAATACGCTTTTCTTATGGGTTAGGTGAGCTAATGCATGGTTGACTTCAGTTAGAGCTCAAGTGGCGGAGTTCGGTGGAGTTGATGCGATAGTGAATGGAGGTGGTGTTCTGGTTAACTAGTTGAACTAGTTGTATTTAGTTTAACTGGCTAATACACTAGAGATGAGTTGTGTGAATTAAATATTATTTAATTCACTAATTATTAACTCATTATTCAACTAAAGAACACATCAGTTTAACTCAGTGCATGGACAGTTCGGTGGCGACAAGTGAAAGAGGTAGATGAAAGGGTTGAGTTAGCTATCAGTTGCGACATCAGTTGTGCATGAGATTTGCACCACACTTGGAGGAAATTACCAATGAAAATTGCGCAGTTGGAGCCAGTGAGATTCAAACTTGGATCTCTATTTAGACAGGCCATGATTGCGCAATAGAGGCAGGGAAAGTAGTGGGTGTGTTTTGAACCTGTGACTTGTTCAAAACCAAGCTAGTTTTTGTGTAGCTTTGGGAGATAGTACTGAGTACTTGTGAGGAGTTTGTACTATGTATTTGCTGCATGTTCTCTCCATTTATAATATACTATAGCTGGGAGTTTTCAGCTATAAGCTTTCCCCATACATACTGTGTTAATGTGTGTGATGATTTGATGTGCTATCGCTTCTATTCTTTCCGCATGTGACAATTAATTGTAGAAGAGATTATGTGTTATGCATGCAATTCGAAATTGATGTGTGATTAGGTTAATCTCCATTGAATAAGTGATTTATTCAGCAAATTTCTACATAACCTTCTGCTTATATTTGGGGTTCAGCCGATAAGGATGTTGCTTTATAGGGCGCGCATTCAGTTTTAGCATGATGCGCATAACCCCTAGGTCCCATGTGATCCCCTTGAGCTTCGAGAACTTTGTTGGGAATAAGTCTTGATATTTTGTGAGCAATTCAACAAATTTTCTTATGGTGTCATCATCCCAGTAGTCCCCAATTTCAGCCAACTTAGGTTGCTCGATTGTGCCAATATTGACTTCTCGCAGCTTCAGAGGCTTTGTTACGTCCAAAGTTTGTAGTTGGGGTCCCGCAACTATGCATTTTCCCTCCAACTCTGGGATTGAAACATTACGGGGATCCTCGTTGTGTTCTTCTATGGTCATATTGCGACAGTTGGCAATATCCTGCATCTGGGTCTCCCATGTTGGTGTCTGAAATGTTGCGTAAGGGATGGATTCACCAAATACAAAGGTGTCTATATATTGCAGAGCTTCGTCAAGCACCTCCGAGCCCCCTGTCAATCCGAATGTTCTCATGAATTCATATTTTAAAGTTTCCCAGTGGCGGGTGTGCTAATGTAGCTCCGCATCCAAGTACCATGTAGTGGGAATTGGTCCCAATGCATGAATAAAAAAATGAACCCATTCTTTTGCAGTCCGGTCACACCACTTCTCTATCCATGCGAACAAATTTTCGTGCGGATCTCCTGGGCCAAGAAATGTTTTAATGCGCACATCAACTAGAGGCTCAAATTGCTGGATCATCATGTCTCGGCATTCCTCCCAGTCCTGGAACACCCCCTTATGCGTGTCCCACCATCCTATAGGTGTTGCGCGCATGGCCAGATTATGGACCCATAGCCTTCGTTCTCTTGGAACCTCAGCTTCAAATGTTCACAAAAATTATTTTGTACTACTAGAACCAACAAAGTAGGGCAGTTCTCTTACCTCTAAGGATATGCAGCGGAAATCCCTTGTAATTCGTAGGCAGCACAAAGCAAAGACATCATGTAATCAGTTTTTCCAATTTTCATTTTCCCCATCAGAGTCAGAAAACCATTCGCTATCCTTTTCCCATCACAGCACACCATCTGCCATAGGATTGATCCGGTCTTCTTTCCTCATAGTTAACTTATAGATGTGATCCACCTCCTCTTCCTCACGCACTGGCTCTGTATACCTTTATACTTCTGCAGGGTCTAGTGGTACTATCACCTGTGTTCCTTCACTTTCAAACACCACGCTTCTCTTCTTCAAATTGATAATACCGCCCATATCTATGGCCCAGTCCAATCCTAGGAGTGCAGGATAGGGGTTCACATCTTCTACAATTTGAATGACTTCAAAGTCAGCTCGGACCATAACTCCTACGATATCTACCATGATCTTTGATAATCTCCCCAATGGTATGATATTCTATTGATTGGCCATGTGCAACTAGATAGTGGACCATTCCAACTTAGGTTCTCCCATGCACTGCTAAGTTTGTTTAGGTAGTATGTTCACATTTGAACCTAGGTTTATAATAACATGATCCATCTCGTAATCACCAATCTATGCGGTTAACCGCATCTCCCTACCAGTGCCTCTCTTATTCTTATATAGTTTGTGCACATCCTTAACTTCCATGGCTGGGGTGGTTCTTTCTGCGCAGCTGTCGATTAAAGCTTGGAGGCTTTCTATAGCCCTTTGGTTGCGTAGTAGCTTCATACACGCCTGTAGGAATGGTTTAACTTCCTCATCTACTTTGAGGTTCGTGGAGGCATGAGGGTTAGATGCCACAGCCTTAGCGAAGTATTGACGAGCTACGACAAAGGTTTCCTTCTCCTTTTGTAAGTCCAAACCTTCTTGTTTAGTGGTTTCTTTAAGGATAAGAGGCTCCGCCTTAGCTTTCTCCACAGTTCCTCCGGTGGCCATGCCGCTATGTGTTATCAGATTAATGCTTGGCCCCTCATCTCGAGGTTCTGCCTTAACCCTTTGTACATTTTTCGTAGGTGTCTGCTGCTTTTCCTGCATCTTGGCTATCAAAATTGGGCAGTCTTCAATCACATGGTCCAGCTGTCTATAGTATCTGCAGGATTGCCTTGCTGGGTTCGTGCAGTCCCTTGCAAAGTGGCCTACCTCCCCATAGTTATAGTAGATCAGTTATCCTCTACCCCTACCTACGCTTCCACCTCGCACCCCCCCCCCCAAGTCAGGGAGCCACCTATGCCCAAGGGAGATCTTGGCGAGGATGGATCCGACTGTACCCTATATAGGTTTCCTCGATCTATCATCAGATCATATGTCTGACAGTTCTGTTCATCATGTCCTAGCTTCTGTGAGAGAGAATTGCAGTGAAAAATTGACAGCAGAGAAGTGGAAGAATAATACATTTTCACATATCATGTCATCTTCTAGTATTCTATCTAGTACATCTCTAATGAGTATTGAATGGCTTGATCCTTTATATACATCTTCAGTGCAGCATCAAGCTAGTCCATCTGGGTATATTCCATCTGGTACAATCTCAACTAGAGTCCCACAATTTGGAGAACAATATATTCCATCTTATTATACCCCTCATGCTGGGGGGAAACCTATGGTAACACATTTTTACAGTACTCCATCATTTTATGGTCAACCAAATTTTGGAATGACAGTTTTTCAGTGGCAGCCTATCCTGCCCGTTCAACCACAAATAGTTTTGCATTCATATCAACAGTTTCAACCTCTTGAACCCACATCTAATCCACTTGTTAATACTTCTTTACCCCTATTACAGGCTCAGATTTTTGTACCTCAACCATCTCAGGCGTGTCCTTCAACCCATTACCCTCAAATTTTGGGCCCTCAGAATCCAACTCCTTCGGCTGGTTTACAACAACCACCTGTATCCGGAATATTTCATTCACATGCTGGATTAACCTTTTATGGGGTGTCATAGGCACAACCGAGTCTTACCTATTCGCAACTGGGTCCAATATATTCTATTTTGGGCTATAATATTGGTGGTCAGTCACCTTGGCAACCATAACCGCAAATTCCACAGCAATCATTCCAACAACAAAAAGCTTACCTAGGTCTTGGCCAACAAATTCCTCAAGCGTTTAGTCATCAAAACAACCCCTATCTAGGTTACCAGCAACAAATTTCGTATTTTGGTGCTCAAAGGCCTATTTCCCGAGCAATTCCATCATATCCTGGTTATGCTCAACCTAACTTGAATCGACAGTTTCCCTTTGTCGCAACTTTAGAATTACCTGATTTAAACCGGCTTACCAAAGACCCCATCAGCTATTATCCTTGGTGGCTGGGCCACACCACAAAAATTATCCTCTGAAATTCCTAAATTCAATGGAAACCCTAGAGAAGACCCATCAACGCATGTTATGACTTATCATTTGTGGTGCTCATCCAACTCCCTAAATGATGACTTCGTTCGACTACGTATTTTCCAACGTATGCTCACTAGTCTAGCCGCGAAGTGGTACATTGAACTACCACGAGCTTCATTTGGTAATTTCACTACCTTAGCCACTAGCTTTTTGACCCACTTCCAGTTACCCATATGATATGAAACTAGAACAGAACCGCTGACCAATTTTAAACAGACAACTACTACTCACATTTCTGATCATATTCATGAGTGGCGTCATCGTCATAGAATGGTCAAAACATTTGACCCTGATCAGCTCATCGCTGAGTGGTTTATTAATTTCTTGCTACCATCTATCACTGAGGATGTAGCCATAGGTGGCGCCGTCACTGAAGAGCAGGTCATTTCTCATGCCCAATGCTTAGATTTGATTTATACTCAGTATAGCACACTCTAAGAGAAAAATCCAAATGCACCACGATATAATTTTACTATTCCTCCTCCATCTAAGGACTCTCATGTCAGTGACAGTATGATAGGTTCTGCAAGCACTCACAATTATATTGCATCTGATCCTACACCTTCTTCCAAAATTCATGTCGTGTCATATGACAAAGGAACAAGTGAGAAGCAACCTGGAAGCAAGAAAAAAGAGAAAGAAAAGAAAAATAAAAATTCAACCCCACAGGAATGAGCATCTAATCAACAATCTAGAAATAATAGGAAACCTCATTACCCTTGTTTGATATGTAATTAGGATTACTTTTTTCGAGACTATACTCACCGTGCCGAAGTCTCAAAATTTCTGAAGACTTCGACTGCATCTACTGTGTTGACAGATCCTTTTCCGAATCCAAACACAGACATGGTTTCTATGGATCGAACTTCTAGTTCCCAAGTGCTTATGCTATCTGTCACAAAGCCAAAAATTGATGTTTTGGTGTCTACGTAAAATAAATATTATAGTAGTTAGGCTACTGATCAACCTACTACCTTGACCATGAATTTGTCCACTGAATCAATTCCACCAACTGTTACTCCAGAGTTAACAATAAATCCACCAAAAGGAGTCGTCCACAATCGACATTCAATCCTTGAGCCCGTGTAGCTAAAAATTACAATATAATTGAATATTTGGCTCAGTCACCTTAAGTTATGTCGATGCTTGAGGTACTTCAAAATTTTCCCTCCCAGAAACAGGCTTTACTTTTGGTAATTGGTATCAACCCGACATATTCCAATCTTGTAGTCTTTAATCATACGGGCTATGTGCCACAATTACCACTAGAATTAGCATTCTCCATCCAAGTAAATGTTCTCAATCACCTCGTTCATCTCACTATTATTGATGAGGGACCATCTACTTGCATTATGTCTCTAAACTGCTAGAAGTCACTTGGCTCGCCATGCTTATCTCAATCGCCTACGACGTTGAAATCTTTTGATGGTCGTACATATAAGCCTTGCAGTATCATCCATAATTTTCATGTCGAACTAGGGGGAAAACTATAACTATTGAAGTTTAGGTCATTGACAAACCCCTTGACTACAACATTTTACTTAGAAGGCCATGGGTTTACGCTATGACTGCGATCATATGTACTTACTTTAGAATGATTGCCTTCCATCATAAAGGCATTATCACAGTCATCAATCAACTCTCATTATTTTCCTCTAGTTACCAGGTATCTGGAAGCATTCTGTTAGTTCACGTACCCCAGCTAGCACTTCAAAACATTTATGGCTCTTAATGGATTCTTCCCTAATGTGCACCTTTTCATTACCGCCACCTCCAACATTAGCAGAAATTAAAATAATAGAGACATGTTGCGTGATATCTTCCACTTCATATGACTTAAGGAAGATTACCAATGATTATGAATTTGTTACGCTGGATGAATTCCTACCGCCAAGCCTAGTTGAGCAAGCATAGCAATCAATCTACATGGCTTGGGCGGTGAATCCTAAATCATCGTCATCGATCGTTTGGGTCGATCTTTCAGTAGATTTTGGTACTCCATCTGATCCTTTTTCATCCAATTTCGTGACTGATGAGAGCATTGTGGAATCCATGATGCTAGAAGGAGAAGCATGGGAAGATCATCATCATCATTCCCGTCTTCAGGAATACGAAGAAGATAATCTTATTGAACTATATCACCCTTCAATCAAAACTTTATTTTTGAATTCTATTCCAATTAATGCCATCGAACCCGAGAAAAACTTATCAAAGATTGAAGAAACTATTTCTATCGATATTTCGACCAAACCCGACATTGTAGAAAACATTCATGTCGGCGTGTCTTTTTCTCCATCCGAACTTGAAACTTATCACTCTCTCTTTCATGAATTCCGAGATATATTTTCTTGGTCTTATGAGGAATTTCCAAGCATAGATATTAGTACCATTGAACGAAAAATTAAAATGTACCCTGATGTCAAACTGGTACGTCAACGCTTTCATCCTGTTCATCCGAAGAAGGTTGCTGCCATTAAAGCAGAAGTTGAAAAACTTTTGAGTGTTGGTTTCATTTACCATGTTCCACTTATTTATTGGGTTTCCAACGTTGTTCCTATCATGAATAAACAAGGTAAAATCATAGTGTGTGTCGATTATCGGGATGTCAATATTACTTGTCCAAAAGACAACTATCCTACTCACTTTATCAACCAGATTATTGATGAATGTGCTAGGTGTGAAATATTTTCGTTCATGGATGGATTCTCCGGTTACAATCAAATCAATATCTGCCCAGGGGACCAATATAATACAACATTCATCTATTCCTGGGGCACATTCGCTTATTGTAAACTCCCATTTGATTTAAATAATGTTTGGGCATCATTTTAGAGAGAAATGGATTATGATTTCAATGACATTAAGCACATTGTTCAGCCTTATCTAAACGATTTACCTGTGCATTCACGAAAACGGATTGATCACCTGACACATTTGAGAGCTATATTTTTACATTTTCGACACTACAAAATACACCTCAATCCACAAAAATGTGTGTTTTGTGTTGGTTCTGGTCATTTGCTTGGATTTGTCATCTCAAAAGATGGAATTCGAATCAACCCACTGAAGGTCCAGACCATTATTGATTTGCATGCGCCATCAAATTTTCTTCAGTAGCAGAAACTTCAAGGAAATGCTAACTTACTAAGGAGGTTCATACCCAACTATGTCGAAATGGCTAAAGGATTTACTTGTCTCTTGAAAAAGGGGATTACCTTCCATTGGGATAAGGTTGTGCAAGCTTCTTTTGATGCTCTTAAGGATACACTGATCCGAGCATCATTAATGTATCCCCCTAATTATTAGAGTGATTCTTTCCTATATACGTTGCGACAGATTCAACCATTGCTATGGTATTTCTCCAAGAAGAATATGGGATAGAACATCCAATATATTATTTGGGTCATAATCTCAATGATACAGAAGTGAAGTATTCATATGTGTAAAAGCTTACCTTGGCAACAGTTCAAGTTGTCCAAATATTTCGGCATTACATCCTGCTTCAGAAGACCACTGTCATTTTGGATTGCAACCCCATGACATACATTCTGTCACGTAAGTTGCTGGGGTGGAAATATTCAAAATGGATCGTCATTTTGTAGGAATTTGATTTGGAATTCATTAGATCCAAGTCAAAGAATTATTTAGTTTTGGTTGAGCTTCTCTGCAACCTTCCCTCTAATAGTATTGAAACTACATTGGAACCATCAATTCCTGATGAGTCTTTGTTTTTGATCGGGTCATATGACCCTTGGTATGGGGATTTTATCATTTATCTCCAAACCCAGAATTTCTAGCTCGATACCTCTCACTCAAAACAACGACATATTCGATACCAAGCCAAAGATTATCTAATTTTCGGCGATACACTTTATCATCGTGGTGTCGATACGATTTTAAGGAGGTGCCTCACTCATGAGGAGGTCGAGAAAGTCTAAATGATTTTCATGATGGGGCTTGTGGTGGAAATTTTTTTGGATACAATACTGCACAGAAAATTCTCCATGCAGGTTACTTTTGGCCTACCATATTTCATGACTGCATCCTCGTGGTCAGAAGTAGTCATGCATGCCAGATATTTGATTGTAAAATCCTCATGCCGCTAGCACCAATGCATATTGTCATCGTTGTGGGACCATTTTCAAAACAGGGCAATGACTTCATGACCTGCAACGGTCATTTGTCCTGGGGCATGGTTATATTATTGTCGCAGTCGACTACTTTACCAAGTGGGCCGAAGCGATGCCTACATTAAATAACACATGCAAAACAACTACATTTTTCTTTTTCTATCATGTCATCTAATGGTTTGGTGTAGCACAAGCTATAGTTAAAGATCATGGTAAGAATTTTCACAATCACATGATGGATGAGTTGATTGCCAAATTAGGACTGTCACATGATATTTCCACTCCTTATTATCCACAATCCCATGGACAAGTTGAAGCTATTAACAAGATCCTTAAGAGAATTCTTCAACGAATGATAGGATTTCATAAACGAAATTTCCATTTAATCCTGTACTTGGCTTTGAGGGCATATCAAACCTCGATGAGAAATACAACCAGATTTACCCCTATTCAATTGGTGTATGGTATGGAGGCTATATTTCCTATTCAATGTGAAATCATGTCATTAAAACTCATTGTTGACTTGTTATCCAACACCTCTAACGAAGAAGCGCGTCTTTTTAACCTCATCCATCTACATGAAATGCGTCGTGAAGCTGCATTGGCCAACGTAGCACATAAGAGACGAATCAAGGCACAATACGACCAACATATCAAGCCTCGCATATTCTCAGAGGGAGACCTAGTATTACTTTATGATCAAAAGGATGATTTGATAGGAACAGGAAAATTTGAGCCACTATGGCATGGCCCATACATTGTCAAAAGAGTTCTGGAAAAGGGCGCCTATGAGTTAGTAGATTATGATGGAATTCTATTGGTGCAGCCCTGAAATGGGTTGTATCTTAAACGTTACTATGTTTGATTGAGTGTGGTAAAATTTTGTATTATATTGTATATATGATTTTTATTTGCATTTACTATCTAAGTTTGTTTTTATAGATTTTTCTTGAAGTTAGTAATCCATTTTACATTTCATCACAGATGTCTGAATCTTTGGAACCATTCATTGGGTACGCTGATGGTGCTAGTCATAGTATGCATAACCTATCCTCTACAGCATGGGCCATTTTTGCTCCAAGTGGCGAGTTAGTGAGGTTTCAAGGGATTTGTATCAGTCGATCTACAAAAAATATTGTTGATTATAGCGCATTGATCGAACTTCTTTCTGATTCCATTTCATTTGGTATTAACCACATCATCATTAGGTTAGACTCACAACTTGTCATACTGCAACTTGCTGGCATTTATACTATCCGAAATCTAACATTGCATCGTATGTTCCTAAGAGTTTGACTTTTGGAAAGACATTTTGATTACATTCAATATCAACACATTTCCATAAATTTGAACACATTAACTGATTCCTTAGTGAATTATGTTTTAAACAAACATTTGAAACACATGTAAAGACATGTTTTCAATTCACATCACATAATTGAATAGGATTGCATAATAAACATAGGAAAACACTGAAAAAAATAGATAGATAATTTAGGTTTTTACAAAAAATTGTGCCCAAGACACATTGGTCATCTGACCTCAAAATTTATGCAAAAAATGTCAAAGTAAACTAGTGATGCTCGTGATAATAAGCAACTTCTATAACTATCATACGTAATAACTGCATCCAACGGTTAGGAACTCCAATAGTGTGGCGCTGTAGCCTCATAGGTAACTCTGCAATCCGGAAATCTGGAATCCCAAGAGTTAATCCCTCCACATGTTGATGTAACTCAGCAAGATTCTCAATCATATCTAAATCCCGAAGGACTTCTCCCGACAGCCCTCTCTGCTGGCTCACCTACTCCTTGCTCTGGCTGACCCACTGGTCGAACTCGACCCACATATGTGTACATCAAAAATGTAGTTTAGTCTTGGGAAACATCAAAGTGCAAAAAAATGTAGAAATATTAGAAAAATTAAAAAAACATGGTCAAAACATTCTTACCAATTGCACCCCATTGAGCGCCATATGGTAGAATCAAGTCTGGATCGTTGCGGAAATCTACGCCTACATATGCATACTCATCTATGGTGACCATATTTCATCTAAACCAGGTGAAGAATGCAATGGAGAATATGATGGTCGATTGACTAGCATGTCTAGACATCAATTCAACCCGTCTCTACATTTGAGGATCACTAGGGCCAGATATGCCCAGTGTAACATGTTATGGCTGCATCAATGGAACCCGCTCTAGAATGAAGGAAATCAGGATTGAGCCATAGTTGAAACTATTCTTCTTGTCACCCTTTTCTTTAGTCATTTTTTCTTTCATCTTAAAGAAGTACATCTTCAGCCCAGTTGAATATTGTTGGTTCTAAGCACTTGAGAGCATACTGCATGTATGATCTATTTGCAACATGTAGTGTTGCGGAACCAGCAATCTTTGCGATAGTAAAAAGGATGGTACTCAAAGGTATATCACACACATCATGGATATTTATTTTCCCATATTTACTTGGTTCAATACATGGATGACAATTTTTTCGTATGTACTCCCTCACTGTCTCTCCTCCAAGAGTAGATCCTGCAAGGGAAATAGAGGAACCCCATTTCAATAATCTAGTGAGAAAGTAAATATCCTAAACCAATATTGGGAGAACTTTGTCCCCAATGCGAAAAGCCTACATTACCGAATCCCATGAACGAACTAGGAACTCCAATAGTTCCATATGCTGCCTCATCCCTAACAATATGAAGTATTTAAGCAACCCACAGTCTCTGAGGGCTCTTACTGTACCCGGATCGTTTAGGGAAACATATCATGTTCTTCATGTTCTGTTTCTCACCACGTAATCTTCATTTTGATTTGATGAATACCTAAAACACAATCATAAGCTTCATTAAGATCCATTTCATGCAAAAAAACTTGGGAAATTTTGGGCACACAGCAAGAAAAAAAATGAAAAATGTGCCCAACTCACCCCAGATCAAGGAACAGAGCATTGCAGTGCATTTGACCTTAAATTTCAATGCACTACAACACACCTTTTGACATTCAAGGGTGTGTTTCCCTCATAGCGTAATATATTTACCCTAAGGGGATCAAAACCCTAAAAATTGACCATGAAACGTAACATAAATGATACTTAAAAGAGAAGAGAAGGTTGATAGCTCCAACTTGGATCAAACGGTAAGAGAAATCATCCACTGAAACAGTCGCAATCGACCGCTAAAGTTTGAGGGAAAAACTGGTTCAGAGCTCCTAATTTTCAAATGGTAACTATGGAATGGTAAAAACCCTTTTTATTAGTCATTTTGATTATTTTAAATCATATTTAATGTTGTGATTGTGGTTTTTATTCATTTTTATTATGAAACATGTATTTTTAATCCATTTTATGGTTCTTTGAATAGGTTTTATAGATGATACAATGAGTTTAGCGTGCACACTTATTCGAGAATGATTTGACCACAAAGCATAATTTTATTCTTCTTTTTTGAGCATTGATAAAAATGAAAAATGAATTAAAGCACACTTTTATCTCTTTTTCAAGCTTTGATAAACGCGAAAAAGGAACCCCCTGGAGTCTTCTTTTAGCTCTTTTCAGACTCCGATAATGTGAAAAGATTGTTGAGCACTTGTCTTTTCGAGCTCGTAAAAGTAAATGAAACGACATCTACTCAGTATAAGTTTAACCCTTTTCCAGACTGAGCTAGATTATTTATGAAAAAGAAAAATATTAGTGGAAAATGGCTAAGAGGTTTTCCGAGGTATCATTTTACACTTTTTCGGACCTAGGTGAAAAATTTATGAAAAGCGACTCATGGGGTTTTCTTTTTGTCTTTTTTTCAAACTCTTTAAACATGGAAAAGGATCAAGTTTTCACTATTGTTAGACTTGTTAAAACATAAAATAGCGACAGACTTGTCGATCATGGCAAGATAGAGTTGCATTATCACTAGACTCGTTAAATCATTAAATAGCAATGGATTCACCTAAAGGGTCGAATTATAGATCAAGTATATGTTACCCTCCTCAAGCTTGTTAAAAAATAAAGAGGTACTGGTCAGCAATGACTGGGGAAAATTTGGGAAAAAGAATAGAACACTTTATGGTAGCATGCTATTGTTGAACATGACACTTTCACTCCATCACCGTGACTTTTGGGTTGGGTAATATTCTTGGCAATAGGCATGAACTCATTTAGAAACCTAGAATAACCCACCCCATTTGGTAATTGGCGTGTTGCAAAGTTCCAGTCGAAAACTGGTCGGGGTTGAGAATTTACATCGTATACCCTATCTAAACCCAAACCCTCGAACTTATTAGCATGCTAATATAAGAAGAGGTAGAAGACCATCGAACAAAAGAGGAAGTGACCAGTTTCCAAAAGCTCTTGGAACTGGGTCTGAATGTTAGCGGCCAAGAAGCCAGGGATATCCAGAACTACCCCCGTTTGAGACATTAACCGTAATAAATAAACACATGCCCTGGAAACTTCCCCCAAACCGCCTACACCTAAGAGACCTGGGATGAGAGCAAGGATGGGCTACACTTCTTCTTTGAACAGACTCAACGGGAACGACTCTGCAGAAGGAAGAGACGTAGCCTGGTTGCTTGTTATAGAGGAAATGAAGTCTCTTTGCTGCTCCCATGAAAATTTAGTGAACTGGGAGGTTAAAGTCATTTCACTGAAACTGGTATAGCTGGCGCTGGTGGGAAAATGGAGGGCTTGCCTGATGATGTCAGTAGAAAGAGAGAAAATCTTATTCCCCTGAGCAGAGGTAAATGTGCCTCGACGCTCATCGTAGGCATCTCTGAGCCAACAAATAAACTTGACCACCGAGTAGACTGGGGGGGTAATCTGATGATATAAACATGATACAACCACTCGATATCGATCCCTATTCTTGACATGTTGCCTAAAAAGCTCTGGTTTTATGCTGCCGATGGGAAAAGGGTATTGGGGATCACAAATTTCGGCTTGCAGGTCAATGAAGGGCTCGAATCCGGGAGGGTTTCTGGTTTCACGAACCTGAGGTGTCTCTGGTTCAGTTTTCTTGGGGGTGCCCCTTCCCATGATTGACCTAAAAAACTTTTAAAAACGAAAGGAAAGCAGAGGGCATATGAGGGATGGAATACTTGTGCAGTGGGAAATTTGCTCGAGAAAACGACGCGTGGGTACTGACAGTGAATGCGTAGACCAGGCACTAGCTCCCACTTAGTTTATACCATAGCTGGAAAACCTGTAAATTTCACTGCAGTAAAATACGAGAGGATCGTTATCTAAGACTGAGAGTTCTGAGGTAAAAAGCGGAGAGGTGAAGTAAGCGGGGTGAGTGTCGTAGGGACACTGACAGTGGAGCACGCGGCGTATAGGGATTGGGTGCTAACTGGGAGTTGGTGAACACCGCGTTCCGGGTTTAATACTGGTACGGGCCTCTGTACCAGCTCACCTATAGACTTACCTTACATTTCTGCCACATAAACCACACGGTTCTTGAAACATATTCCTCGTAAGACTGGTTAAATACACAACATACAGACCTATAGGGCCCGCACTTCACTCTGCCACATCACCCTTGCCCGTGCTTTGCTCTGCCACATCACCTTTACCTTGGGTCCACCCCATGACACGACACCATAATTCCACGCGGGTATGAATCTCTTCCCCCTTCCGCTTCTTGACCCCCTCGGAATTTCACATACGAGGAGTTCCCTCACGTGCGTATTATGAAAGCGGCGAGCCTTATAATAATTTCGTTTTGCGTCCTTTACACCATATCTTTGCCTTTTTGCATTACCTTTTCCCTTTTGATTTATGTTTGACCCCTTTTTGTACATATGTTTCTTTTTAGGCACGTGACTCATCTTATCATCATTTCTCTTCAACCATCCTTGAAATGTTTCACCATCTGTCACAACATTCGATACATGTCTATCCAAGGGTTAATTCAAAAAGTGACTGATGTTAATTAATGATCAATAGCATGGAAGCTAAGATGGATGACATGGAATAAAAAATGAAAGAAAACATGGAAAACATGAAGAATGATCTAAAAGCAGTCATGGAAGGTTTGACAAAGTTGATACAAGAAATGTTTCCTAATGGCGAAAATATGGTAGAGGAAACTCATGATGAGGAAAAAATAAATGTTAATCATGATTTCATAAACTCTAATGTTGGATTGAAGAACCACCATATTCCAAAGATGCATATGAGGAATTTTTATGGTAAGGATCTCGTAACATGGATACTACAAATGGAGAAAAATTTTGATCTCAATAATGTGCAAAACACACAAAGGTACGCATTGGAACTTTAAATTTAGAAAAAAATACATTTGTATGGTATCGATGGCTTTGATATCGTAAAAAAATTGTCACTTGGTCAATTTTTACGGAGGAAATGATGTCACATTATGAGGATACAAAGAGAAACACCTTCTTTAGCCAATTGATAAATCTCAAACAAAAGGATTTAGTGGGGGAGCACATTGCGGACTTCCAAAAATTGAATATAAGAGTAACTGATATTCCAGAGGAACACATGATCGATGTCTTCATAGGGACTTTAAATGATAACATCCAACATGAAGTTCGCGTTTGGGAACCTGATTCATTGGAGAAGGCATTCAGGTTGGAAAGAAAAATTGAATGTAAAATTATGGTGACAAGGAAGCCTACCACCACATCTATAAATATGGAAGTGTTGCTACTAATAGACTTCCACAACCTACAAGGTTGACACCACAACAATTGGAAGAAAAAAGAGAAAAAGGGCTTTGCTACAATTGTGATAGAAAATACACTAAAGGTCATAAGTGTGCTAAGAATAAATTATTTTACATAGGTTGTGAAGAGGAAGAATAAATGAACAAGAAACTTCAAAAGAAGAGGATATATAGCATGAACCAACCCTAGAAGAATAAGAAATGAGTCCGACCATATGATGTAATGCATTCGTAGGAATTACCACTCCTCAAACTCTCAAGATAGAAGGACATATCAAGAAGAAAAAGGTAATAGTGTTGATTGATTCGAGTAATACCCATAATTTTATTCATTGTAAGGTAGCCAAGGAATCAAATTGTTTCCTATACCCAGCACCAAAATGTCAAGTGATGGTTGCAAATGGAGGAACTATAAATTTCTATGGAAAATTCCATAATATCAATCTAGACATGGGGGAATATGTATTGAATATTCCAATGATTTCTATTCCAATGGGAGGTGTTGATTTTGTACTAGGCGTACAATGGTTACAATCTTTGGGGACAATAGCTTTTAATTTTCAAGAAATTTTCTATTTCTTTCAGAAGGAAAGGAAATCAAATTACATGGTATCGCAGGGAAGCCAGGAAATATAATAAGCTCTAATGTCATGAAAAAGCTTCTGAAAAAAGAACAATAAGGCGTAATTGCACAATTATGCTCACTAGAAGTTCCAACATCAAAATCATCTATTTCTCTAGATCTCCAAAAAGTCTTGGACAATCATTCCAAGGTTTTTGAAACTTCCAAAGGACTCCCACCTATTCGTGATCCTGATCATTCTATTCATTTTATTCCAGGAAGTGTTCCTCCAAATATCAGGCCTTACAGATATCCTTATGTCCAAAAGAGAAAAATTGAACATATGATTGCATAAATGTCAGAGGCTGGTATAATTCAACCTAGTCAAAGTTCTTTCTCTACTCCAGTAGTATTGGTGCACAAGAAGGATGGATCATGGCGTAGGATCCGGATTATAGGGAAATAAATAAGCTCACTATTAAAGATAAATTTCCCATTCCTATGATTGATGAATTATTGGATGAATTACATGGACAAATTTATTTTACTAAGTTGGATCTTCGTTCAGGATATCATCAAATTAGAATGCAGACTGAAGATATTTCGAAAACAACATTTTGAACTCATGAGGGTCGTTATGAATTTTTGGTCATGCATTTTGGCCTTACCAATGCACCTTCTACATTTCAAGGGTTGATGAATTCCATTTTCAAACCCTTCCTTAGAAAATTTGTGCTAGTATTTTTTCATGATATACTAATCTACAATAGGTCTTGGAAGGATCACGTTCAACATGTTGACAGGGTGCTCAACCTATTGGAGGAGAAACAATTATATGAAAAAACATCGAAATGTTTATTTGGAGTACAAGAGGTGGAATAACTAGGTCATATTGTATCTCACGAGGGTTTTAAAGTAGACCCTAACAAAATTAAATCCGTTAAGGAATGGAAAGTCCCCAAAACCATAAAGGAGTTGCGCGGATTTCTCGGGTTAAGAGGGTATTATCGCAAGTTTGTTAAGAATTACGGGAGAATAGAAGTACCTCTAACAACATTATTGAAACACCTGAACCAACTAAGGCCTTTGAACATCTTAAAGAGGCAATGTGCCTAGCACCAGTATTAGCTATGCCAGACTTCACAAAAACTTCTATTGTGGAATGTAATGCCTCAGGAAATGGAATTGGTGTTGTTTTAATGCAAGAAGGAAGACCCATTTCTTTTGAAAGTCCTCCAATCAAAGGAAAGTATTTACAAAAGGATATTTATGAGAAGGAAATGTTGGAAATACTACATGCACTAAAGAAATCAAGACCTTACCTAATAGGAAGACACTTCAAGGTAAAAAACTGATCATGACAGTCTTAATCACTTTTTGGAACAAAGGTTATCTTCAGAAGAGAAGAAAAAATGGGTCACAAAGATGTTGGGTTATGACTTTGAAATCATCTACAAAAAAGGGAAGCTAAAAGTTGTTGCAGATGCACTCTCAAGAAAGGATGAAGAGGTGGAAGCATTGCTTTGTGCCATTTCTATTATCCAACCAGATTGGATAACTAAAGCAAGGGATGAATGGAAGAAGGGCAGTGAGGCTCATTCCAAAATTTGCAACAAGATCCTATTCTTGATAAATTTGGATTTGAAAATGATTCTTATGGTATAATGTAAACATATATTTGCAAGAATTCCCAAATAAAACAAAATATTCTTTTGGAATTGCACACTTCTCCTTTAGGAGGACACTCAGGATTTTTAAAAACTTACCACAGGGTGAAGAAATAATTTTTTTCTTTTGGCCTTAAATCAGATGTTCAAAAGTTTGCGGCGGAATGTTTGGTTTGCCAACAAAATAAAGTTGAGACAATTAAGACCCCATGTCTTCTACAACCTTTATCCATTCCAAGTCAACGTTGGGAGGAGATTTCAATGGATTTTATCACAGGTTTACCTAAGTCTGAAGGAAAGAGTGTCATAATGGTGGTAGTTGATATACTTACCAAGTATGCACAATTTTGTGCATTATCTCATCCATTTAAAGAAAGGAAATTTTCTACTACATTTATGGAAATAATTCAAAAGCTACATGGAAACTCGAAGATTATTGTAAGTGACAAAGATCCCATTTTTACAGGAAATGTTTTGACAGAATTATTTTATTGTTTGGGTACTCAACTAGCTCATAGCTCATCTTATCATCCTCAATCCGATGGTCAAAATGAGATAGAGAATAAATGTTTGGAAGGATATATTCGTTGTTTTGTATCTGATAAGCAAACACAATGGGTCAAGTGGTTACCTCTCGCTGAATGGTGGTATAACACTTCCTTCCATACTGCAGCAAAAATGACCCCATTTATGGCACTTTATGGATATCATCCACCTTCCAACACATCTTATTAGAGGAAAATTCTAGGGTTCAAGCAGTGTAACATCACATCGAGCATCAACAAGAAGTTCTCCAACTCTTAAATGATAACCTAAATTCGGCACAAAATCGAATGAAACAATAGGCAGATCACCAGCGCAGCGAGAGAAGTTTTGATGTAGGAGACTGGGTATTTTTACGGCTACAACCACACAAACAAATGTCCCTCAGCAATCCTAAAAGGGATAATAAATTAGCCAAAGTACTGGTCCTTACAAGGTGTTTTGAAATGTTGGTGCACTATAGCTTACAAGGTGGGTTTTCTGCAACTTCGCCCGCGAGTGCGCATGTTCCATGTTTCATACTTAAAGAAGGTTATAGGGGAAAAACTTCCAGTTCAAACAATATTTCCAAAACTTGATGAGGAAGGAAATACCATATTGGAACCCGAAGCAGTCATGGAAATGAGAACTCGACAGCTACACAATCGATCAATTTCAAATTATCTCATCAAATGGAAGAACTTACCCACTAAGGACTCTACATGGGAGGATGAGAATTTTATACATAAGCACCTGGAGCTACTCAAGCATTGAGGACAACACTTTTTTAAAGGAGAGAAGCATGTTAGGTCCCTATATTACTAGTATAGTCCCTTATTTTTGCTAGTGTAACCCCGTTATTGTTATTGTTGTACCCCTGTAACCCCCATATTGTTATTATTGTGCCCTTACATTATTATTGTTAGGTAGGCTAGGATTACATTGTGGCCCCATGGACTCCTATATATAAAAGGGAGGTTTTGGTCATTTGAATCATCTAAGAATTGTTCATCTATGTAATGTATTGGAGGTTTCCCCCTTGAAGTGGATATTTCTAAGGCGTTGATCTCTCTTTTCTTCTATTTTTGGAGTTGTTTTCATAACAAAAGTCATCCAGTAATTCCTCATCTTCTGCAATACTCATGAACCTTCATTTCCATGACAGTCATCCCTGAAAATTGCTACATCAAGTCACATTTTGTCTCCAAAAACATTACTCCCATTTCACGATAAATTTGCTTCCTATCAACATCAGCTCATCATTCAAGAAGTTAACTTAGAAACATATTTCCAGTACCTTGGGGCTTGATACATTATCAACAGGTTTCTCACTTCCGGACCTTTGACTGAAATATTTTGTTTGGCGTTCAAAATCAAATCATCTATTCATGCCTTGCAAATTTTACTACAGTACCTTGAGAGCCATTAACATCAAGTGCAGTTTTCTCGTGTCTGTTAACAACTCACATCATTAGCTAGTAATCATAGGATGTCTTCCCATGTTCGATTTCATATCATATATTCGCATTGTTAGAATTGTACTTAAATGATCAAATGAATGAGATAAGAATACCCTGGATATAGTTTCATCCATCTAGGCTGAGATTTCAGGAAATTGTACACAGCATCTGTATGATGGCTTTACATAAATATCGCCATCCAAACATGGGCCTATATTTGTAGGCATGTCTATATCGGGAAACATTATGATGTAGACTACATTTTGAATTATGTACATGTTATAATATTTTATGTGCTGAGCATGGGTATTCCTCCCTCAGCAATTCATGTCCAAGATGTAGGATATCATGATGTAATGTATTGCAAATTGATGCAGGTCACCGTCCACTTCAGATCCTACTCATCACATCGTAAAGCATCTCATTGAATTATTATTATTATTTTGACTTAATGCTTTAGGGGGCGGCTGTTATAGGTCAACTTGGGCATCATACCCCAATACTTGGTCAAATTGGGCATCATCCCCCAAGGCCAATGAATAGGGTCTATCATCCCCTTAATTCAGTTGTTATATGCCCAAAGTGAAGACATTCCTTTAATGGCTTCAATTGTGATATTTCCAAGGTTTTAAGTATATATTATATGACCCATTGACTCACCAATGCTCTTCTGTAAGGGCCTAACTACATTGCAGTGCAACTTCCTCCATGCAAGGGTGCATGGCAGTGCACTTCCTCACACTCAAGGGTGCGTTGGTCTCTTCGGAGTGAAATCATCATTTTTCCGAGAATCTCCACATAATCAGTGCCTTCTAGAAGAGCTCATATGTGTCATAATTTGAATACAAATGTCCATCCACCACCTTTGAACTTGGAAACGTGTCTCACCTATTATTAGAAATCCATTCAATGAGAAACTACCTTCAATTTCCCTATAAATTGAGTACTCATCTAAGTGCTAGGGAGGAAGAATTTTGTGCAAATTTATGTTGTTGGATTCTCAATTGATGAGATTTGGAAGTACTAATATGCTATTGATATGATGCTTGATGTGATAAGGATGGAATGAATTTGGAGCAGGTTGACGACAAATCGATCTATTGGTTGTAATCTTCTCCTCCTACTTTCTTAATAAAGATATCTATTCATTTTCTCATACATATTTTAATATCTTGTGAAATTTATTCTTGATTATGTATGTTTTCTCAGATCTAATTAGTTTAATTTGGTTAAGATAAGTAGATACTTGTATATTTGTATGTTGTTTGTTTTTCTCTATATTTTATTGTAGGAATCGATCTAGCGGATTTATTTGGATTGAGAGCAACGACAACAATGACAGAAGGAGAAGGAGAGCGAAAGAATCACAAGTAGGTTTCTTTCCCTTTCTGTATATTTATTTTTATTAGAGAAAATAATAGTTGTCTTTCTTCCATTGTTCTGAGTGAAGGAACGCCACACTTAGGGAATCTAGTTTATCCATAGATTAGAATTCCACATAACACCAAATATCTCTCTCTGATGTATGCAATTTCTCTCCAACTTGTGCAAGCAAAAACAAAAAGTTAGCACCATAAGAAGAATTTGATCAGAAATATAGTCAAGGGAAGTCAAACTTGAGTTTTCACCTTGTTTTCCAAGATGCTCACCCATCATTCCAAGCCTTTCCCAATCATTTTTCTCAGTGTCCTATATTTGTTACGGGAAAGTTCTATGTTGCTACAAAATATTCCAAAATTGCAAAAAAACACAGGGAAGAAATTGTCTTGACCATATCTCAAAAACGAGGCTTCAATTGGCATATTTTTTTATGGGGAGATGCATAAAGATGATGGTAACATGCTAAAAAAAATTCAGCAATTTTTAATGTATATTTTTCAAGTAATTACCCATAATCACCTACAACCATTTTTTATTTTTCTCAATATTCATGCATCCATTGGCCAAGATTTTTAAGGGGAGATGCATAAGGATGATTGTAACATGCTCACAAACTTTTAGGTGACTAAATCTACCATTTTAGAGATGCCTTCTAAAGAATTCTACTACAGGATTGACACAAAGTGCTACATGATTGACACAAAGTGCTACAGGAAAGTCCAACGAACTATAAAAATCCCAATTCTAAGCAATATCATCACTCAAATCCTATAATTTTAGGAGGAACACAAGAATAAGAGTAATTATGAACTCTCATTGCCACCCTTTGATTAAAAAGCTTGCAAAACCCTTCAATTTCTCAAAAGTATATTTTGTAGTAGTTTTTGTTATAATTGTGGGCAGTAAAGGGCAATGAGGTATAGATGTTTTTGTAATGAACATGAAGAGAGGAACAAGAAATTGTATTTAGTTATAGTATGAATTCTTCCCTCTCCTAAGCACGGTAAAAAAACTATTCACTTCATTTGCCTTAATAATCCAATTACACATAAATTTCTAAAACCTTGTAGCAGAGATATGGAATTGATTTTCCTCCTTTGGAACATTTTGTATTGAGACTATGGGGGGTGGATTCAACCAGAGGGGGGCCGTAAGAGACTTATCATCCATCAAATACACTAATTTACACTTTTTTCACCTTTATTCCCATTTCTATCCATTAAAGGCATTGCCCTTCATCCCTTTTCAACTTTTTTCCATCACAGAAGAGGTCTTTGTCCATCATCAATAATTTTTTAATGAATTATCAACATTTTTGGAAGAAACATTAGGAGAGAATTGTGATACTAAGGGGTCACTATGGATGCTACAGGAAGACATACAATCATGTAACAACATACATAAACCCTACAGGATCACATTTGAAGCACCAGACCAAGAAATTTAAACATCATGAATCTTCAAGATCCCCCAGCATTGTTGTGTCTGGTATAGGGTATATTAATGGACCAACATTAACTGTCAAATTGGGGGCTTGTGGACTTCAAGGCACAACACTGGAAATTCCAGAGAAGAAATTTAGGAACCTACAAAACAAAACCCTAGCATACATGCTCACACCTTGAGTTCTTGCACTAGTCAATTCATGCTCTAATTATGCACTCAAAAGAATTCATTAGAAACAAAACCCTAATTTTTGCAAACACTAATCATGTAACTATTGTAAACAAACCTTATCTATTGACAATGAAGGAGAAAAAAAAAATTAATTAAGAACCAAATCATAATTATTGGAAATTAGAAGGCAATCCCTAACTCTTAATTGATTGGAAACCTGGGCATTTAACTATTAATTAACTAAGAAATTCAAAAGGAAATATACTCCCACACTAACCAAAAAAAAAGGACAATTAAATCTTGGATAATCCATTTTAAATGTAAGACAAGCATTCCTACATTCAACACAAAACTAAAAAAAAAAAAAAAATCCAAGCCTATGATAATGATATGTTCAAATGATATTGAAATCCTCTATGTATGAATTCAAAGAACCAGTTTTGTTACACCATTTTTTGGTCATCTAACCTGTTACTGTTATATGGACAAAAGTACACCATGTAAGACCAATTTTACCCTAGTAAAATTGCTTTCACTATGAAAAATAACTTAGTAATCCATAATTCATTAAGTTGTTTATGGTCTAAACACGAAACCCCATGAGGAATAATTGAATAAATCATTATTTGTTTGATTTTCCTCAATGGATAATTAATTAAACAATAGTTTAATTAATAATCCTAGTCATATTTAACCCAAAACAAGAAAATTAATTAGATAAATCACTATTTATCTTATTATTTTCTACGAATAATTATTTAAACCTTATTTAAATAATATTCCTTGTTAAATTTAACTAAATCATTTATAAATAATTGAATAAATCATTATTTATTTGATTATTACTCAACCACATCCTTAAAATAATAAATAAATCATTTATTTATTTATTATTTACAAATAAAGGGATTTGACAAAATCCAAATTCTTTTTCCCTCCAACAAATATAATAAAAGATTCCATAAAAGTTGGATCTAGATTTGGTTAATAATATTTTAATTATGCACCAATATCTAGACTAACTCAATATTTTGTTATAAATAGAAGGGTTTTTCCATTCACTCACTACCTTTTTTTGCCTAAAGATCACTCTGGATCTATACTTTTGGTCTGAATTTGATCCTCCATCATTGTCATATTTTTCTATATTTTTGCTTGTGAACTCCCTTTGAGTTCCATTTTTGTGTGGGTTTTCTACACCATCAAGAGAGAGAGATCTTAGATCTGAAGCGCTGACGACATACAGGAACCCATCCCATTGAGGGGGACTGGCAACATCTTTCTATGTTCCCTTCCCAGGTATCATAAATACAAAATTCTTTAAAAATATTATGGTCTTGTCTATTGGATGAATGGAGCAACTCTTTCTTTTATTTGTTATTTAATGTATTTAACTACATAGATATAGATTTTGTATCATTTATTCTAATAAACTAACTGCATATCTAAGGAAATTGACAGCCATATTTGATGTTAGGATTGTTTGTTATGCACAGCTAAAGTGAGCTTTTTTCGTACGCTTGAAATTAGAATTCACACTAACAACTGGTGACTCCACAAGGGTTTATAATTACGACCACTGTCATTTTTTAGATCCCTGCATGACCAGCTGCTTCAACCCCTAGGGTTTTTCTTGAGCTTCTTATTTTTCATTTGTTGATTTTTTTTTTAATCTTTAAAACCCTAAAATAGTAAAAATTATAACTTTCGTGTGTTTCTGGGCCTATTGCACAGGTGACAGGTATCAGCGGCAACTGAGATGACACTTTTTTCTAAAACCTACTCCTGAGATGGCCAGAAGTGCAAGTCGCACTTTTTGGGCCAAAACCTGCGAACTCAAACTTCAGGGTGTAGAAAACAGCGAGAAAACTATGACCTCTGCTGAAAACAGGTCACAATCTGTGGCCTGAACTTTTTGCGAGAATTTTTCTGTGATTTTTCTGGGTTTTTCTGGGCTACTGTTCAAGGTTGTCTGACCTCCCTCTCCACTCGTCTTAGACTTGTAATTTCCCTGTTTTACTCGTCGAAGTAGGAACCAAGCCCCTTAGGGGTTCAGTACGCTTCCACATTTTTAGGAGGAGTTTAGCTAACGCAGGTCATCTGAGATTTCAGTGTGTTCAGCCATTTTTTCAGATCTGAACTTGTACTTTTAGATTCATTTTAGATTTCTTATTCATCCATCCAACACACCTCTTTTTAGTTTTGTTTGGTCCTCCTTTAAGGTCCCCTCTGTTTCCCTTCAGGTTGTAGCCTTTCGCCACCTCATTTGCAACACTTTTCCCTCTAGTTTTTTGTTGTTTTGTGCACCTGTTTCCAACAAATCTAACCTTTAGATCCTTGTCCCTCCCGACTTTAGATCCATTGGCCATTTTTTGTGTTTTGACTAGATTTCGCCCACCCATAGACTAGTTGTTGGTAAGCCCTCCTCCTTGGGTTTAAATTGATGCATCTTTAGCTGTTTTTTTCTGTCATATTCAGTTTACTTTACTATCATTTTTAGATTTATTTACAGTTATACATCATTTTTTTTTCTTTTTTCTCTACACACTTCTGGGTTTAATTAAAATTAACACACTTATCACATACACACACACTCTAAGTGAAGAGTGTCTGGTTTACACCACCAGGACAAGACTATAACATTGTAATCAATTGATCCTGCATCTCCCTGCCCTTGTTTCGACATTGTAATCATTTGATCTTGCACCTCCATGCCCTTGTTGGTCTCTCTTCCTTCAATGATCCATGTCTCTTTTCCATCATTGTTCCCCCAAGGCTTTTATCCCAGAGACTCCTAGGCCTTCATCCTCAGTTTTTGGTAGGAGGACTTACTCCTCCTCATAGGGTTCGAGTTCGTCCTCCATCAAGTCCCCATTCTGACTCTACCTCTGGTTCATCGGGTTCCCCTTCCAGTCCTATCCCTAGCTCTCCTCTTGTCACCTTCACTATGTCTAGTTCAGGACCTAACCCTGGTGGTATCCTTCGCCCTAAATCTGGGAATACCACTAGTGGGGCCCCAACAGGAACTATTCAGGTCGCTCCCTTGCTCCCTTATATGGCAGGCCTCAGCCTTCCCGATTTTAACTAGTTGGTTAATGACCCCATACACCATTATCTTGGTTGAACTGCTATGCCAACCAAGCTCCCTTCAGACATCCCCAAGTTTGAAGGTCTTGCTGGAGAGGATCCTACCAACCATGTTCGTTCTTTCCACATGTGGTGTTATCTCTAACTCCATCACCGATGACTCTGTCCCTCTTCGGTTGTTCCAGCGTACGATTACTAGAGAAGCTTCTAAGTGGTATGTCGACTAGGCCTCCTCCTCTTATACTACTTTTTTGACTCTTTCTAGGGCATTTTGTCTTACTTCCATCTTCCCCTTTGTTATGACACTGGTACCGAACTCTTGACCTCTTTCTTTCAATCGTTTGTGACCCGCCTATCTGATCATGTCCAAGAATGGTGGAGAAGAAAGAGCCTATGTCGAGCCCCTACCTTTGAAGACTGTGTCTACATGGACTGGTTTCTCAGATCCCTTTTGCATGCTATTGGAAAAGATTTCGCATATCATTTCCCTCAGACCGAAGAAGATTCCCTCCAAATTGCGTTGAAATATGACCTAATTTGCACACATTGTAGTTATGTTTATACCATCTCACCTGATCTCCCTAGACCTAGTGGTGCCAATGCACCGAGGTCATCCCATGTCGTCAACGGTATCGTTGGAGCCCCTTCTCATCCGTGCACTCATCCTCCCATGGGTTATGGTTTCGCTCAGGGAGGGGCCAACTCCTCGAGAACGTTTCCCCCTCCCAGTAGCATGTATCCAGGATATGGCATGCCTCCTCCTTTTTCCCAGCCTGTTTAGCACAATGTTTCCCAACTGTTAGTATGAATCCTTTGTCGAAGTGTATGAAAAAGGACCACTTTAGCTACGCATAACTAATAGCCTTAACAACAAAAGTGGCTACCAATATCTTCAGATCTGCGGTTAGTTGAACAAGAAAAGCGCTACAAAAAACCAGATCTATGCATGGAAAGACATTAAGCAGTAAAAACAAGGGTTTGCTCCATATACCAATAGACAAGACAAGAACAATTTTGAAAAAATTTTTTTGTATTAAAGGGCACAGGAGGAGAAAACAAGAAGATGTTTAATTCTCCTCAATGGGATGGGTTCTTGAAAGTCCTCAGCATTTCAGATCTAAAATTTATCTCTCTTGTTGGTGTAGAAAACCCAGACAAACATAGAACTCAAAGGGAGCTCACAAAGAAAAAATGGAGAATGTGACAATGATAATGGCTCAAAGTCAGACCAAGAGTATAGATCTAGAGTGATCTAATATGCAATGAAAGGTTGACAAATGAATGGGAAAACCCTTCTATTTATAACAAAATATTAGGGTCTTCTAGAACTTGGTGCATGAATAAAATATTATTAAGCAAATTCTAGAACCACCTTTTAGGAATATTTTATTATATTTATTGGAGGGAAAATGAATTTGACTTGGGTCAAATCCCTTTATTTGTAAATAATAAATGATTTATTTATCATTTTAAGGATGTGGTTGAGTAATAATCAAATAAATAATGATTTATTTAATTATTTAAGGGTGATTTAGTCATATTTAACAAAGAATATTATTTAAATAAGGTTTAAATAATTATTCTAGAAAATAATAAGATAAATAATGATTTATCTAATTAATTTCTTTGTTTTTGGGTTAAACATGACTAGTAATAATAATTAAATTATGGTTTAATTAATTATTCCACAGGGAAAGGTAAACAAAATAGGTTTGTTTAATATTTCCTTTTGGGTTTTCCTATTTACTTTCCATAAAACAACCTAATAAATGTGGTTAGTAAGTTATTTTACATAGTGAAAACAACCATTTACCTAGGGCAAAATTGGTCCTACATAAGTGTACCCGGGTCCATCTAATGATAATAGGTTAGATGAGCCAAAAAATAGTTAACGATTGCCCCCAGATGTGAGTGTTAGGAGCAAATGTGTGAAATCACAGTTGTAGAGCACAATCACCGAGACATGAGGAAGTCGGAGAGAAATATGAGGTAGATGGTGTGCTGAAGGACTAGACCCTGAGGAGACGAGACTCGCAGGTGCAACAAGTCTCTGTTATGAGAGGGTACCTGTGCTGAAGGCGGCGGGGGAGGCATACCTATGCCCGCCGTGACTAAGTACAAAAGAATAGTGTGTCCAGTAAACAAGGGACCGAACCATAGAGTACAGCTGGCATAAACAAAGGCCAGATAAAAATACAATGAGAAATCCACATACATGTTTGTGCCTAGGACCATGACAGGACTTATACAATAATATGCAGTACATGAGATACAAGTACAACCAAATACCCCCTATCTACGCGGGAAGGAGCTCACAAAATACGGCGATACATACAAATGTTGTGGCACACCAGCCGCAGAGAGCCGACATCATCAAAATATGGTACATCAGAAAGAATTTCTGATGAAGAAGGGGTCATCTGGGCTATGTGGGGGGGCTACCTACATAGCCACCCCTCATGAGGAAATTTGGAGACATCTCACACGGGAATCTGGCTCGTTAGCTGTGCCATCAACGGCCCATCAAGCATACAGATCTCGATCATGCTAAAAGGAGCTGGAGTGGAGAAACAATCAAGTCAAAGGGTGATGAGAGATCCCTTTGCCTGATCCGAGGCACTGAACAAGAGTGGAAGCTGGAACCAAGGTACACCGCTCTCTAGACCTGGCTTCTGGAATGAATGAGCTGATGTCGATAGAAGGAGGTCCTCCGTAGGTGAGGAAATGAGAAATCCTCAACTAAGGCACGAGAGAAAATAGTAGAGCAACGGACAGACTGACACTAATGATGATGGTAAAATGGAAAGGGACTGAGTAGCGAATGGACGACTTCCCTTGCTAGAGCATGAAGGGTATGAATGACATGGCAGCGACTGACAGAATATCATAAGGGATAGGGGACAGTGGGACTGAAGGTCATAATGTGCGACACAAGAGAGGGACCAAGCAATGAAGGATGGAGGGCTAAAGCGGGGTATCAAGGGACTCAGGATAGACTCCATGAATGCAATGATGACTCAACTTGGATGCTCTAAACAAGGGCGACGCGATGGTGTTGCCACATAGGAAAGGCCCAATGGGGGACCATGAAAACATGAGTACAAGATGGTAACTCATGACTCAAATCGACACGAACAAAGACAAGTAAGGAGGTAAAATGGTGCCCCAAGTACAAGTGTCGTAAGTGAAGAAATGCGATTTTAAGGAGAGGTGAAGTGACCCTTCTTGGACAAAATGGGTCCTGGTGAAGTATCAAACCACCAAAAACTAACAGATACCCATTTGAGGGCTCGGTGAAAGCTTTCCAATGGTGTAGACGGTTTGTCAAACGGGGCTACAGTATGGTCGCAGCAGGCGAAAGAAAAAACAAGGGTGTTCTTTTAATAAGGCAGTTTTCCCTCCAAATTCACTCATTTGCTAGTGTTGCTGTGGTGAATGTAGAGAGGAGAGAAGGCCCTAAATCTTGCAACGAGTGTAGCGGACAAACCGACCGTTGGAATCGAGATCCGTCAGTTGCAGGTAAGAGGCCTAACCTTACTCTTTCATTTTGATGGATTGAAAGTTCAGTTTAGGGCCCAAAATCTCAGTAACAGACCCTCTTTCATCTCTACGGCCGAGTCACACTTTTTGGGCCAAAAAGTGTGACCTGGGAAGCAGGTTTCAGGGCAAAAAGTGCGACCTGTTCCAGAAATGGGGAGAAAACTGCGACTTGGGAGATGAGGGGGTTTTTAGTGCTGTTTTTTGGCTGAGAGTTGGGTTTTTGTGTCTGGTTATGGTATTCCCGATCTGTATGCTGAAAAATATGATGTTTTTGTGCAGATATGGCAGATATACGGGTTAACTGGAGGGAGAGAGACCTGGGTACATTACGAGCAGAGATCCAAGCAGATCAGGGTGTCCGTCGTGTGCTGGCCAGGTTTGGGGTTCTAAAGTTTTTGGAGAACCCTTTGATGAGAGCTGGAGAGCCCTTGTTGGCCCAGATTATCAGTTATTGGGATCTATAGCATGAGGTCTTTGTAGTGCAGGGGCACAGGATTGAACTGACAGTCTAGGATGTGTATTTCCTGACAGGTCTCCCGCCCTTTGGGATGGTGGGAAACACGCAGCCAGTATTACCGCAGGGGCGACATATCATGGAGTTTGTGGAGCGACATTTTCGACCGGGTCTCCAAGTCAAGGGGACTCGGATACCGATCAGGGATCTAGAGAGACTAGAGACCCGTGCAGTGGCCGCAGCGGTGCTATGTATCCTGGGCAACCAGGCGCTCCATCACATCACTGGGGGGTAGATGATGATTGTGGAGAGTGTGTTGAGTGGGACCTACTATGGGTGGGCCCAAATGATGCTTGTGTCGCTAAAACGACAGTTGTCGCTCTGCAAGCGGTAGGTGAACCATGATTGCTCATATGGGACTTTATTGTGCGCCTTCTTCTTTGAGAAGATCCCTACCTTACGGCCTCGTATACAACTCCCAGATGGGGGCCCGAGAGAGCCCAAGATGCGCCAATGGGGGCGGCTACTGTGCAGAGGAGGAGGAGGGACGTTCGGGCGAGTGTTTTGACCTGAGTTCTTTGCCCATTGGGATCAGATGCCATTATACATAGACGACTATCCCTATAGTGGGATGAGTTATTGTGGGGATCCGGACCTACCACTTCCACCTGGTCGAGTATGGGGGCCCGATGGTAAGTGATAAGTAACTATTCTTGTATGGGCATGTTAAAGTTATTGAATAGTAGATATGGTACTGATTCATGTACTTTTGGTATGCAGATATAGCTCCGGTAAAACCGGCCGGATATATGGGGCGCCCGGCAGTCTCTGGAGCTGCAGGGTCGAGTGGGTCGAGAGTAGCATGCAATGAGGATGCGGTCGCCATTCTGGAGGACATCCGCCGTAGATGCGAGACGTTGCTGACCGGAGTTTCAGAGTGCGGGTGGCAAGACTTAGACAACCAGTACGTGGAGGCATGCATTGGTCTTCCCTCGGAATGGCGAGGTGTCATGCGACGCATGGCGATGGCGGGTCAGGGCATACATAATCTACGGGCTACAGGGGCAGAGCCATTGGCTCGGGATCCACCAGATAGTGAGTAGGTGTGGGGCATGTGCTGCCCCTTAGTGTGTATGTAGGGGCAAGTGGTGCCCCCGGTTTTGAGTTTTTTGTAACATGTTGTGGGCATGTCATATGTATCAGAGTAGATGGACTCTAAACACATGTTTTGCGACACATATTATGGATATGCATCATTTTTAATGATTATGAATGTTATTGTCTTGTATGAAATGCGTGTGATAAATGCGAATCTAGAACATGGTTTGCAATACTATCTACATAGTGATTTTGTTCTCGAGGTACATGATTGAAAATTATGGTTTCAAATTCACGTATCAAGAGTTTCACTCGTAAATATCATCTAAACAGCACCGGGTTATGCACACGATACACACCATTTAGTTGCATGACATGAAGTAAAGAATCCAAACGAACATGCAGATGGAGGATGCGATGAAAAAGGGCATCGGCTAAGAGACCACGCACTGCATCATATTCGACCTGATTGTTGGTGGCAGTACCAATGCAGACCCCGTTAGAGAGGACAAGGGCATGCAAGGGGGTGAAAATGGCCCATCCTACCGAGGCTAGATTCCTGGAGTAACGACTTGCACCATCGGCATAGCCGATAAAGGGGGGGGGACGGGAGGTCCTGCAAAATGGTGTCACAAGACAACAAGTGGGGGGAGGAGATACAATGACGGCAGCGTGAGTGAACAGAAGACATCGAGCGGAAACTGCGGGAGGGAGTGCAATGAGTAGGATGGCTATAGCTCATAAAAAAACTAGAGGGTGGGATATGAGGGCTATAGGAGGTATGGCGGGGACTCGGGCTGTGGAGGTCAACAGAGATACAGGTGGAGTGATCTCATGTATGGGTAGAAACGAGGGGGTCTAGGGTGGTCACTGAAGGGGGGTCAAGCGAGGCCACAGGGGAGGATGCAAGGGGACTAGGCACTGAAGGTCACACAGAGGAAGATAGGTAAATAATGGTCGTAGTAGACTCCATCATCTGAACATCAGGGGGGGGGAATGTCGATGGGAGAGGGGGGATCCTCAGGCTGGCCCGAAGCATATTGCGCGAGTATGGGAGAGGCGGATTGATTTTGTTCAACCTCATGCTCTCGGACTACCTCTAAAGAGGCGCGGTAATGCGTCAGGTGAGGACAATGGTGGGAGTAATGGCCATGAACACCGCACAAAGCACAGGGTTTGTTGGTGCGGAGAGTCTTGGGGTTCTTGGTTACGAAAGAAGAAGGAATAGAGGCTTCAGGGACCGTAGACTCGGGGAACGTGACTTTAACCATGGTTTGAATGCGGGGTAACTCGGGACAAGAATGGGTGGCATGACTGGTGACATCACATAAGGCACAAGGCTTTGTGGACGGAGGATGGGTCGGGTCAGTCGTGGTGGTCTTGTCTTTGGGTGCCCCCTTGTGAGCTTTGCCTTTCTTCTCGGGAGCTGTCACGACAGGAGAAGGGTCCTGTGGAGGTGCTAGGGGCACAGTGGCAACGAAGGAAGCGAGGGGGACTGGTTGAACTGGTGTCAAAGCCATGTAGGGTTTGGGGTGGCCAGGAGGGGTAACGGCTGGAGGATCAAGGTACCAGACCGGTATGCCCAAGGTCAGGTTAGGGAGAGAGAGGGTGGCCATGACGGGGATAGAATATACTCTGGGAGGGGGAGCCAGGAAAGGTATCTGCCCAGCAGGGTAATGACCAGGAGGGACGGCTCTGAGATGGTTAAGGCCTGGGGGAACCGATCCAGGAGGGTAAAGGGGTTTAGGGATACCAGCTGTAGGAGCAGGGCCAGAAGGAGGAGGTCTGATTGGTGGAGATGAAGGGCTAGGAGCAGGTTGCGGTGGGCGAGGTTGAGTCTGAGGTTGCTGACTAGCCGAAGCAGGCCGCTTAAGGGCAACCCGAGACGATTGCATCATGCAAACATTCGACAAGCTGGGATCAGAAATATGAGGAGGGGGAAGACCAGGAAAATTTCCAAGCAGGGAGGAAGCGTTGTAGACACCGGGGGAGACACTGGTCAAGGAATCAATGCTTTGCTTATTGGCTACAGAAGAGATGGTTGTCTCAGGGGAGGTCTGAGATGGTGACTCATGGTAGGATGGATGGTCAATTGTGACTATCTTTCCATTGTGAGGGAAAGACATCTTGCGAAAAACCGTGGATGGGACAGCAGACATGGCATAGGTGTAGCTTCGCCCCAATAGAATTTTGTAGTCTAGAGGGGCGTCAATGACTTCGACGTCAATGCAAACGGTCTTACCAGCAAGGGTGATAGGACAATTACGGAAAAGGCCAATGGGCTGGGAGGCGTGGCCGTCCCACGCTCAAAGGGTGATCATGGAAGGGGCCAGCTCAGGAGATCCGATTTGCTTCCAAACCGAAGCAGACATCACATAAGTGGATGCCCCCTCATCAATTATACACTGAGAGACGTTGGCGTTCCGGATTTTGACTGGGATTTGGAAGGCGACGGAAGCAGGAAGAGGAGGATGGTCTGATTGATGGGCGTCGAACACAATCATTTGGTCATCAGCAGGATCTACAGCGCCCACGGCAGATAGTAGAGCCTTCTTTTGGGAAGGGCACGACTGGAGGAGTTCCAGTGTGGAAATGGCGGTAGGAGATTGTGCCAAATCATCTACTATGCTATATGAATGAGCAGCTCGACCAGAAGCAGCATTTCGATGTAACGGTCCTTTAGGAATCTTGGTATGGACCTCAACTTTGGGTTGAGGGATATGTAAGAGACCATTGGTTGTCAAAAGAGGCTCTGTAGAACCTGAAGAAGGGGACTCGGAGGCAGACTGAGCGGGAGGCTTGGGGTACTGGCGAGACCGAGTTTGAAGGTGAAGGTCAATGGTTGGGGAAGGATCTGAGTGCATCATAAGGATCTGGTAATCGGAGGAACCAGAAAGGGAAGGTGGAGTGGCGACCTGGCTGTCAGGCGGTTGGGTAGCCACGAATCCTTGCTGAGGGAAGGGATCAGTAAACACAGCTGGTTGGGTAGTGGCCACATTAGGAGGAGCATGAGGGGAGGCGTGTTGTCCACGCAACATGGCTTGAGACTCCAACATCTACCGCATCTGGGGTAAGAGGGGACAATCGTGGGTGTAATGACCATAAACACCGCAACACGAACAAGGCTTATTTGTGCGAAGCGGCCTATCCGGCTTGGGCTGCGTGCCTTGTTGTTGGTTGGTAGTGTTAAGGTCAGCACCTGGATTGGGTCCACAGGTACCAGGGGCAGATTGGTTTGGATTGCCTCTCTGCCTTCTTTGAGAAGAAGGGGGATTAGTTGCGCCCTGCTGTGCAAATACTTGCCCTGGAGGGGGCTGTAAGTGTTGTTGCGGGTTTGGAGGAGGCAAGGGAGATGGAAGCGCATATTCTGGAGGAGCTGGCACACCAGGCTACGGATAAAGGTAATGGTTAGGTTGGGCAACAGTGAGGTAAGCAGGAGGTTGGGAAAAAGGAGGAGGTATGCCGTATCCTAGATACATGCTACCGGGAGGGGGAAGAGTGCTAGAGGTGCTGGCCCCTCCTTGAGAGAGACCATAGCCCATAGGAAGTAGAGTGTACAGATGGGAAAGGGCTCCAATGATACCATCAGCGGAATGAGATGTCCCTGGGGCATTAGCGCTGCCAGGCCTGGGGAGGTCAGAAAGAATGGTATAAACATAACCAGATTGAGCGTAGATCAGGTCATATTTCAAGGCTATTTGGAGGGCGGCTTCTTCGGTTTGAGGAAAATGGGAGGCGACATCTTTGCCGATGGGAGCTAAGAGGGTGCGAAGGAACCAGTCCATGTAAACCCGATCTTTGAAGGGGGGGGCTCGACATAAGCTCCGTCTTCATCACCATTCCTGGACATGGGCGGAAAGGTGGGTCGAAGAGGTTTGCTTGAAGGAAGTCAAGAGCTCTGTGCCAGTATCGTATCGGAGAGGGAACTGGAAATAAGACAAAAATGCTTGGGCAAGGGTCGCAAAGGTGGTATGGGAAGAGGTGGCTTGGTCAACATACCATTTAGAAGCTTCTCCGGTAAGCATGCGTTGGAACAATCGAAGACAGATGGAGTCGTCGGTAATGGAATTGGAGGAACACCACATGTGAAAAGATCGGACATGATTGGTTGGATCTTCGCCAGCAAGGCCTTCTAACTTAGGGATGTTGGAGGGGAGCTTGGTTGGCATAGCAGGCCAACCAGCATTGTGGCGGATAGGTTCATTGATCAACTGATTGAAATCGGGGAGGCTGAGGCTTGCAATGTACGGCAGCAAGGGTATGGTCGGGGTAGTTCCTGTGGCGGTTCCGCTAGTAGTATTGCCAGCATTAGGGCCAGGAGCACCGCTAGCATTAGGCCCTAGACCAGACATAGTGAAGGTGACAGGGGGAGAACCAGGAGGAGAAGGAGAACCCAATGAATCAGAAGAGGAGTCGGAGGGCGGACTCGGAGGAGGACTGGCTCGACTACGACGGGGCGGAGCAGGTCGATCGACCGGAAACTGAGGGTGAAGGCCAAGAAGTCTCCGGGAAAGGCACCTTGGGGGCGCAATGATGACAGGAAGAAGGAAACCGACAAGGGTAGAAAGGGACAGAATCAAGTGAGGTCAAGGGTAGACAAAGTACAGTGACAATTGATTTTAGAGTCTTTGCCAGGCGGTGTTAACCAGGCGCTTCTTCACTTAGGGTCAGTGTGTGGTGTGCGTTAATTTTAATTTTTAAACCCTTTTCGTTTTGAGAGAAAGAAAAAGTGTGCTGCGTAACTGAAAATAAATCTGCAGAGAACAGTATATAATGCTGAAATAACAGAACATTTAACAGCTAACCATGCATCAATCTAACCCAAAAAGGCGGGTCTCTCAAAACTACTTTAGAATAGGGCAAAAATCTAGTCAAAACACACTTAAAAAGAGGCCAATAGATCTAGGGTCAAAAGGGACAGGGATCTAAAGGATAAAGCTGCTGAAAAGAGGTGCAGATCACAGCCAAGAGACAGAGGCAAGGTGGCTGGAAAAAGGGAGGAAATCAGCAAAAAGCGGAAGGGGCAAGGAGGGGGCCCAAAAAGTAGATCCAAACAAATATTTAGGAGGTGATTTGAGAGGTAGAAGAGCTGATTAAAAGGGATCTGAAAAAGAGGTAACAGATCTGGAAAAGGGGAGGCTGAAACTCTGAAAAAACAGACACCTGAAGTAGCTAAAACTCTTCCACCAAAAGTGGAGGGTACTGAACCCCTAGGGAGGCTAGGTTCCCACTTAGATGAGCAAAACAGATCAGAAACAGGTCGAAACGGGCTGAGACAGAGGCTGGAAAACCCTGACAGAAGCTTCAGAAAAACCCATAAAAGTGCAGAAAAATAGCTGAAAAATGGCAGGTCGTAGGTTCTGACCTGTTTTCAGTGCAGGTCATAGAAAAGAGGCTAAAAAGTGCGACCTGGAGGTCCAGGTTGCAGGTTATGGGCCAAAAAGTGCGACCCCCCGTTCCGATTGTCTCGGTGGTAGATTTTTAGAAAAGTTGCCGTCTTAGTTGCGGCTGATGTCGCTTACCTGCGCAATAGGGCTAGAAACACACGGAAGTTAAAAATTTTAATGTTTTAAGGTTTTATGTGAGAAAAACAACATAAAAAGAGGAGAAATAAACAACTGAAAAGAAACCCTAGGGACTGAAGTAGCTGGATATGCAGGAATATGAAAAACGACAGCGGCCGTAATTTAAAACCCGTGTGGAGTCGCCAATTGTTAGTATGAATCCTTTGTCGAAGTGTACGAAAAAGGACCACTTTAGCTACGCATAACTAATAGCCCTAACAACAAAAGTGGCTGCCAATATCTTCAGATCTGCGGTTAGTTGAACAAGAAAAGCGCTGCAAAAAACCAGATCTATGCATGGAAAGACATTAAGCAGAAAAAACAAGGGTTTGCTCCATATACCAATAGACAAGACAAGAACAATTTTTGAAAGAATTTTTGTATTAAGGGCACCTGGGAGGAAAACAAGAAGGCGTATCCAATTCTCCTCAATGGGATGGGTTCTTGGAAGTCCTCGGCACTTCAGATCTAGAATCTCTCTCTCTTGTTGGTGTAGAAAACCCATGCAAAGAATAGAGCTCAAAGGGAGCTCGCACAGCAAATAATGGAAAAATGTGACCAAGTGTATAGATCCAGAGTGATCTAATAGGCAAAAAAAGGTGAAGAATGGTAGGGAAAACCCTCCTATTTATAGCAAAATATTGGGTCATTCTAGATCTTGGTGCATGATTAAAATAATGTTAACCAAATCTAGATCCACCTTTTATGGAATATTTTATTATATTTGTTGGAGGGAAAAAGTATTTGACTTGGGTCAAATCCCTTTATTTGTTAATAATAAATAAATAAATGATTTATTTATCTTTTTAAGGAATTGGTTGAAGGATAATTAAATAAATAATGATTTATTTAATTATTTGTGGGTGATTTGGTCATATTTAACAAGGAATATTATCTAAATAATATTTAAATAATTATTCCTAGAAAATAATAAGATAAATAAAGGTTTATCTAATTAATTTCTTTGTTTTTGGGTTAAACATGACTAGGAATAATAATTAAATTATGGTTTAATTAATTATTCCATGAGGAAAAGTAAACAAAATAGGTTTGTTTAATATTTCCTTTTGGGGTTTCCTGTTTAGACCATAAACAACCTAATAAATGTGGTTTATTAAGTTATTTTACATAGTGAAAGCAATTTTACTTAGGGTAAAATTGGTCCTACATGGTGTACTTGGGTCCATCTAATGATAATAGGTTAGATGACCAAAAAATGGTGTAACACCAACCTCCTTATTATCTGTATCTACATCCTGGTGCTCCAACTCCTCCAGCATTAGCACCTCAGCCTCCCTTGCCTTCTCAACTGCCGCAACAATAGCCACCACCCCCCCCCAGGGTCAAGTGTATGCACATTAGGGGGCGAATAATCCTCCTAATTCCAAAAAGAAGAGGAAATGCAACAAAAACCAATCTTCCCCAGGTAATCCAATACCCAATCCCCAAGGTAATGCACCTAACATGGAAACCCAACAACAGGGCACTAACCCCCAGCAGGACAAGCTTGTTCGCACAAACAAACCTTGTTCTTGATGCAGTTTCCATGGTCACTACACCCACGATTGCCATCCTTTACCTTAGATGTGTCAGATTTGGGAAGCTCAAGCAACATCCCAAGGACAGCAAGTCTCCCCTTTGGTTCCTCCTAATGCTGCCCCTACCCAACCGGCTCTGTTTACCAATCATTTCCCCCAGCAAGGATTCGTGGCTACCCAACCTCCTTAAATTCAGGCGGCCACTCAGCCTCCTCCACCTGGTACCTCCGATTACTAGATTTTCATGATGAACTCTGACCAAACCATTACTGTTGACCTCAACCTTTAGACTCGGTCCCGTCAGTACAACAATCCCCCCGCCACGTCTTCCCTCGAGCCCCCTTCTTCAGGTCCCGCAAAGCCTCTTTCGACACCCAATGGTCCTTTACTGATCTCTCAGGCTAAGGCAGAGGTTCATACCAAGATCCCCAAGGGACCATTACACCGAAACACAACTTATGGTAAAGCTACCCATTCATATAGTATAGTAGATGACTTGGTGAAATCCTCTACTGCCATGTCAATGCTGGAAGTCTTCTAGTCGTTCCATTCACAATGAAAATCTCTACTAACTACCATGGGCACTGTGGATCCTTAAGATGATCATTTGATCATCTTTGATGTTGACTGGTCATAACATCCCCCCCTTCCTACCTCTGTCGCCTTCCAAATCCACTTCAAGATTCGGAATGCCAACGTCTCTCGTTGTATCATCTACGAGGAGGTAGCCACCTATGTGATGTCCGCTTCGGTTTGGAAGAAACTCAAATCTCCTGAGTTAGACCCTTCCACTATCACCCTCTGGGTGTGGGATGGCCACTCTTCCCATCCCTTGGGAATGTTCCGCAATTTCCCTATTACTCTTGCAGGCAAGACTATTTGTGTTTACGTAGAAGTCATTGATGCCCCATTAGACTCTAACATTCTATTGGGTCGTAGCTACACTTATGCAATGTCTATTGTCCCATCTGCGGTTCACCATAAGATGTGCTTTCCTCACAATGGAAATATTGTTACCATCAACCAGTACACATATTATGAACTGAAGTCTCAGACCTCCCCTAAGTCCATCATCTCTTCAGTGGCCAATAAACAAGCAATTTAACCTTCGACTAGTGTCTCACCTGGAGTCTACAAAGACTCCTATTTTATTGCTTCATTCGTTAGCCTCCCTCCTCCTATCTCTGATCCTAGTTTATCGAATGTTTGCATGATGCAATCGTCTCAGTCCGACCTCAGACGGATTGGTTCACCTAGTCAGCATCCCCTCCCTCAGCAACATGCTCCTAGCACCTCGACTCAGCCTTTAGGACCCCCTCCTTAAGGCCTCTCATCTGCAACTAGTATCCATGAGCCTATCTACCCTCCTGGAACTATTTCTCCTGGCCTTAACCATCTCGGAGCTGTCCCACCTGGCCATTACCCCTCCGGTCAGATACCGTTTCTAGCTCCCCCTCGTGGAGTATTTTCGGTACCTATTATGGTTACCTTATCTCTTCCTAACATGACCCTGAAGATCCCAGTTCGGTACATTATTCCCCCAACCTCTATCTCACCTGGTCAGCCCAAACCTATACTACTTTGACCCCAGTCCAACTGGTCGCCATGACCCCTCCCTTTGCTTTTGTGCCTCAAACACCTTAACAATAACCTACTCCTGTTGTGAAAGCTTCAAGTGAGGGGGGGAAAGCCCACAAGAAGGCAACTAAAGACAAGGCTACCCAGACAACCCTTACTCCTCCTCAACCTCCAAAGCGTACCACCAGGTGTGCTTTATGTGATGTTTTCGGTCATGCCACCCATACTTGTCCTGAATTGCCTCGTCTCAAGCCCATGGTCAACGAAGCATTTCTAGAGTCTGATATCCTAGCGGTCTATGTCACTATACCTGATTTAGTCTCGAAACTCGTGTCTTTGCGCACAAATAATCCTTGTGCTTTGTGTGATTTCCATGGCCACTATACCCACCTCTATCCCCACCTCGATGAATACCTTAACTCTTTAGAAGCACTCCACCAATTTGAGGCCAAGTGCAATGAGTCCAACCTCTCCCTTATTTGTAAGTATTGCTTCGGCAGAACTAGAGGTCTCACCTTCTCCCATCGAAATTCCCCCTCCTGATGTCGAGATGATGGAGCCTTTGGCCACCATTTTCTAACTATCATCATCTATGAGATCTGTGGTGGAAGACCCCTCTAGGACTTCCCATTTTGTTTCAGCTGACCTCTCTTCAGTGATCACCCTGGGCTCAACATCAGTAGATCTTTTATCTGCTTACTCTTCCATCACCCCTTATGACAATGTGCATGTGAACCTTTATTCTCATGAAGATGAGTCAGGTAGCTCTACCATGTCACGTTGTCTAATCTATGCTAGTTGCCCCATCTTCGATTCTGATGAAGACATTATTTTCTAAACTTAGGTGGCCTACTAACTATGACTTAAAAATGGGACTAACCAACTCACACTAACTAAGGACTTGTAACATGATTTTTGTACCATTTTTAAGTAACCAAATTATTTCCATGATTTCCTTTTGTATGGAAAAACATAACTTTAGACATTGGAATCCTAGCAAAGTAGAAATTTTTACATGACACCCAATCTAAACCTAGATGTCCTATAACAATAATAGTCAGGTCATCATGACTAATATTTACAAATTTGACCTTAGATACGTAGCAAGACTAACATAACCAAGATTCCTAGAGATAGGACCCCTAACACATCCTTTAGGTTACTAAAAAATAGATCCATATTTTTTTAGGGATTCTTTTTTCTTTTTTAGCTTTTCTTCGCTTTTTCAGAGAAAAATTTCCATGCACATCAATGGGAAAGATTGCACAATTTTTGGAATTGGGAAAATTTATGGTTTAGTGCACTACGCATTTTCTAAGCTCGCCGAAGGATTGCGTATATTTTGGGCTCGTTGTTGGGATGCCTTCCATGGTTGCACAATTTTCGATCTCAAGGATGAATGCCGCAATGACCGTGTAATTCTAGTCATCAAGGTCAAGCTTTCCCTCATGGATTGCATAGTTTCTGAGGCAAGCCCAAATATGTTGTGCAAGACTAAGTCGAAGGTTAGCTTGTGACTTAAAAAAATAATTTAAGTGTAAAATCGAGTGAACAAAAGAACATATAAAGGCTTAAGTATTAATCAAAGCATGAATACCCGATAGCATTGCAAGATAAGCTCATGTGAAAAGAAGGTTAGGATCCAAAATATAAGCAAAGGAAATTTTTTTCGAGGGTGGTTGTAGCCACTACAAAACTGCGACACACCGGTAGAACTCCGCATCTCTAAATGAATCTTGTATCATGCAAAACTAGTCTCACCCTTCCGATGTATTTTTTGATTCATTGATTACCACAACTTACTCACTTATTCTCGATTTAAAGACATAATGCCATCCATCCTCTTCATCGCTGACACACTAACCAAGCCAAGTCAATCTAATTTGTTTTGATTGGGGATGAAGATTATATAAGTGCACAAGGTGTTGGAATATTATATCTATTAAACTAGCTATGTATCTAAGAAACCAACAACATATCAACACATAAATAAGAATAGAAAGAGAACAAGGAAAAAATAATACAACAGCTATATGTGGTTCACCCAATTGGGCTACGTCCATAGGAAGTTTTTATTCTATTATCTTTAGAAATCTTCTACAATCTTACAAAGAGAGAAACTACAAATAACCCGATACAAATAATAGTATGAACACAACTTGAAATGTGATTGTGATAAAAAAGGCTCCCTTTACCCTATTATATACCCAGCAGATGTGGAGTAATTACTCTCACATATTGAATTTGGGATAATATAATTCTTTAAAAATAACATATCTTTATATAATAAATGGGTACAAGAGTATACTATGCCATAATGAATATGGGATATAATGTGTTACTCTCTTACATAATATTGCATTCAACTTTTGACATAATACAAAGACATTATTACCTTCCAAGAAATATAATATATTCCAACACTCCCCTTAATAATGGCCAGGATAAGGGCCCATCCTAACACTACCTAACACTAAGGAAGGAAGGAGTCATTACTACTCCCTTCATGACAACTTCCCTCATCCCAAGCAAAGAACGAAGATACAAAGTATTTCACTTATGTCAAGGATTTGGTGAAGATATCTACCGCTCGCTTCTCGGTAGGAAAATACTCCAAAGAAATAATACCATCGACGACAAGTCCCTCGAATATAATGAGCATCAAGGTCGAGATGCTACGCTTTGGAGTGATATACCATATTGTAAGCAATATGAATTGCACCCTCATTGTCACATTTCAACATGGTGGACGATTTCGTGAACCGCACTCAATCTCTGTAAGAACATGTCGTAACCAAACGACTTTCTTTAGATTCTTCTTTGGCTACTTTATACTCGCTTCACATGAAGATAAAGAAAGAGTCTTCAACTTCGATTGACCAAGAGATCGACCAAACAAGTTGAAATATATATAAAACAGCTGGACTCGTCGATCGAACCGTCACCGCCCAATCGAATCAGTATAACCAGAGAGTAAAATTGTAGCAATGCTCGAATAAAATACACCATAATGCAATGTCCCCCGTAATATATTTCGACGTATTCTCGTCGCTCGCGAATGAATTTCATGAGGTTGCTACATGAACCAAGAAATCATACCGACGGCAAAAGAGAGATCCTGGCTCATCTGTGAGTTAAATATATTAAACTTACAATGATCCGACGATAAATGTTAGCATCAACTAGTGGAGTGGTACACTTAATATTTAACCGTACATTGGATTGAAATGGTGTAGGAGTAGGTTTACAATTACTCATAAGTGGAAACGAGCCGTAGGATCTATCGTACAATTAGGATGAGAGAGAAAAAATACCATCGACCATATGTTAGATCCGAAGACCCAAGAAATAGTGCAATGTACTAAGATCTTTCATCTCAAACCGCTTTCTCAAGAGCAATTTTGATATCTTGATTTAATATAAGCTAGATGCCGTTGATAATTAGATCATCCACATATAAAAAAATAATGAGGAAATTATCACCAAAGTTCTTAACATACAGTATTTGGATCGATATACAATGATTAAAACCATTATTCAATAAATATGCATCAATTTTATCATACCAAGGCCTAAAGGTTTGTTTGAGACCATATAAGGATTTGTGTAATTTGCATACTAAACTTGAGGATTCAAAGCAGAAATAAAAAAAGGAGGTTGTTGCATATAAATTTGTTCAAGAAGATCACCATTTAAAAATGCACTTTTAACATCCATTTGATGAATTTCCCACTTAAAATATGCAGCAAAGTGAAAAATGGTTCTTATTGTGTTCATTTTAGAAACATGAGAAAAAGTTTCATTATAATCAATACCTTCAAGTTGATTAAAGCCTTTGGCAAGCAAATCTAGCTTTATACTTTTCGATATGTCCTTCTAAAGTGAACTTAGTTTTATAAACCCATTTACAACCAACTAAATTCTTTCCTAAAGGAAGAGGAACAAGAGACCCAGTCCTTTTTTCTCAAAAGAGATTCATATTCGTCAGCATATGTTTATTCCTAATGGGGATTACTCCTTAGCTTGAGCATAATTAGCAAGATCATCTGCAGGCCAAAACTTTGGTCATAAGAGAAAAGTTAGATCTAGTTCGACGAGTGTTGGAAGGATTTCCGACCTCACTACTCTTGCATTCAAGGGTTTTTTCAAGCCCAAATAGGAAGAATAGAAGGAAAATGAGTCACTTCAAGAGCTTCATGAGTTTCAAAGTTGAATACTTCGAGAGAGAGGAAGAATCAAGATCAATAATAGGCACAAACTCGGAAGAAGGAGTAACATGAATAGGAGTAACAAGTGGTAGTGGTAAATTCAAAGCAACATTAGTTTGTATAGTCTCGTGGGGGAAGAGACTTCATGGAATTGAACATCCCTTCTAATTATGACACTTTTATTAGAAGGATCAAACAACCCGTAAGCCTTGGAATTCTCATAATAACTAATGAAGATACACTTCGTGAGATTTTTAGTTCGAACTTTTTTCTCGTTTTTTCATTAGGAATATGAGCCCAAAATTCACAACCAAACACCTTAAAATTACTAATATCCGATTTACATCCATTCCATTTTTCCTCAAGGGTAACATGCTTAACAGATTTAGTAGGAACCTTTTATTTAAAAATAAAAATTAGCACAATAGATGGCTTCAACCCAAAATTTATTATGCAAACTTTAGAATAAATCATACATCTAGCCACTCAACTAAAGTTCTATTTTCCCTTTCAACAATACCATTTTCTTGAGGTGTGTAAGGAACAATATTTTGATGTTGAATACCATATTTAGATAAATATGCATCAAATTATTTCTTAACAAATCCCCCTCATTATCGCATTGCAAAGTTTTAATACTCTTACGAGATGCATTTTCAACCATGGATTTAAATTTCTTGAAATTTTACAAATGTTTCACTTTTATTTTTCAAAAAATAAACACAATAAAGTCATCAATAAAGGAAATTCAAGAGGACCACATATATCACTATGAATTAATTGCAAAGGTTCTATAGCATGCCAAGATTTACCTTTGTCAAACATTTATCTATGTTGTTTACCAAGAACACATCCTTCACAAACACCGTAGTAGAAGAAATATTAGGCAAACCATGAACTATTTTAGTTAGTATTTTCATTTTACACATAATTCAAGTGAACTAATCTTTCATGCCATAATTTACTTAGTTCATCGAATCGAGAAACATAGGAATAAAGGGTTGTGTATTAGTTGAATTAAAACTTGCAAATTTATATAAACCAGTATGTATGATCAACAGTGCTTTAAGAAACTACTTTGTAATTTTGGTTGATATCCTTAAGAACATATTTATTGGGCCAAGCTTCAAATTTAAAACCTTTCTGCATGCACGATAAATATAAAGTAAGTTTATGGGCATGTTTTGAACATGAAAAGCATCTTCCAATTGACCATTAGCAACATTAATATTACCATAACCAATTACGGAAAGTTGTTTACCATCACCAATAGAAAATTTCTGAGATGAGTGCTTATTAGTGTCATATGATGTAAATAAAGAAGTACTTTGCTTTACCATATGTTTAGAAGCACTAGAATCCATTATCCATTCCACATTATAAGAAGAATTATTATATGAAACAATAGATGCACATAAAGCTACTTGAGATTTATTAGAATTTTTTCTTGTTTTCTTTAGTCATTGAACGTTTCGCTTTAAAGCAATCCTTTTCTACGATGGTTAGTTTTACCACAATGCTTACAAGGATCATACAATTTTTTTCTTCTTACTAGTTTCATAATTTGTATGAGAAGCATGACCATTCTTATTAGTATGATTAGAAGTGTGTGAGTAAGAACCTTTGGCATTATTAAAACTTTTCTTAGGATTTTTATTATGTGCCATACAAGTTTTATTAGGTGAGACTTGTCCCGAAACAATCAAAATTTCTTGCTCATTTATCAACCCTTTACAAAAATCATCAAAAGTAGGTTTCGTGGTACTTTGAGACAATTCAAGAGCCCTATTCCTAGTTTGGATGAACATGTCAAAGCAAGATGACGAAATTTTTGTTCTACAAGAATGATAAGAGCAAGTATTTGTCTTCTTTTAATCTTTACCAAAGTTATTTAAATTTTCATTTAAGGTTTTCAATTCAGCAAGGTATAATCTTCTACTCTATAAAAATTAGTAGGATCTAGCTCATGCATCTTCTTTTCAAGGTAATAAGAAAAACATCATCAGATTTATCAAATAAAGAAGCAATAATTTCCCATACCCTCAACCAGATGTCTTTTGCCCTCAATACTTACTTGAAGACTATCTAAAACCATTTTATCAATGAGACCTCTTGCTTAATCAAAATCTTTTTCTTCCCATTCAATTAAGGCTTGAGCATTTGTAGGTTTCTTTCGTGTTGACCATTAATCAACCTCCATATATTCTTACTCCCCGAGAACATTAATCATTTTCCTTTTCTATGCAAGATAGTTAGAGGCGATAAATTTAGGAACGAGTCACTTCAAGTCATAATGATAGAAATTTTTACAATAAATATAAACCCAAATGCAAGAAATGACAAGAGAAAAAGTGGATAGAAAAACCGTAAATTTCTCAGCATTGTTTGCCATCACCCGTTGGGGTTCCCATGTTTTGGCCAAGCCGACGAGACCAAAAGGATGAGACAACATAGAACCACTTTGGGACCCTAGGATCTAGCCCTCCTAGGTCCAGAGAGGGATCTCTCTATGGTAGTCAAAGTTTATGTCTTTGAAGCTCGGGTGTTATGATTTTAGGCTAGTTGTGGGCTCAAGGTTGTTTATTTGATTGTTTGTGTTTGGTTGGAGGAAATCAGGAAAGAAGGGCCACTATGGGACAAGGGTGAGCAAGAAAGAAGCTTAGGCAGAGATAGATAACTCATAGAACATCAAATCCATTGGGCTATGGAGTCAAGAAAGGATTTATTTGCATACAATGTGCAAGCTTTCAGTTGGGCTAGTCATCTAGAGCATTTGGATCTTAAAGGGTATAAAATAGGTTGGAACATTAAGGGCTGAAACTGAAAGAAGGGAAACCATTCCAACTCTTTTTGTAGATCAGACTAGAGGTCACTTAACTCCAGGCCTGCTTGGATAGAATTAGAGGTAAGTACCAGGGAACTTAGAAAGACTAGCTGGTCGTGCAGAGATCCTAGCGGATAGGGCTAACACTAATCCCCAGTGTTCCCAAGCCTTCCCGCTAAACCCTACCAAGAAAATCTAAACATAGACTTCATTAATTCACACATCAGAGAGCAGGCAATATCATCCACTACACTGGTTAAATCAATTGAAATCAACATTCAGATACACATATAAGCAGAAAACATAAAGGCTGGGAGAGCAGCAACATAAGGTACCTATCAAGGGTAAATCTTATGCCAAACTTCTGATGCGAGCCTGAAGAAACATAATGAAATGAGAGCAAGTCAATCACAAATACAGAGAATGGAAAACATCACCAGCTGCTTTAGATCAGGATCCAAAGAAACATGCTTGTCATATTAAAAACAACACCAATCAGGTACATCATAGCCCATAGCTTGAACATTCAGTCTGAATACATCAAATCTGAGCCTATCTCACAATATACACAGAGAACTTGTCTCAAGAGGACAACACTTGTGTTCCACTGATTTCTCATCAACCACCATTACAAAGTTTCCTGCTGTGCTTTATAGCGAAGGATGAACCTAAGATCGATTGAGAAAGTAGGTGGGAATTAAATGTATCTTTAAACACAACAATGAATGCAGGGCCGAGGCCCATCCTGCTTGATAATGCTTTATGTTTAATCTCTGCCACCTTCCTAGTAAGAGAATGATCTGCTCCGGATTTGATCTTTGACATTTTAGCTCGTTGTACCCCAGGTGATTTGAACAGAAATGAAATAAACTGTAAAGAAGGCCTGCCTCATAAATGCCTGACTGTCTTTGAGCCGTAGCCTGGTGGGAAAACTTCTTCGGGGGCATGGTGTGTAATAAAGTTGTATGGGTGCCCTGTACTTTGACAAAGAAGAAAACATTCTGCTGACGAAACCCTGATATTACTTTTGTCTGCGCTTAGGATCCTTTGAATCGATCCTCGGGGTCTGTGATCTATTGCTTTGCCTCTTTAAACTCGGATTAAAGCTAAAGATCCTCATAAACCAGCTCCAATCTTCCTTCTGCTCTGTACTGATACACTTTGCTGCTTCGTTTGCTTCTGACAGGGTAGCTCAGATTTTAATAGCGATGAGAGATCTTCAGGGTTTGGAAATCTACTTTTCTTTAATGCAACTCCTGTCAGCAGCTTTCTTTGACAATTTTAAATGTACCACTCTCGGATTTAAATGCGCCTGCGCAGCTTTCCATGTAGAACCATGGCGGTCTTCAACCTTTGGAAACCCTGCAAAACAACAAACTGTGAGGAAAAACATGACGGCGGTTGATGGAGGTGGAGGGGACACAATGTGAATGGATAGAACAGCTGTGCGGATGAAGACCTGGGACGGAAACGCGACGAAATGGTGAACCGAGATCTGGCAGAGGGTTAATGATTCGGAGAGTGAAACCATATGGAAAACATTAAAAAACACGAACCTCGGACGCTTTTATGCAGTGGAATGAGAGACTGTATGGGGATGCATGTGGGGCCGACGTGGCGGGACGAACAAGGTGGATGAAGGACGTGGAGGCCTGGGGACAACGGAGTGGTCAACAATGAACAGAGAGATCCGGACCATCGATCGGGCGATGATCAACGGTGGAGAACGACGTACAGTGGGCCACGGGGGCGGGGGACATCAGGTTAAACACCGCGCAGGTTCGAGGGATGAGTGCCGTTGGATAAGGGCTTAAATATCTGACGGTCCATATAAATTCCGTTGGGCCTCCATCGACCGAACAATAACGCGCGGGCGATGAGTGGTTTCATTCTCGTACTGGGGACACGTGTCAGTTAATAAGTGGGATCGCTGGCTTTTGCGAAAAACCGCCCGCTGCAAATGGGCGGTGCGGAATTTACTGCGTGGTTTTTAGGATGACGTGAGCAGGCGGGGACCACAGCTTTGGGAGCGTTCAGCGTCGTTGGATCGGCCCTTTAACGGGCGGTCGGGATCTGCTGACTAAACACAATATATTAAAACCATTACCCACGCATTTTCGAAGGTTTGAATGATTTTCTGGCACGTAAAAGGGTTTAAAAGGATTTGAGCACCCGGTGGGTTAAGGGATGGTCATGGCATCTGGTTCCATGGGAGGCACGGGAGCAGGGAGCTAATGGGAAAAGGGCTTAGGCCTTGTTATATGATTTTTCCATATTTTGAAGCATTTTTTAGGCCTAAAGGGAGGAACGGTAGGGAAATGAAGGGTAGGGACGGCCAAGGCAGGGGCAAAAACAAGATTTTAAGGAGGGTTTACAGGGATAATGAGGGAAGGAGGGGATTTTGACAAAGGAAAACAGAGGTTGAAATGGGGAAGTTTGCAGGGTATAAGGATAAAAGGCCCTTTTTTGAGGAAGGGGTCAGCAGAGAGGGTGTACACCTCAGGCACAGCACAAAGAGACTCCAAGGAGGATGAATTTACAGGGGAAAGGCATTCCTTGGAGGCTCCAGAACAATTCTAGCCCCCAGCTTGCTTGCCAAGAATTTCATAGGGGGGCTAACAGTGGCTGCACATGGGGATGGCTTCTCCTTGGAGGAGTCAAGAAACCAGATATGATCTTTGAAGTAGGCCAGGTGCCGGTTGTCATGAGCCATCTTGCTTCTTCGATTTCAGTTGCCACAATATGATGGAAGCATCAGCAAAAAGATTTCCCAACCAATCTACCTACCCAAACTACAGTCCTACAAATTTCCCTTGGGTGCACTTGAGCTAGCAGACCCTTTACCTTTTATTCTGCAAAACAGAAAACAAACCTATTGTATTTCTACCCTTATGCTCCATGAGGCCAGATTAGACTGTTTACCTCATCTATTTCTCTACCTAATCTACTACCTGTTGGGATTAAACTGTCCAATAGGTTTCTCCACCTACATTCTAAGACAGGAAATTTAAACACAGCCAAGCCAGGATTAGACTGTCTGACTTGCTGGGCTGAAACTTATAGAAAACAAAACTGTGAAGGCATGGGGTTATGCAATTGTGAAATATCCTCCTCTTTTCCTTGTGACTCAGGTTTTGAGCATATTAGAGTCACTTCTTTCCTTTGATTTCAGTTCTGGTTTTGGGCATATTAGAGCTGATCCTTCTTTTTCTGTTGGTCCAGATTTTGAGCTTGTTAGGACCAGTTATTCTATTTCCCTTTTGGCTCAGGTTTTGATCAGGTTCGAGCTAATCTTTCGCCCAGAGGTTCATGTTTTGGACATGTCTGAACCTCCTTTTCATTCTTTTTAGGAACATTTTTCTCTTTTTTGAAAACAGAAAATAAAGCTGTAATGATATGTACAATGGATACGAAACTGGAAATGAAAAACTAGCAGAAATAGTGTTTTAGCATCCTGCCATTGACAGGACCCCCAAACAGCTCTCTACCAGCAGGTTCCTGTAAGAAAAACGCATTAGGCCCTACAGTGGCCTGGATTATATATGGACCTTGCCACAAGCTGTCAAATTTGCCATGTTTTCCTTTGTCTTCTCTCCTTGAATCCCATCTTAGAACTCTGTCCCCAACCTTGAAGTCTGAAGCTTTGGTTCTCTTGTCGAACTGTCTCTTTATAGCTTCCTATACTCTGACAGCTCTGCCATAAACCTGCTCCCTTGTTTGTTGCAAATGGATGGTTGCATTGATTCTCCTTATCATGCTGTCTTCCTCTGATTGGATCTCCTGAACAAGCTTGATTACCGGAACTCCAAGACTTGTAGGAAATACTGCTTCAGTCCCGTAGACCAGCTGAAAGGGTGACATGCCAATAGATTTCTTTGTAGTGAGCCTATCTGCCCACAACACATGTATCAACTTTTTATGCCATGACCTTTTGTTTTCTTCCAGCAGCTTCTTAATGATTGTAACCAGGCTTTTGTTAGATGATTCAGCTAGACCATTACCCTGGGGGTAATAGGCAGTTGAATGTCCAAGTGCTATTTCGTACCTGTGACAGAAATCAATCATTCTTTTGGATCCGAAAGCAGCAGCATTGTCAGTGATTATTTTCCTTGGACAACCAAACCGAGATAGGATGAAGTCTTCTAGGAATCTAATGATGATAGAATCAGTAGCATTCCTAGTAGGTATAGCTTCTATCCATTTAGTGAAGTAATCAGTGGCTGTCAAAATCCATTTATGCTGGCCAGATGAGGTAGGATGAATCTCTCCTATAAAGTATAGGCCCCATTGCATGAAGGGACCTTCTATGGTGATCGGTTGCAGAGGGAGGGGAAGGAGCTTTCTTTTGCCCTCAAAGATTTGGCATTTATGGCAGGAAAGAATCGTTTTATGGACATCACTAAAGAGTGTAGGCCAATAGTAACCAGCCCTGAGTATCTTATTTGCAGTGGTTTTCCAACTCAGGTGGCCCCCACATTCCCCAGCATGAAATTCTTGTTTGATTTTTTCAGCTTCAGTTTCGGACAGACATTTCAGTAAAAGGCCATTCGGATTTTTCCAATATAGACTCTCATTCATAATGCAGTAATTTCTGGCTTTGAGTTTTACGAATCTGGCCTTTGTTTTGGGCAGTTCTGGAGGTGCATTGAGGTTAATGAGCACATAAAGGATATCAGTATACCAAGGAGATTTCTGAAACTGTTCCTCGACAGTTGGATGGGGCAATCCTTCTTGCTCACCTAAGGCATTCATCATGTTAATGTCCAAGGCCTGCAGATTAGATTCAACCATTAATTGGGCCAGGCCTTGACCTTTAATTAGCTTGGTGGGTTTTATTTCGAGGTCATATTCTAAGATGGCAGCGATCCATTTGCCCCTTTTCCCATATGGGTCTTGGGACAAGATATCTTTGATCACGGTGTTTGGCACATAGGCGACGGTGTGAGAATGCAGAATGTACACCCTAAAGTCTTTTAAGGCCTTGATTAGATCATAGGCTTGCTTTTCCATGATGTTGTACTTTAAGGGTGCATCTCTTAAGGCTTTACTGAAGAAGGCTATAGGTTGTTCATTACCTTCTGAATTCTTCAGCAAAACTGCAGCTATTGTGTGTTGGGAAGCAAACGAAAAAATCAGAAAATCCTTTGAGAAGTCAGGGCTGATAAGGACAGGGGCCTGAGTGAGTGCAAGTTTTACTGACTCAAAATATTTCTTGGCTTCAACAGTCCACTTAACTCCAACATCTTTCTTCAGAATTTCAGTCATTTTCCTAAGATGCTCAGCAAGGTTGGGGATAAATCTTCTCAGGAAATTGATCTTCCCAATGAAGGACTGTAGCTCCTTGATGTTTCTTGGATGTGTAATTTGAAGTATTCCCTCAACTCTCTGGGGGTCTATTCTGATCCCTTTCTCAGATATAATGTGCCCAAGAAGTTTACCTTCTTGCAACCCGAAAACAATTTTCTTAGGATTTAGGGACAGACCATACCTTCTACATTTTTCAAAAAATTTTCTCAGATGTTTTAAGTGTTCCTCTTTTGTTTTAGAAAAGACAGTTAAGTCATCCAAATAGATAACTATGAAATGTCCAATCTCATCTGAGAATGCTATATCCATTGCTCTCTGGAAGGTAGCTCCAGCATTCATTAATCCAAAGGGAATTTTCACATACATGAAGGTGCCCCATGGAGTGGTAAAGGCTGTTTTGAGTTGATCTTCTGGGAGTACCAAAACTTGATTGTATCCTGAAAAACCATCAAGTAGGGAAATTCTCTTAGAGCCCACTACCTTCTGTAGGATATGTTCCATTCTAGGCAAAGGGTAATTGTCTTTTAGGGAGGCTCTATTGAGGTTTCTGAAGTCTATGCATAGTCTAATCTCGCCTGTTTTCTTTCTTACAGCCACTAGGTTTGCACCCAATCAGAAAACCTCACAGGGACTATAATGCCTGCTTCATACATCTTCCTGATCTCTTTCTCTACTGCAGGCAACTGTTTTGGATTGATTCTTCGAAGTTTTTGTCTGAAAGGATTTTGATTTTCCTTCAGTGGTATCTTATGTTGTATAATGTTGGTGTCATAGGCCTTTAAGTCTTCATAGCTCCATGCAAACACATCAATGAATTCCTTAAACAGGTCAATGTATTTCTTCTTCATGTTTGCGGGTATTGACTTAGCCAATTTTACCTTTTTGGGTCTGTCTTCAGTGCCTATGTTGCATTCTTCTATATCTGATTCTGCATGTTTGATTGTGGGATTTTTTGCTAGGTCATCAAAGTCAAAAAGGTCTTCTAAGGGTGCTAGGCCTCTGGGTATGTTCTTATCTTTGGCTTGCAGCACTTCGACCTCTTCACTTCCTGCGTTTTCACTGTTTTCGTTGAAGTTTCCAGTTTGTTCAGAAAAATAATTTATTTCTATGTTACAGGGTGCTCCTAGTCCATCTGGGGGATCTTTGATTGGGCAGTTGTGATCAGGAATTGAGTCTGAATCAGAAAATTCAAACTCATTTCTGCCCACCAGGAAATCTTTGATCTGTTTGTCTCCTTCAAAGACCTGCCAATATTTTTCATTGTCTGGCACTGCGGGCCTGAATTTGGTTTGAATGATAACTTGTTGATCAACTGGGGCCTTAGGATATGAACTATCTAGACATTCCAATCCATTTGCTATTGCATTTTGACCCCTGGGAACAAACACTAATTCATATTCAACAAATGTTTTCAGCAGATCTAGAGTGTCATTCCTGTATGCCCTTAGTCTGGGATGTTTTGCTGAATATTCGCCATTCACCTGTTTGATTACTAACTCTGAGTCTCCTCTCACGGCTATCCTATGGGCTCCTAACTTTTTCAACAAATTTAAGCCTAGGATGAGAGCCTCATATTCTGCAATATTGTTCATGCATTTGAAATGCAGATTGACAGCGTGACTTTCTGCGTGATCGTTTTTAGTGTTACGCAGCCACACTCCTGCTCCAGCACTCTGCCTAGTACAGGACCCATCAAAGTTCATTTCCCACAGGGGTTCTTTGTTTAATTCGTTTTCATCCCCTCCCCTACAGCTAAATTCGTCATTTTGTTGTGTTGTAAGGTTTGTACTAGGAGAGGGGTTGTTTCGTAGTTCATTATGGGCATGGAGGTCAGGGAGGTGGTTGGATTTCTGTCCTCGTTCTGTTTCTGTTTCATTCAGAGTTATTTTTTTTGTACTTTTCCCATGGTCTTTTTCTTCATATTCTTTCAGGGTAGCCATTATGTTGAAATCCACGGACTGTGTGTTTGCATTTCCATTATCTGACCTTGGCTCTTCTAAGGATTGGTCATTGTAGAGGATAAAAGAGTCCAGATCTGTATGCACAGAGTATAATGGTGAATTTTTAGGCTTCTCGGGGCTACTGACTAAAAATTTCATCTGGGATTCTCTATACAGTCTTCTAAGTTGACCAAATATAGGGATAGTGGCATATGAGCCGTCCATCTGCATTGTTCCTTGCAGTTTGGCCCCCCATGATCTTGACAACAGCATGCCATACTTTGGTGGCACATCTGCCACCACAACATCCATGACCATACATTTGGCAGGAATCTGGGTTAAGCTCACACATAAGTCTTTGATGAGGCCTAGGCATTTTACTCTGCTGGAGTCGAATGAATATAAGTCTTTGTAAGGCCTGGTGATTTCTAGACCTAGCCTTTCCATAACTACCTTAGGCATTAGGTTGTGTGACGCTCCAGAGTCATGCATTACATTGTGCAAGATCTTGTCATGAATGTTAAGACTGATGTAAAAAGGTGGAACTACCCCTTCTTGAAATTTTCCCTCAATTTTAGGACCAAAGAGTAGGGCTGGTTGATCATCATTCAAGTTCACAGAATCATTTAGTTCTCCCAGATTTAATGCTTTCAAAATTCGGCCTTTATATACATCCTGAGTGGCCAGCTCAGACAATGGTACAGAGATTTTGATTTTTGCGATCTCACTCTCTAGATTGAAAGTGGACTGGACCTTTGTAGTGTTCAATTCTGTTTTATTTGCCACTGTTTTGGTGGCAGAGTCAGCTTGCTGACTCCCACTATGTACATGTGTGTGAACAGTTTCATCAGGAGTACTAACCGAAGTGCTAGCACCGCTGGTTGGTTGGCTTTGTTTCTCATTGTCTTGGTTGTCTTTTCCCTTATGCTTACCAGAACTTGCAGCTGTTGTTCTATTATCTGCAGAGGTTGCTTTAGAAGTTTTGTCAGGTCTCTTTTTGACGGTGATCTCAGGAGTTTTGGTTTTGGGAGCATCTTGGTTTTTCTTGCTCCTAAGTTCATATTGTTCCCTGACTTGTAGCATGGCATTCTCAAATCCTAGTCTGTAATCTTCAGTTTCCAACCATTCCTCATTCCAATATGAAGGTGAGGGTTGGTCTTCCTCTGAATCACAGTTAAGGACTGAGTATTCTGCTTCAAACATGTTTATGGTGTTCCCCTCAGACTCTTCAATGATTCCCTCATCCTCATCTAAAAAATTTTCTTGAAATGGGGGGATAATTTGCTGATCTGACTCTCTTTGTCTGTTGGGGGCAGCATTATTTCTTCTAATGTTTTGGTTCTGGTTTCTATTCTGGTTATTGTTTTGGACAACCATTCTCTTTATCATTTGTTGTAGTTCTTCCACATTTTTGGACAGTCTGTCGTATTTGGGATCAGATGTGGAAGCTATGTTGTCATCCCTATACGTTACCCTCTTTTCAGCTTTTAATCTTGCCCTTTTTTCCATTAAATTTGCTTCTATGGTTATGGCTCCTTTCTGCATGTCTTCCAAAGTGGTGTACTCTTTATCTCTAAGCTCATAGGCCATGTCAGCATCAAATCCATCAGGATATTTTGCTAAGGCCATACCTTGTGGAGGTTTCATTTGCGGAGGGAGAGCATTATAAATGCTATTGAATCTAGTGGTGTAGTCGTGGACACTTTCTCCCACATTCCTCTTAAGGAACATGTATTCTGCTAGGAGCTGGTGAGGGTTTGCTTTAACCTCCCATTTGTTTATAAAGGTCTGGTATAATGCAGGGAGATCTTGAATGCTGCCAGGAGGTAGATTTTTAAACCATTTCTTTACCTCACCCCCTAAGCTCTGGGCAAAGATTCTCATTTTAATTGTTTCATCATCAATTTCCATATAATCAAAAGAATCCTCCATCTTATCTACATGTTGCTGAGCTATGATGGATTATTTTGCAGTGAAGTGAGGGATTTTTGATTGATAATAATTTGGTAAGGGTAACACAGGCTGAGGTAGAACTAAAGGTGCATACCAGGCTGCCATGTTAATGTTCTGATGAGGTACAGGGTTAGCCTGAGCAGCTGGTATTTGGATGACAGGGATGGTAGGACCAGCAGAATTCTGTTGAGAAGATCTAGGGTGAGATAGCCCCAAGTTTTGAAGGAAATGAAGGTCAGGAGGTGTGGAAGGAGGGGTTTCACTGTCCCTAGTGTCTGGCTGGTCTGAAACACTAAATGACCTAGTTCTAGGTAACCTGTTTGAAAGATCTAGGTTGAAGAGAGGGTCAAATAGAGCTGCAAGGTCTTCTGGTGCAGAATTAGCTCTATGAATGTGACTGGAAATAGTTGGTCTGTTGAGTGTAGGAGCTCTTCTGAGGATTCTCTCTGGATTTTCAACTATTTCCGGTGGGTCAGGGTTGGGATAAGCTCTTGTATGAACGGTCCTGAAAGCCAGAATGCTGTTTGTAAGCTAAGCAGCTTAACCCTACTTGTTACTTCTACTTTGTGGTTAATGTTGTCTTGGGAACTAGCCTCCCTGTGGAGTCTTCATTATGTTTCGGGACTGGTCTCCCAGTGGAGTCTGATGGGAAACCAAGATAACCAGCAGGCCTACTGATCACCAGTGGAGTATTTTATCGTTTAGGTACAATGTAGTCGCCAGGTGGAGGGTTTAGGGTGATTCTAGGGTACACTGTCCACCACAGTGCTCAGGCGCTATCACCTTTCAAGAATCTCCTCTAAAGCAACAAGCTCCAACCAGAGATTGACTGGGAGGGCATTTACCAGATATGTCACCCCTGAAAGGAGGATGCGATCTGGAGGCTACCCGGCCCTTTCCAGGCTTTGTATAAGAGTATGGTGGATATTCAATAATGGAGGCTGATTCAAGAAAGGGGCTACTTACTGTCAACCTAGCCAGAGTTCTAAGTTTCTGAGATTTAAGAGTGTTTAAGACGAAATGTACTCAGATTCCCCAGCGGAGTCGCCATTATGTTGGGGTTCCCATGTTTTGGCCAGGTCGACAGAGACCAAAAGATGAGACAACATAGAACCACTTAGCCCTCCTAGGTCAGAGGGATCTCTATGGGCAGTCAAAGGTTATGTCTTTGAAGCTCGGATAGTATGATTTTAGTGGGGTTGTGGGCTCAGGTTGTTTCCTTGATTGTTGTGTTTGGTTGGAGGAAATCGGGAAAGAAGGGCCACTATGGGACAAGTGAGCGAAAGAAGCAGAAGCGAGATAGATAACTCGGAAACAATCAAAGCCATTGGGCTATGGAGTCAAGAAAGGATTTATTTGTGTTCAATGTGCAAGCTTTCAGTTGGGCTAGTCATCTAGAACATCTGGATCTCAAAGGATAGAAGATGGAATGGAACATTAAGGACTGAAAAATGAAAGGAGGAGAACCATCTAATTCTGTCTATAGATCAGACTAGAGGTCATTTAACTCCAAGCCTGCTTGGACAAAATTAGAGGCAATTACAAGGGATCTTATAAAGGCTAGCTAGTCGTGCAAAGATCCTAGTGGACAGGGCTAACACTAATCTCCAGTGTTTCTAAACCTTCTAGCTAAACCCTACCAAGAACATCTAAACATGGACCTCATACAATTCATACATGAGGAGAACGGAGCAATTTCATCCACTACCTTGGTTAAATCCAATTTAAATCCAACATTCGAATACACATACATGAGAAAACATAAAATTTCAGGAGAGCGTAACATAGGTACTATCAAGGGTAAATCTTATGCCAAACACGATGCGAGCTGAAGAAACATAATGGAAATGAGAGCCAAAGTCCCCTCTAAATGAAATACGAGAGAATGGAAAACATCACCACTACTTTAGATTAGGATCAAAACAAGCTTGTCATATTAAAAAGAACACCAATGGTACATCACTAGCCCATAGCTTGAACATTACGATCTGAATACATCCATCCCGAGCCTATCTTACAATATACAGAACTTGTCTCAGAAGGGGAAAACACTTGCGTTCCACTGATTTCTCATCAACAACCTTTACAATATTTCTCTCTGAGTTTTATAGCAGAAGAGACTCAGAAGCTCGACTGAGGAGGTAGGTGAATTCTAAGTGTATCATTAATCACAACAATGAATGCAGGCCCGAAACCCATTCTGCTTGACATGCTGTATATTTAATCTCTGTCACCTTCCTAGTAAGAGAATGACCTGCTCCGGATTTGATCTTTGACATTTTAGCTCGTTGTACTCCAGGTGATTTGAACAGAAATGAAATAAACTATAAAGAAGGCCTGCCTCATAAATGCCTGACTGTCTTTGAGCCGTAGCCTGGTGGGAAAACTTCTTCGGGGGCATGGCGTGTAATAAAGTTGTATGGGTGCCCTGTACCTTGACAAAGAAGAAAACATTCTGCTGACGAAACCCTGATATTACTTTTGTCTGCGCTTAGGATCCTTTGAATTGATCCTCAAGGTCTGTGATCTATTGCTTTGCCTCTTTAAAGTCGGATTAAAGCTAAAGATCCTCATAAACCAGCTCCAATCTTCCTTCTGCTCTGTACTGATACACTTTGCCGCTTCATTTGCTTCTGACAGGGTAGTTCGGATTTTAATAGCGATGAGAGATCTTCAGGGTTTGGAAATCTAATTTTCTTTAATGCAACTCCTGTCAGCAAATTTCTTTGACAATTATAACTGTACCGCTCTCAGATTTAAATGCGCCTGCGCAGCTTGCCATGTAAAACCATGGCGGTCTTCAACCTTTGGAAACCCTGCAAAACAACACACTGTGAGGGAAAACATGACAACGGTTGACGGAGGTGGAGGCGACACAATGTGAATGGATAGAACAGCCATTCAGACGAAGACCTGGGATGGAAACGTGACGAAATGGTGAACCGAGCTCTGGCAGAGGGTTAATGTTTCGAAGAGTGAAAACATATGAAAAACATTAAAAACACGAACCTCAGACTCTTTTATGCAGTGGAATGAGAGACTATACGGGGATGCATGTGGGGCTGACGTGGCGAGACGAACAAAGGTGGATGAATGATGTGGAGGCATGGGGACAACCGAGTGGTCAACAATGAACAGAGAGATCCGGACCGTCGATCGGGCGACGATCGACGGCGGAGAACGACGTACCGTGGGCCAGGGGACAGTAGGTTAAACACCGCACAGGTTCGAGGGATGAGCGTCGTCGGATAAGGGTTTAAAGATCTGACGGTCCATATAAATTTCGCTTGGCCTCCATTGACCGAACAATAACTCGCGGGCGATGAGTGGTTTCATTCTCGTACAAGGGACGTGTGTCAGTTAATAAGTGGGATCGCTAGCTTTTGCGAAAAACCGCTTGCTGCAGATGGGCGGTGTGGAATTTACTGCGTGGTTTCGAGGATGACATGAGCAGGCGGGGACCATAGCTTTGGGAGCGTTTAGCATCATTGGATCGGCCTTTTAACGGACGGTCAGGTTCTGTTGTCCAAACACAATATATTAAAACCAATACCCGCGCATTTTCGAAGGTTTGAATGATTTTCTGGCGCGTAAAAACGTTTAAAAGGATTTGAGCACCCGAAGGATTAAGGGATGGTCACGGCACCAGGTTCTATGGAGGAAGAGGGGGCGCGGGATTAAGACTAAGGGGGTTCAGGCCTTATATTATGGTTTTTCCGTATTTTGAAGCATTTTTTAGGCCTAAAGGGAGGAACGGTAGGGAAATGAAGGGTAGGGAAGGCCAAGACAAGGGCAAAAACAGGATTTTTTAAGGAGGGTTTACAGGGATAATGAGGGAAGGAGGGGATTTTGACAAAGGAAAATAGAGGTTGAAATGGGGAAGTCTGCAGGGTATAAGGATAAAAGGCCCTTTTTGAGGAAGGGGTCAGCAGAGAGGGTGTACACCTTAGGCACAGCACAGAGAGACTCCAAGGAGGATGAATTTACAGGGAAAAGACATTCCTTGGTGGCTCCAGAACAATTCTAGCCCCCAGCTTGCTTGCCAAGAATTTCATAGGGGGGCTAACAAGGACTACAACTTTCTCCATGAATATCAATTTTGTTTCATATTCTCCGTACAAATGATGCCCAAAAAACGTCGTTTAGGGCCTCAAAACGGCTCCGGAAGTTCAGGACCCGAAAAACTGCTAAAAATAGTAAGTTGTGCTGCAACTTCAAAACTGAAAGAACTGATGGTGGGGATTTGAATGGAATAGGTGGGTGGCCACCAATGTCCACCTAGATCACTAAGGCCCCAAAAATAGCTCTAGTGAATGCGGGACTCATCAGTAAAAATATTTAAGTTGTGATGAATGTAAAAGGCTTGTAAAATTGATGGTGCGGGTCCAAATGGAATGAGTGGGTGTACTTGATATCACACGGATCCAGCAGGCAAATGAAGTATCTCTTTCAATGTGTTGAGATTTCTAAAATGATTGGAAGTATCACTAGTGCAAGTTGGGAAAGGTTAACATTTCATACGCATTATATACTCGCTTGGATAGTTAATTGGTTGGTTAATAGTGGGACATGAAAAGGAAAAAACCTCTTAATATTTTTTGTAATTGTTCTGCTGGTTGAAGAACTAGGCCCTCTTAGCCCGATCCCTTTGTTTTCATTAGCAATGGATACTCATCATTGTTGTGACTTCAATGATTCTCTTAGTGAAATGTGTTTCTCCCTCATTTACTTCAACTCATCCAATCATAGCTCTGCCAAGGTATCTTTTAGGTCTTACAAAAAAATTCTTTGCTTTTGCTTTCCTCTACCTTTTGGTTGTCTCAAACCTATCAATTTTGAGCCAAATCACCTTTACTTTCACCAGTTCCTTTTATTCTACACTCTCCATTTGGCTTGTGTTCTCTTTGGGGCTATTTGCATTTGTTCTTCATCTCTTGATTATTCTTCCTCTCGACTCTCCTCTCCTCTCCCCAAGTCTCAAATTTGTCTTTGGTTCTCTCTGCTCCCTCTTCAATTTCGAGGGAGAGAGCTTGTTCATGTGGAGGAGGGGGGAAATACTCTGAAGAAAACTTGAGGGATCAAGCTTAGGCGCATGCCTCTATAAATCAATTTCATGAAAATACGCGTGTGGTTGTGCAACATGAATTTTCTAACATCAAGCAAGAGTTGGTTGGAGAATGAGTTTCATTGTTTAATTTAAATGCTTTGGAAGAGGTGGAATATTGGATCCCTGACTTGGGAACACCAGGATCCAAATGCAACTAGTACCTCCACACAATGGACTATACTAGTATCTCAAGCACTTGTTGAGAAAATTTCTATTCAATTGCAATGAAAATAAGGATGAACTACTCCTTTTAATGGAGGAACTTCATGTATTCTATGGAATCATGGATGGTTTACAACAATATTTGGAGGAAGCTCTCCTTATTGATCACAAACATCCACCTCTTGTTGGATGACAATATGGTCTCTCTATGGATTCAAATCCACTATTGGTATGCCTAGGTACTAGTATAGTTTATGGTTTTTAGTATACGTTTTATGTTCTCCATTTTCATGGCTATTATAGCATAATTTTGTTTTCTATGTAATGGACTTGGCCAACACCATCTCAACATTTGATTTTTTTGACCTGATAAATCAATTCCTTGCTAGTTTTCTTAGTCTGGCTTTCTCTTAGGAAATATATATCTGATCATGGTCTTGCTTCTTGGCTTGCTCTACACATATATATTTTCATAATATAATGTTGTGAATTTAAAAAAAAAAAGGGAAAAAAACACTAATGTATCACAAATTAATATTGATCAAATAATTACTACATATCTCGAATATCAAATATTTACTGTGCATTATTTCTAAATAATAATTGGACACCTAATCCACTAAGGGCTATGGTGTGGACTATGAAGAGTCATTAAAGTCCAAGAGACCACTTGGAATATGAAAACTTAGGGTCGGAAAATAATGTATGTATGTGTATATATTTGTTAATATAATGCATCTCACGTTTATCGTATCTTATTTTTATCATCTGTGAGTGTTTAACACAGTATCAGAGAAGGTACCTTCCTATCTTTCTCAACTTTATGAGAGACACAGGTTTGTGGCCATTTATTCCCTTTGTCAGATTTGTTTTAGTGTAGTAGTTTATCCTCTTGGTGTTTGAGAATGCATCTTTTGTGTTAGATTTTGTAGCATTGGATGTGTTCTAACCAAAAAAAATTGTGGAGAGGCTAGAATACATGAGATCCCCAAAACCCAGAACTCGTTTATGAAAATTCCTCTTAGAGGTGACTTAATTAGATTATTAACTAACTTTTTAATGTTTCCTAAGCCTAAACTTAGGAAAATTGACTAATTAATCAGTATTAATTAAGTCAAGGCGAGAATAGCCTAAAAAATGACACCGGTTGAACTAGAGAGGATCTTAGCCATTGATTTTCTAGTTTTAATCTTGGTTGATCGTGCTCCAACATAGGATTATAACAAGAGGTAGATGTGGTGATGGGGAAATGACTGCAACAATTTGATTTCATTGGCAGATCGATTTCCACAGTAGCAACAGTCAGTTGGGAGAGAGAGATTCAAAGATCGAAGTAGTGAGAGAGCGAAAGAGATAGTGAGGCTGGAGGAAGTGATTCTATATCCAACGAGTGTATTTGCAGAGAGGCTTAGTAGCCACAGGGAAGCTGATGCAGGCACTGCGCAATAGATTCTATGGGCATGTTCGATTTGCTGGGAGGGAGAGATTTCTTCAATTCCAGAGGCCGAGAAGTAGTCGTAGAGTGCTGGAGAAGCATATTTTAAGCTAGTAGAAGGTAGAACGACTTCATCGGAGACCATTTATAGACGTCATATAGGCTGCATAGTGTAGCGCAGAGGCCAATGCAGAGTGTTAGAGGACCAAGTTTCTGAAGGCATTTTGTGCCGAGAGATTACCTGCGGGGTGAGAAAATTTTCTCACTAAATTTTTTCCAGTATTTTTCTGTGTAGGATTGATAGTATTTCGGCATCCAGTTATACTTAAAATTTTTCATTGTTTCTTAATAATAAAACCATCAATTGCTACATCGATTTTCCCGCGTTAGGTTTTTTCGGGGACTTTTATCCAAAAATAATTTTGTTATTTTATGTGTGTGTGCTATTATTCCTTCCAACGCTTTATTCTTCCACAATTTTATTTGTGTAGATTGTAGTGTGATTTATTCAGTATTTGTCGTAGCAAAAAACGAATCAATTGTTAAATAAAATTAACAATTGTGAGAATAATTTGCAGTTGTTGCAATAAGATTCTAGTTTGGAATTTTCACATGGTATTAGAGCATAGTTGATCAACTCGAGAGATCAAAGGAAAAAATAAGGATTTTTTTTGTTAAGTGAGGGAAGTAGATCAAAATTCACAAGGGCAACAAATTCATTTTTCCAGAGGGCCGAGTTACTTGAGAAGGTTTGATTTTTCTGAGTGAGGGGCAAAAAAGTTCAATCTTTCAGGATTGATTTATTCAAGAGGCAGAGGCAGTAGCTTAGAATTTTCATTGGGAAGTTATCTAACTAGACATGGAGGGTTTTGCAGAAGATTTCTAGTGCAGAACATGTGTCGGTTGGAAGAAGAGCACACACGGAGTAACATTTTCGCTCAGGGAACTTCTTGTCTCAAGAATTAGTTAGATGTTTCCTTGTAGATTGGTAGTAGTTTTGAGTGGATATTCTCACTCCAGAAGGGAGTGTGAGTAGCAGAGCAACAACCAGGCAGAAGGAAAGAAGGAGTTTTCGACACCTTGTTGAGATGGCCACTACTGGGCTTCATGATAAGGACAAGTTGGATGGAGATTCCAAATACGTGATATGGAAGGAAAGGATGACCTTCCTTCTAGATGAATATGTCCATAAAGTCTATATTGATGCAGAAGTGGAATTTCCCCAAGATGCGGATCAACATAAAGAGTAAAAGAGAGAGATGGCATGGGAGAACCGATTGATATTGGATGGAGTCCAAGATCATATAGTCTCGCATATAAATGAAAAATATACTACCAAGTAGATGTGGGATGATCTCACCACGTTATATCACGTTACTTTTGAGCAGTAGAAGATGTACCTCGAGGAGAATTTCAGGCTCATCCAGATGCAGAAAGGGGAAGGAATAAACCCCTACCTCACTATGATTTAGGAGCTATGGGATCAACTGTCATTTGGTGAAGGTGTTTTCCCAGCCCTTGAATTTATCGATCTCCATGGTTGTAAGAATATAGTGGAGGTTGGAGAGTTGCCTATAACACTAATAATATTGGACTTGAGTAGCTTTTGTGCATTAAAGAAAATAACGAGGCTTTGTGGCTTTTCTAAGCTTCGATATATGTACATGGGAATATGTTCTGCAATTGAGGAGATGTCAGGTATGGAAATATTATCAATGTAGTGCTTTCGGTCTCTTGAATTTGAGGATATAGGAGGAAGGATATTGACTGACGCGTAAAATCAGGAAACCTTGAATGAATTATTCATAAGAAGCAAAGCGAGCTCAGACCTTAGTGCATTTAGGCAGTTCGCACAAATTTTTTATTAATACTCTTTTTCCAATTTTTTTGGATCAATGTTTCCTTTTCCCATATTATTCACCTTTTGTAAAATAAAATATGACATAAAATAAACAAATTATATTCAATTAAGTTTTAAAGGGAAATTTCCATTGGGTCCATTGGGTTTTAGTGTATATAGAGGTTGGTCATTTAGAGGGATTGGATATAATTAGTGTGTTAGCGTGAAAAATATAACATTATGATATAGAGGGATTTGGTAAATGAGTGTCACAGTAGGGTATGAAGCAACCAACCCAATAAGATTTTGGATATTGAAATATGAGTGAGATGTTTTTTGAAATAGGATTATTATCATATAATTAAGTATAACAAATTTTTCTAATTAAAATGCCATCTTTAAATTGGTGTTATTAATTTTTATTTTTTGAAATTTCATTTCATTTCACGCGTTATCTTTTTAAGATTGATTTGAATTTCACTAGTTTAGAATTATAATGGTTGTTACCATTTCTTATTTCATATTTTGAGTATTCATCATTTTAGTCATTGAAATTTATGCTTTAGTTTTATAATTTTTTATATTCTTCTCAATGAATGGGATTTTTATAGATTTTTTTTTTAGTTTTTTTGCCGGACTAATATATTCAGTTTTAGCTCTTATTTGGCTTAACTTTTTTAATTTATTATCTTATATATCCATTTATTTAGGGAAGTGTGAGATGTCTTCTATATTTAGTATCTCGCAATGTCTGGTTTTCTAGCTTGTTATAGTTACAATCTTAGAAGATGGAAATCTTTTATTAAATTTGATGGATAGATAAATAGATATAAAACAAATTTAAAATGTGAAATAGATATATAGATATCAATAATTTTTATCATATTTATTAAATATACTTGTTTACATATCTATGGGCTCATTTTTTGATAACATTGTATCTAGCTCATTTTTAGTATATCCTTATTGTATGAAAGCATGTAATTTATATCATTATCATGACAACTTTTACTATAGAATCCAATGCTTACGTGACATTTTCTATAGATGGATTCTATTAGCAATTGATAGGTTTAATAATTTTCAATTATGTCTTCCATAAGTCAAATTTTCTTCCATGTAGTCTTTAGTTGTTGGAATGGTCTAAAGGCTTGAACTCTGAGAACCGCTATACCATTAGGATTAGGCATAAATATATAAATGGTTTTTTCTTTATTTCTAAATGTGTTATATGGAAAAACAAAAATGTACCATGAATATTCAAATATATGTAGTTATACATATTTATAGTAATGACATATTTGGGCTTAGGTACTTCTTGTGGTTGGGATCTACATATTGGTAAATTTTATCCTTTTTTGTTTTACCATGTAAACTAGTGAATTTGTGTGTAAGTTACCTTTTCATGTGTTTTGTTGTACCTTAGCACCCAATTCACTTATTCTATGTGGTGACCTTTTGGTTGTCTCAAGAAAATAAATTTTGAGCCAAATTGACTCTGCTTATGCCACGTCCTTTTCTTCTACACTCTCCATTTGGCTTATGTTCTTTATGGGGCTCTTCATCTGTATTATTTGGCTCTTAATAGTTATTCCTCTCGACTCTCCTCTCCCCAAGTCTCAACTTAGCCTTTGGTTCTCTCTCTTCTCCCTCTTCAATGTTGAGGGAGAGAACTTGTTGGTGTAGATGAGGAGGGGGATGAGGATCTCAAGAAAAAACATGGGCTTGGGCCTATGCTTATGCCTCTACAAATTAATTTCGTGAAAATGTGCCCATGGTTGTGCAACAAGATATATCTAACATCAAGAAATATTTCATTGGAGAACGAGTTGCATTGTCATATTTAGATGCTTTGGAAGATGTGTAGGATTGGATCCTTGACTTGGGAACACCAAGATCTAGATGCAGCCAGTACCTCCATACCATGTATTATACTGGCACCTCAAGCACTTGTTGGGAAAATTTTTATTCAATCACAATGACAGTAGGAATGAGCTCCTCCTTTGAATGGATGAGCTTCTTCTACTCTATAAAATCATGGATGGTTGAATACAATGTTTGGAGGAATATCTCCTTAGGGATCACAAACATCCACCACTTGTGTGCCCTGCACCAGCTGGGTGATAATATGGTTTCTCTGTGGCTTCAAAGAAACTACTAGTATGCCTACCTACTACCAAAGTTTATAGTTTTTAGTGTATGATTAGGTTGTACATTTTCATGGCTATCACAACTTTTAAAGCTAATTTTTTTTCAATGTAATATGTTTGGCCAACACCAACTCATTTTTTATTTTTCTAGACCTGATAAACTAACCCTAGCCAGTTTTCTCGGCCTAGCTTTCTCTTAGACAAGCTAGAGTTCATCATAGTCTTTCTTCTCGACTTTCTCTGTACATATATATTTGCATAATATGTTGTGAAGTTAAAAAAAAAATGAAAAACAAACACTAAGTATATATATATATATATATATAGAATGAATCTCACATTTATCTTATCCGTTGTTTTTCACGTGTGAGTTGTTAACATGGTATCAGAGCAAGTAATTTCCTAGCCTGCTCAATTATGTGGGAGCCACATGTTTGTTTCCATTTATTCCCTTTGTTAGATATGTTTTAATGTAGTAGTTTATCCTTTGGGAATTTGATAATGTCTCTTTTACATGCCCAGTCTTCTCCTACTCAACGTTGTTTTTATCTCAACATAATCTAAATTATCAGAAATGTAATATTGTTGTGACTTGTTTGTTTTTCATTGCATTCTTAGAGCCTGTTTTTGTTTGTGTGTCAGGTGCCATCTGGAAATATTAATGAATACCTACACTCTATCTCTGATGGTTGTTTCCTACTAAACTTGTCTGACCATTTCATTACCAGTCATGACCCAAACTAGTAAAATTGATTTCTCATCTCAACTAAGGAAAGTGAAAGGTATCAAAGCATTTCTTAGAGCTCTCAAAAATATTTTAGCATATAGAGGCAGACCCGTTATTGTCACTAGTGGAGAGTGGGTACTTCTCTTCTCATATCACCTGACTAGTATGGTTATTGGAAAATATTTAGAGGCACGCCAACCTCACCCTATGCATAGCCCTAAACATTTTATATATTCTACCAGAAATTTCAAATTTGATACCATTAAATGTGATTTCTCTATTCAATGTTATCATGAGGAGCGAGCTAACTAAATGTAAACCATTATGAACCACTTTTTTTATGCAATGAATAACATTGTGACAAAGTAGGAATATCTGAGATTGCAAATTGTTTCTTGTTGGAAAGAGGAAGGGTGGAACGATTTTATATATATAAGTTTGAGTGGGAAGGCCATGATACATCAAAGCTTTTATCCTAACTTTAGATATGTTGGTAGGCTAGATGGAAACAATGCAGACATGGATTTGATTGATTTTGCAGCAACTTTTAGTAGTGTATACTTAATCTATGAATGCAAAAATCTCTTTCACATCTTTTAATTAAGAGAACCCTAACTTGGTTTTTTTACAAAGGAGTAAGTGGTGATGGGAATAAATATTTTTTCATTTTCCATGAATATTTCTATTACTGTAGCTCCATCCCATTCTCATTTTGGATGCACCCATTTTTCGAGTGCTAAAATATCATAGACATTCACTCAATATCTTTGCATGCATTTGGTGCTTTTTACCTTCTCTATTATTTTCTTCTTACATAAATGCTTCCTCAAATCTTGAGAATTTGATCTTGGCTAAATGTGAGCTATTCAAATTCCATTATAGAGTTGCAACTATCTATAATTGAGATTTATTTGTCTTTTGTATGAATTTTCAATTAAACCCAACACCCTTTCAAAATTGAATGCAAGTGTTTTGAGGAAATGACCAAACTTCATGAAGCATTGGGGTTACTGAATACTTTGATACTCTCCACTGTTGAAGGTATGGTAAAAATCATTAAATCCTCTCTTGCTAATATTAGAATTTGTCTACAATATAAACATCATAAAATTGATTTTTTGCAACTTGAATCACAACTACAACAAGATGAGTTACAATAAAAAATACATCATTATGAGTTTTGATTCAAAACATATTTGAGGTTGAGACAAACTCCCAGCAGCGGGAAAATTCTAATAAAATTATTGAATTTGATGTTGATTCAGTGCCTAGTGAAATACCTATTTTCATGCAAATGTAGAAGTTCAGGTTGTACTTCCCAAGCCCATCATCAGATCTTAGGAACAGCTTGTCAGCAACAAGAACATAACTAGTCTTGGATATGACAAGGATGTGTCCTTTTATATTCCAAAATACAACAATCCCATTCAATTTCAGAGTGTTGGATTTCTTCAGAAAAACTCATCTTCACTTGCTCCTTATCCATAACCACAGATTGTCAAATGGAAACATTGTGATAGAGTTGGCCATGTGAAATATCATTTTTTTGATCTTCACACGTGTGAGAATTTTTATAAAAATAATAATAATTCAAATAGATGTTTCAGAAAAAAACCTCTTTCCAGAACAAAGATTCACCTTGGATGGGTTGCTTATTAATAATGGGATTCAATAGCCAATAAGATATTTCAATCATACCATAGAATTTATTCTCAAGTATTGACACGTATTTTAGTTGATATTTCTTCATATTCTTACCTTGTATTTGAAAAGGGGGATCAATGGTTATCTACAAGATTCAAACATACATCAAGTGATCCTGATCTCACTGCCTAAGCCTAGAGCCAAACCTAGCCATACTGAGATTCAAAGTTCTATCCATAGACAGAATAATGCCCCATGAGTGTGCCTTTGGTTGTTGACATTACTTAAACCACTACAGGTTTATACCTCAATGGTATCCCTTTTCCAAGCATTAGGGAGCACTTCCTCTAGCAGAAGACTTCAACTTCTAGATATATTTGGAACTATTATAGGAACCGCATCAAGTATTCCATGTTGAGACCTCAATGGTCTCCCTTTCAAAACACTTCCTCTAGAAGAAAATTTCAACTTGTAGCCAAATTTCAAATTTTTCTAGGAATTTCTCTAAGTGTTCCAGTGTCGGTGGTCATCCTAAAACCATCACCAGTTGATACCTTGAGTTCTCCCACCTTATACCTCATTTCAGAGAGCACAATAAGCCATTTGTTTCCATGCATTTTTACATATTTTTATTATAGCTCACTTCTTGGACTCATATATATACCCCTTGGGATTAAGGGAGAAATTTTGGCCACCTAATCCACTAACGGTTATATGGTGTGGAATACGAAGTGTCATTAGAGTCTAAGAGACCACTTGGAATATGAAAACCAAGGGTTGGAAAAGAATGTATTTATATGTATATCTTTGTTAATAAAATACATCTCACGTTTATTTTATCTGTTGTCAATCATTTGTGAGTATTTAACAATAAAATACAATTTTCTTATTTATCTAATCATTATTTTTTTAAACGAAATATCAAATTTGTATTATTATACATCAATAAAAAAATTAATACATATTTAAAAAAATCATATTACATTTTAGAATGTAGATTTCCACAATTGTAATTCATAATGAGAAGAAAATGTTGTAAAAAAACCTTCGGAAAAAATCTTGTAAATGTTTACCCTATTTGACGTTTCGGTGGACACTCCACCCATCATTAGGGACTATAAAGCATAAATTTATTTCCTTAAGGTAAGTCCCTTCATAGAGGTTAGTGATTTGAGGGTGGAGATAGACATAGTTGTTCACATTGTGAGAAACCTTTCAGAAAAAAATTGTGTATGTTTTCCATGTTTGACGTTTCAGGTGGACACTCCACCCATCAATGACTAGAAAGCATAATCGTATATCCTTACATTGAGTCTCTCCTTCGAAGCTACTGATGTAGGGAAGAAAATGTTTTCAGAAAAGCATCTGAGATATATATATATATAAGTTAGACACGGATAAGTTGTAACTAGTTACACTTACACTTATATAACTTTCAGTTCTCAATATAAATTTTATAATATCTCAAATAAACCCTAGATATTTAATTTTAATTTTAACTTTGATGAATATTTAGTGGTAACACTCACAAATTTTTAAATTTTCAACATAAATTCCTTAAAATCTTAAATAACTATTACATATTTGATATTTGCAATATTCAATATTTTCTATACAATTATATATATATGGAATGTAAATAATTATAATTTTCAATATAAGTTATCTAATATCTTAAATACTACATATTTGATATTAAATATCTATTATATATTAATACTTTAAAATAACAAATCCATTCTATATAAAAACTAATTGATATTTTAAAAACTAATTGATATTTTAAAATTATTAGATAATTAGTTTGAAAATGAATGAATGATTCATTGTATATATAATTTGTTTAGTCATATTTTAGAATTATTAAATAATCAATTTGAGAATGAATGAATGATTAATTGTATATATTATTTGTTTAGTTTATATATTTTTTAATTTGATAAATAAAAATTTAATTTTAAGATTAGGAACAATGAGATTCTAAATTGGTTTATGTTATTGTCTTTTTGCTAATAAGAAAAGGAATTTCTTTTTAAAATTTCACTATTAAAATTTATGAAGATACGCATATTCTACCTAATTTATGAAGATACACATACTCTACCTAATTTTAAATTTATATTTGTAAATTTTAGAATAACATAATTTTAACTATTAAATCTAGTCAAATTATATATAAAATTAAATTAAGATTAAATAAAAAATAATATTAAAAATTTAACTAAATTAAATAATAAAATTAATCAACGGTTTTATTGCAATGCTCATATATAAAATATCTAATTATATTTTTGTTAATAAGACAAAATATATATTTTTGAAATTTTAATACTAAAATTTATGAAGATATGCATACTCTACAAATTAAACTTGTAATTTTTTTAAAAATAAAAAAACATATTTTTAACTATTAAATCTAATCAAATTATACCTAAAATAAAAATTAAATTAAATAAAAATTAATATTAAAAAATATAATTAAATTAATAAATAATAATATATAATTAAAAATTAAAGTAACATTAATAAAATTAATTAATGATTTTGTTGACTGCCCATATATAAAGTATTTAATTTTTCAACAAAAGCTCATCCAGTTTAATTCGCTATTCTTATTCTTGTTGTGTAGAGAGGTGCATCTACAGCGCAATATGACCCCGATGTCAGGTGGGTCACGTCCTCATACAAAATTTTGGCTTAAGTTTTAAATTAAAAATAAAAATAAAGAATAAAAATCGCATTGTGCTAGAACATATATCAATTTCTAATACAATTATGTATTATTTACATAATTTGAATGGAGAGTAAATTATATACGTGAATTTGAATGGATCATAAATTTACCTTTAACAAAAAAAATTACCACATTGAATTTCCAAATTAAGTAAAATTTTAAACATCTTTACTCTTTCAATACCATTTCCTAGATCAAAGGAAAAGACTTAATTCAACACAAACAATCAAAATCCAAAATCTTTTAATATTTCTTTTAATTAAATATTTGTAAAATGAATTTATACTTACTCGAGAGTTACGGTAAATAACTAAAAAAATATATAAACTAGATGTATGGTAAATAAATAAAAATTATTTTTATATTTATTCCATAAACCTTTTTATATTTAAAAAAACTTTAAAAAGAGGTTTTATTTAGATGAAGCCTATGGGACGAATACCATGGGACAAATTAATATTGATACCATGGGCCAAATACCATGGGTAAATAAATAAATATAAAAGAGATATAAACAAGTATGATAAATAAATAAATAAATATAAAATAGATATAAAGATGTATGGTAAATAAATAAATATAAAAGAGGCATAAAGAGGTAAGGTAAATAAATAACAATATATCAAATAGGATTATAAATAAAAATCTAATTATATAACAAGCCTATGGGCCAAATACCATAGTAAAGAAAAAGGGTATGGTAAATAAATAAAAATATAAATAAACTAGAGGTATGGTAAGTAAATAAAACCTCTTTTCATATTTACTCCATAATCTGCTTTATATTTACGAATATTTATGTTCATTATTTTACATAACTAAGAAGAAATAGAGAGAGAGAGTGATAAGGGAGAGATGGAGAGAGAGTGTGTATGTTTAGGGGTGAGATAAAGAGACAAAGTAAGATGTATGGAAAGAAGGGGGAGAGAAGAAGTGAGAAGGAGAGAGGGAGGGATATAGTAATGTAGTTGGAGAGAGAAAGGGGTGGAAAGAGAGAGAGAAAGAAAGGGATGGGGGAAGAGAGAGAGAGAGAGAGAGAGAGAGAGAGAGAGAGATGGGGGAAGAGAGAGGATTGGAGGGAAAAGAGAGAGAGAGAGGTGGGAGAGAAAGGGAGAGAGAGGAGGAGAGTGATGGGGAAAGAGAGAGTATTGGAGAGAGAGAGAGATCAGGGAAGAGAGAGGGATTTAGGGGAGAGAGAGAGAGGAAGGACGAGAGAGAGGAATTGAGAGATAGGAGGAGAGAGAGATCAATAAGAGAGATGGAGTTGGAGGGGGAGAGATGTAGGAAATAAGAAATATAGAGAGTGAGAAGTGGAGAGAGAGAAGGAGTGACAAGGGAGAGACAGAGAGAGAAGGAGTGACAAGGGAGAGATAAAGAGACAAATAAGGAGAGATGGAGATAAGGAGGGAGAAGGAGATATAAGGAGAGAGGGAGGGATATAGTAACATAGTTGGTCAGTGAAGAGAGAGAGAGAGGGAGAGAGAGATGGGAGAGAAAGGGAAAGAGAGGAAGGAAGAGAGAGAATGTGAGAGAGTGGAGAGAGGGAGGGAAAGAGAGATGGACTTGGAGGGGGAGGGGGAGAGAGGTAAGAAGAAAGAAATAGAGAGATAAAGGTGAAGAGAGATAGAGTGAGTGAGTGATAAGGAAGATGGAGAGAGAGGGAGAGAGGGGGAAGGTAGAGATATAGATGGAAGGTGAAGAGAGAGATGGGGAGAGGAGGGGATTGACAAAGAGATTGAGATATGTGGATTGCGAGAGTGTGTGTGTTTGGGGGGGTGAGATAGAGAGACAGAAAAGAAGATATGGAGGGGGATATAGATATCGATGGAGGGTGGAGAGAGGGAAGAATATTTCTCACACTAGATGGATTCGTATAAGTGGAGATGGTGATTTATAATCCTATTTGATTATTTGCACTATATGCATCGATTTTAGTGTAGATATTTATTTCTAATGATATTTGATAACTTGCACTAGATGCATTGATTTCAATGTAGGTGGTGATTTCTAATACAATTTGATTGCTTGCACTGAATTTGTTGATTTCAATTTAGATGTCGATTTATAATTATATTTGATTACCTGCACTAGATGAATTGGTTTCAATGTAGATGATTTCTAATCCTATTTGATTGTTTGCACTAAATGCAATGATTTCAGTGTAGATGGCGATTTCTAATCCTATTTGATTTATTTGAGTAAATGAATTGATTTTGGTGTAGATGTTGGTTTCCAGAGAGAGAGAGAGTGATAAGGAAGATGGAGAGAGAGAGGGAGAGAGGACAAAAGGAGGAAAGAGAGATATTAATGGGGGAGAGAGAGAGAAGGGGAAGATATAGATATAGATGGAAGGTGAAGAGAGGGAAGAAGAGAGAGATGGGGAGAGGGGGTGATTGAAAAAGAGATTGATATATATGGAGTATGAGAGCGTGTGTGTTTAGGGGGGTGAGATAGAGAGACAAAAAAGAATAGATGGAGGGGGATATAGATATGGAGGAGGGTGGAGAGAGGTAGGAATATTTCTCGTGCTAGAGGGATTGATATAAGTGGAGATGGTGATTTCTAATCCTATTTGATTATTTGCACTAGATGCATCGATTTTAGTGTAGATATTTATTTCTAATGATATTTGATTACTTGCACTAGATGCATTGATTTCAGTGTAGGTGGTGATTTCTAATACAATTTGATTGCTTGCACTGAATGTGTTGATTTCAATTTAGATGTCGATTTATAATTATATTTTATTACTTGCACTAGATGACTTAATTTCAATGTAGATGATTTCTAATCCTATTTGATTGTTTGCACTAAATGCATTGATTTCAGTGTAGATGACGATTTCTAATCCTATTTGATTTCTTTGAGTAAATGCATTGATTTCAGTGTAGATGTTGGTTCCTAGAGAGAGAGAGAGAGAGTGAGTGATAAGGAATATGGAGAGAGAGAGAGAGAGGACAAAAGGAGGAAAGAGAGATATTAACGGGGGTGAGGGAGAGAAGGGGAAGAGAGGGAAGAAGAGAGAGATGGGGAGAGAGGGTGATCGACAAAGAGAATGATATATATGGAGTGCGAGAGTGTGTGTGTTTAGGGGGGTGAGATAGAGACAAAAAAAGAGATGGATGGGGATATAGATATGGATAGAGGGTGGAGAGAGGGAAGAAATATAGAGAGTGAGAAGTGGAGAGAGAGAAGGAGTGACAAGGGAGAGACAGAGAGAGAAGGAGTGACAAGGGAGAGATAAAGAGACAAATACAGAGAGATGGAGATAAGGGGGGAGAAGGAGATATAAGGAGAGAGGGAGGGATATAGTAACATAGTTGGTGGGTGAAGAGAGAGAGAGAGGGAGAGAGAGATGGGAGAGAAAGGGAAAGAGAGGAAGGAAGAGAGAGGATGTGAGAGAGTGGAGAGAGGGAGGGAAAGAGATATGGACTTGGAGGGGGAGGGGGAGAGAGGTAAGAAGAAAGAAATAGAGAGAGAAAGGTGGAGAGAGAGAGAGTGAGTGAGTGATAAGGAAGATGGAGAAAGAGGGAGAGAGGGGGAAGATAGAGATATAGATGGAAGGTGAAGAGAGGGAAGAAGAGAGATATGGGGAGAGGAGGGGATTGGCAAAGAGATTGATATATATGGATTGCGAGAGAGTGTGTGTTTAGGGGGGTGAGATAGAGAGACATAAAAGAAGAGATGGAGGGGGATATAGATATGGATGGAGGGTGGAGAGAGGGAAGAATATTTCTCACACTAGATGGATTGATATAAGTGGAGATGGTGATTTATAATCCTATTTGATTATTTGCACTATATGCATCGATTTTGGTGTAGATATTTATTTCTAATGATATTTGATTACTTGCACTAGATGCATTGATTTCAATGTAGGTGGTGATTTCTAATACAATTTGATTGCTTGCACTAAATTTGTTGATTTCAATTTAGATGTCAATTTATAATTATATTTGATTACTTGCACTAGATGAATTGGTTTCAATGTAGATGATTTCTAATCCTATTTGATTGTTTGCACTAAATGCATTGATTTCAGTGTAGATGGCGATTTCTAATCCTATTTGATTTATTTGAGTAAATGCATTGATTTCAGTGTAGATGTTGGTTTCTAGAGAGAGAGAGTGTGTGTGATAAGGAAGATGGAGAGAGAGGGAGAGAGGACAAAAGGAGGAAAGAGAGATATTAATGGGGGAGAGGGAGAGAAGGGGAAGATAGAGATATAGATGGAAGGTGAAGAGAGGGAAGAAGAGAGAGATGGGGAGAGGGGGTGATTGAAAAAGATATTGAAATATATGGAGTACGAGAGCGCGTGTGTTTAGGGGGGGTGAGATAGAGAGAAAAAAAAGAATAGATGGAGGGGGATATAGATATGGATGGAGGGTGGAGAGAGGGAGGAATATTTCTCGCACTAGATGGATTGATATAAGTGGAGATGGTGATTTCTAATTCTATTTGATTATTTGCACTAGATGCATTGATTTTAGTGTAGATATTTATTTCTAATGATATTTGATTACTTGCACTAGATGCATTGATTTTAGTGTAGGTGGTGATTTCTAATACAATTTGATTGCTTGCACTGAATGTGTTGATTTCAATTTAGATGTCGATTTATAATTATATTTGATTACTTGCACTAAATGAATTGATTTCAATGTAGATGATTTCTAATCCTATTTGATTGTTTGCACTAAATGCATTGATTTCAGTGTAGATGGCGATTTCTAATCCTATTTGATTTCTTTGAGTAAATGCATTGATTTCAGTGTAGATGTTGGTTCCTAGTGAGAGGGAGAGTGAGTGATAAGGAAGATGGAGAGAGAGAGAGAGAGAGGACAAAAGGAGGAAAGAGAGATATTGGGGGGGAGAGGGAGAGAAGGGGAAGAGAGGGAAGAAGAGAGAGATGGGGAGAGAGGGTGATCGATAAAGAGAATGATATGTATGGAGTGCGAGAGCGTGTGTGTTTAGGGGGGTGAGATAGAGACAAAAAGAAAGAGATGGATGGGGATATAGATATGGATGGAGGGTGGAGAGAGGGAAGAATATTTCTTGCACTAGATGGATTTATTTAAGTGGAGATGGTGATTTATAATCCTATTTGATTATTTGCACTAGATGCATCGATTTTAGTGTAGATATTTATTTCTAATGATATATGATTACTTGCACTAGATGCATTGATTTCAGTGTAGGTGATTATTCCTAATACTCTTTGATTGTTTGTGCTAAATGCATTGATTTTAGTGTAGATGGCAATTTCTAATCCTATTTGATTGCTTTGAGTAAATGCATTGATTTCAGTGCAGATGTTGGTTTCTAATCTTATTTGATTGATTGCATTAGGTGCATTGATTTCAATGTAGAAGTTATTTTCTAATCTTATTTGATTTCTTGCATTAAATGCATTGATTTCAATGTATATGTTGATTTATGATTTGATGTAATTGGATATATGACAGTAGATTAATATTAAAGTGATTGGATTAACAATATGCATTGATTTTAGTGTAAGCACAAAAAGTTATTAACAATGTAGATTGATTTTTGTGTTATAGTAATTTAAGCTATTAATATTGGAGAGCGAGAGAGACAAGGTATCATGTTTACTACAATAGATGGAGCTAAATATTTAAATGGTTTACAATTTAAATTTTCCTTTTCATATAATCAATATGAAAAGATAACAAAACTAACAAGGGACGAAATAAGAATAGTAGAAGAAAATAGTTTGAGATTGATTGTAACATGAGTACGTTCTTATTATTCACATTTTCTATCTTTCAACACTATTATTGTCACTTTGCATTAAAAAAAAATATTTCATCATTTTTCATCATTATAGTTATTAACAATAATTATCATCTCAACGAACTGAGGTAACTAAGAAAATTTAAAATTAAAATGACCAAGTTAATCTCAGAAATATTTAGCATATTCAAAATGATTATATTAATATTTGATATATTTACATATTACTGATAAAATTAATCATATCTTTGATATATTTTCCTTGGTAGCACACGATTGAAACTAGCCTAGATCCATCTTACATCTCAAAAATATACAAAAATTTTAATAATTTGAAAAATGTGAAGTTGATGCCTTCGACCGGAACCAGCCTAGATCCATCTAACTCTTGATCTATCATGCGTCGAGAGGGATCAAATCTCTCGAGGTGAAAACCTTTCCTCAAGTTTTGCACTCAAAAAATAGGTTTGCACCTCGAGAGATTTGATCCCTCTCGGCGCATGATAGATCCAGAGTTAGATGGATCTACGCTGGTGATAATTATTATAACTTGAATAATTTGCTATTTGTTATCGTTTTTTCTTTTTTTAATTAGTTTGATTCTCTCATTTTCTCTTTTATTGGAGTTAATCTTAGCTCAACATTTTATTAATTCACTTTGTTAAGAATTACTTTTACATTTAAAATTGTCTTATTTTCTTAATTATTTGTTTCAGGAAATAACTTCTATATTTTTATTTGTTTTATTTTTAGAATTAATATTCAAAATATTTATTTGTATTAGTTAAATCAAACAATTTTATTTGATCACTAAGTTATAATTTTCAATTTTAATAGCACATCGTCGAGTATCCCTTCGCATATTGGATATAGATACCCTATAGAATTTAAGGCCAAGATAATTTGGTAGTGCCATATATCTTTTCTTTCACCCCTTTGACATGAGTGTCATCTAAGCATGTCATTTTCCATTGTTCATTAAGGCCGAGTGGTTAAAGGTGCCTTTTTTTTGTAGTAGGTCCTCATTTACTTAACAACAATTGATGTCCCTCACCCTTGTCGAAGTCATGAGCAAAGTTGTTGGATTTTGAGGGTAACATATTTAAATTGATAGTGCCATGCCTAAACTTCCCAGTGAGTTGGGTAATAATATGGTGTTATTTGATGTCTTAGTTGTGACAACACTATTGGACTTAAGCCTGCTCCTTAGGCATGATTGCATGTATTTCATGAAAGTTGTGTCTCTTCTTTTTATGTGATGTAGTTTTCATATAAATGATGCATGGACACCATTGATTATCTCTCATGTTTCGGATCCTTCTACATCTTTCCTCTCTCTTTCTGATAAT